>CM053580.1:342112447-342156688 GCA_028627135.1 Pseudochirops cupreus | reverse complement strand
AGACCCACTGCCCAATCACAAAGCTACAAGGCACGGGCATTCCTGGAAAACAAGCCTGGCGCCACAGGCTCCACGTGACGACATTCAGCCTATTAGGGAACAGAGTATACTTTCAAATATCCAAGGGTTCTCAGGGTCACGTAGCCACTTTAACAAAGGGCCTAGGGGCAGGGAAGATCTTCAGATTCCCATAACATTTACCCAACAAAATCAAACAGCTTTCAGAAAGAAAAAAAGATACAGCAAGGTTATGGTGCAAAACAAAGCCCCCCAATCCCTGGGGCAAATGCTCCTCTATACAACCTGAATCATTGGAGAAAGTGAGCTCCCATTCAAATAGTTGCTGCAAGACATCTGACTGATCAAGTATGAACCAAATATCCATAGTCAATGGATAATAAGTAAGTGTCACTGCTCTTAGTTGGCTTTTATGTACTGCTTTGCTGGGTAAAGCGGGTTGCTTAGGAATTTGTTTCTCACCAGACTTGGCAAAATTTGACATCTACGTTCACTGCTTTATGAAAAACTACTGGGTCTTTGGAGACTCATTCTCCTGACCATTGAAAACTCATAATGTCAAGGAGCCAAAGAAGATATACCTATGCATAAACCCCACACATCAATAAGAATGAGCCAAATCCTCTTCCCACCCAGAGGTTTAAACCAGATATTTGAGAAAGGGTGTGAAATATCCATATTGGAGTCTTTGCCCTGCCTCTCAGTTTTAATTAGGCAAACAACTTAAAAGTCTCTTATTTACCAGGACTTAAGTGTACTTAAATGCTTAGAGAAACACTGTATGTGCATTCTAAGGAAGAGATTACCCAAGTCTTCCACACAGACTGTAGCAGAGATTCCTGTGCGTGAACTAGGGATTGGATTTATTATTATTATTATTATTTTTGCTTTGTGGAGGGGGGAAGGTGGGTCAATCAGGGTTAAATGACTTGCCCAAGGTCATGCAGCTTGTAAGTATTAAGTGTCTGAGATTGAATTTGAACTCTGGTCTGCCTGACTCTAGAAACAGTGCCCTATTCACTGTGCCACTTAGCCAGACTTAGAGATTGGACTTTGTTCAGCAGTCCTATCACATTTGCTTACTCTATGGCCTGTACATTCTAAACTCTTGAGTCTGAATATATTCCTACTTTTGGTCTGCCCTGAACCACCTCTACCATCATACATTTCTCCTCTCTTTCAATCCACTAAAATTCATTATTAGGATTTAGGTCCCTGGGATCTCTCTAAATCACAGAATAATGAGAAAACCTAGCCTTTTTGGACTGCCTCCCATTTACACAGGTTAAAAAAAAAGCAAGACCTTCAAGGGTTGTCATAAGATGCTGAGTTTTTGCCTAATTAATAAAAATAATAAATTTAGAATTAGTAATGTATTAGTTAACACCAAACATGAGGATTAAATAGAAATCTTTGGTACAGTGACCCATCTTTGCCTTGTAGTAAGTTAAAATCAAAACCAAACAAACAACTCTCTCTGAGAGTCAATACTGAGAGAGCTCTCTTGTTCATGGGAAAGGTAAAAACCGAATTAACTTCAAATTGGTTCACTTCCTGGGGCTGGATTTAAACTCCAAATCCAGAGCTTTCTAATTGGTCCCTGAAGTCTTTGTCCCAAGGAGGGTTATCAAACTCTCTGCGAAATGGATTTTTGAATCTCAGGTTGCCCTAAGGCAGAAACAAACAAATGCCCACATTTCTCTTCAACATGGCCTTTTCTACTTTCTCTCAAACACCTTTAAACTTGAAAAGAAAACACACAAAAAAGGATTTCTTGATTTTTTTTGTCATAAGAAAAAGCATTAGCAGTACTTTGCTTAAGTAGAAAAATATAGGTTCTGTATCTCAAGGGAGTTGAACAAGAATGGTTAACTCTATTTTTTTAAGTGAAGATAATACATTTTAAAGCAAAAACTTTGAAATTTACTAGTTTTTATGTATGATAGCATACCTGAACTTGGAGTGAAAGGCTTTCAGCTTAAAATCTGGCTGTCTTATTTACTACCATGAGAAAGTCATTTCAACTTTATGAGATCCAGTTTTCTTGTTTAGATGATCTCTAAGTTTTCCACTAGCAGAAAGACTCATTCAATTCAATAAATAGCATTAAACATGTGGTATGTGAAAAGTTAGGCAATGTTGTGGATGTAGATGTGGATGGGGCACATTTATAAGTGAGGAGTATGGCCAGTGCCGGAAACCGTACAGGTAAAGAGTCACAGACTGTGCATGAACTCATGTTATACAGGTAGCCTTGATAAGCATCTATGTTTGGAAATAAAGGAGTTAGTTTATGGGGGAAGTTGAAGAGAAAAAGAATGAGAGGGAGCATAGATAACAAAGTTTTTACCTTCTCCCATGGCAAAGCAAATTTTTGATAGTTAATTTGACCATCAAATTTGAGCAGTGGCCCTTCTTCCCATTTCTGATCATTAATTGAATACCAAATGTGCTTTGTCTAAAAGATGTCATTTATCTGAAGCTAGAAAATATGATTTCTGATTTGTGAAGTTCACAGTAGAAACAGAGGCTCCTGATGTTACTTAATCATTCATAAGTTGAACAGAAAGCCAGGGCCCTGCTTTGAGAGAACCTTCCAAAACCACTACCTGTGAGAGATTTAATCAGTGTCTGTCCCTAATCTCATGTGTTTGTATTGAGAGAAGACTAGAGGGATCTCATTGAGTCCCCAGGAAGAGGAAGATTGTGCTTAAAAGAATGAAGTTTGTTTTTCAATACAAATCAAAAAGTTAGTGTTAACTTTTATTATTTTTTCCAAATTTAATTGCTTTGGTTTGCCTAATTTAATAAAATGTTCAACTATAATGTTTAGTCTTAAGGCTTAGAGTATTCAAACAGGATGAAGGGCATTTCCTGTTGCATGACAGATATTTGTTATTTAGTCATTTCATTCAGGTATGACTCTTCATGACCCCATTTGGATTTTTCATGGAAAAGATACTATGGTTTGCTACTTCCTTCTCTGGCTCATTATATAGATGAGAAAAATGAAACAAATAGGCTTAAATGACTTGCTCAGGGTCATACAACTAATATCTGAGGCCAGATTTGAACTCAGGAAGGTGAATCTTCCTGAGGGATGGTGCTCTATCTATTGTGCTACCTAGCTGCCCTATGAATGACATACACTTTTGGAACACTCATAAGAAATGAGATACACATTTTGCCAGCAAATAATTTATGATCTAACAGAGAGTCGATGGACATATGGTATGCACATGAAATCATAACAGTTAAAATTTAGATAATATTTCAATATTTGTAAGGTAGCTTATGTGCATTAGCTCATCTAATTCTTGAAATAATCTTTTGAAATCAGCAATGCAGTTGTTATTATTCACATTTTAAAGATAAATTATTTTCCTTGCTTATAATCACATATCTTTTTAGCATCAAAAATCCTGTTAATAAAAAAACTCCAGGATTAAACCCTATATTCTTTTTACTACGTTATGCTAAGTCCACATATTCAAGCCAGAATGTCACACAAAGGATAAACACAAATGAAATAATAAAAGATATTTGAGGAGTGTGATAATACACTGCTAATAAGAATAGAAATGGCTTTGTAGAAGATTTGGTCCATGAACTGGGCTTTCTAGAAAGAGAGAGACTTTATAAGGCATATGGCATAGGTGTTTATGAGCTGATTGTTCAAGAAACGAGAAAGGTTTTGAGAAAACTTGGGGAGATTCAGGTGGAGTTAGGGGGATTTTGAGTAGTCTGGTTTAGTCTGGAACAAAAAGGTACAGCAGGTAAATGTCACCACTAACTAAAGAACCCTGAATTCAATTGCAAATAAATCAGGAAAAGGTTTTTGTTTGTTTAAGCACATTAGGATTATTTTGGGTAGGAGAGAAGGAGGAGCAGGATGATGATGATGATGATGATGATGATGAAGAAAAAGAAGAGATAATGATCATGATGTCAATGATGTTGGCATTATGCTCAATCTTAATCATCTTATGTATCCAATTGATTCTGCAATTTTTTAATTTCTACTTCCATAGTCTTTCCCACTCTCACTGTGATTCTCACTACTCATTCAGTCATGATCTTAATTTAGGTGCTTCTCACCTCTTTCATGGATGATTGCAATAGTCTCCCAATTGATCTATTTCATGTATTTCTCCTTTCCAATCAAACTGCTACCAAGGTGATTTGGTTCAAGTACTTACCTGACCATGTCATTCCCTTAATTAATAAATTGCTTATTCAATAAATATCTATTGTCACTAAGATAAATTATATACTTTTCTATTTTTTTATAAACTTTAAACATCCTGGTTCTAAAATATCTTTCTAACCTTGTTGCACCTTACTTTCCTTACACATTCTTGTATCAACTCAAACTGGCTTTCTCTCGGTTCCTTGAACATGCCTTTGCAATAGCTATTCCCCATATCTAGAATATTTTCCTTTCTCACCTTTGCTTCCCTGAATCCCTCACTTCCTTCCAATCCAATCCAATAAGTGAGTATTAAACAACTACCATGTGCCTGGAACTGTGCTAAGTTTTGGAGATAAGATAAAGACAGTCTCTGATCTCAAAGAGTTTGCAATCTAATGTGGAAAGACAACATACAAAAGGAGGCAGAAAAGCAGTGTGGGAGACACCAGGAGGTACCAGATGACAGGGAACTTTGTTCCATGGAGTTGAATCCAGAAAGGATAGCAGATATAAAGTTGGGTGTACCGAGAGTTCACTTTCTGCTCAATATAGAGGAAGTTGGGTATTTTACCTTCTAGCCCTCCAATCAGAAGGTAGAAGAAGTAAGGTTAATCAAGGTTTGAGTTAGGTGCATGATGATGAGATTAGAAATGATGAGTATAATTATCTTGTTCTAGGGAGTTGAAGGCAGGCAGAAGAGCTGATGAAAGTGAAGTGAAGATATAGCTTAAATACTATATTAAACACATAGCCTTTCCTGAGCCCCTCATTTCATTATACCCTACCTCACCAATTATCTTATATTTAATAACTTTGTATGCACCCTGAACTAAGAATTTCTTTTAATTTTTTAAATACTATATATTTAAGAACACCATTCTTAGCTCATGGTCCAAATGGAAGATAAGAAGTAGGTCATATTTACCCCTCAGATCAGAGTTTGCTTAGCCCTGATCCAGAGGGGATCAGGTTTAGTTGAACAAGATGTTAAGGGAGACATGTTAAGTCATACATGAGTACAAAAAAAAAAAAGAAAAAAAACAACCCCTCAGAAAACAAAACAAACAAATTAAACAAATAATCAATAAAAAGACCCTGCCCAATTGAAAATATTGGCAAGTCTCTGATAGCAATCATTCTAAAAAAAAAAAATGAGCCTTTTAGTCAGGTGGAGCTCAATACGAATTAGCGTTGTGAAATGGCAGGCAAAAACAAGAGAGAGAAAAACAAAAAAGTAATTTGATCTTGGGCTCCAGTAAGAGAGACATAGCTTCTAGGAAGTACAGCAGCGATAAATCCACTGACTGTGCCTCATCATGCTTCATCTGAAATATTTTGTTCGGTCCTAGTTGGCTCAGTTCTGGAAGAGCAATTGTAATCTAGAGAGTGTCCAGAGAAGAAAAGTAGTATTGTGAAGGTCTTTGAGAAAATGTCACATGAAGATTGGTTTAAAGAACAGGAATTATTTAGCCTAGAGAAGAATCAAGACACTTATTTTCAGTGTTCTTCAGATATTTGAAGAGTTGTTTTGTGGAAGAGGAATTAAAGTCTTTCTGTTTGGCTTAAGAGGGCAGAATAAGGAGCAATGGGTGCAAATTGCAAAAGCAAATTCAGATTTAATGTCAGGCAAAACTTCCTATTAATTAGACCTGTAGAAAAGTGGAATGGGCCATTTCAAGGGATAGTGGATTTTCCCATGTAGAATGTCTTTTATTAGGAGCTGGAGCACTCCTTGTTGATTTGCTTTAGTATGGATTGATTTTAATGTATGGGATTGGACTAAATGGCTGCTGACATGGCTTCCAATTCTTGAATTTGTTGATTGTATAATTATTGGGAAGTATTCATGGAAGAGGAGGCAGGTGATCAGATTTCAAAGGACTTTAAATAGCGAACTTAAAGTGTCATAGTGTCAATCAATCAAGAAGCATTTATCAGACACTTACTATGTTCCAGGCACTGAACTAACCACTGAAAATACAAAGACAAAAGTTAGCCACTGAGATGAAGAATTTTATATTCTAATGGGGAAGATAATATATTTGTATAAAATATGATTAATATAAATGAAATGAATTCTAGATAGCTTGGAAAAGGAATGCACTAGCAGCTGTTGGGATCAGGAAAGGCTTCATGTTGCTGATGTCAGACGAGAAATTCATCAGGCACAAATGAAGCATGGAAGGTTACCAGGATAGTAAGTAAATAGATAAGATAGAGAGATAAATATAGACATGGATATCTACTCTGACCATCTTTATGCAATCTCTTGTGCTTTGGATTATATCTTTGACCCAATGAATAACTAGGAAACCTGGCTTCTGTTTGGTGACTTTTCACCTTTTCTAGCCCAATTCTTGCTACTATTTCTGTCCATCTATACATCATGTTTAGACTACACATTCTAGAACACACTTTTGTTCCAGATTGTTACCACTGTCTAGGGATTTGGGCTTCTGATTTGTAAGCCTACACATTTCTATCTGGATCCCTACTCCTCAGCCATTTTAACAATCATTATGTAAGTAACTTCTCTCTGCTGCCCCATTTATACCTCTTGCCATAGTAAATGTAATCAGTTAACACTATTGTTTCTAGAAATGTGTTGTCAAACCATGGGATTCATCATTCTTGTGACTTTACTGACATTATATAGCCTTTAATACCACTCTTTCATAAGTTATGTTTTCTCCGTTAGAATGTAAGCTCCTTGAGAACTGTGTCTCTTTCTTTTTTTTTCTCTCATTGATTCATATGGCTAGAAATGGTAACCAAACACAAAGGAATTATTGAGGGTGCGGAGCTATTGAAAAAAGCTATTGAAATAAGAAGAGGATAGTAAAATCCAACCAGATGCTGATTTGTTGCATCAGTTGAGAATAATTTTCAGAAGGATTCTGGATTTTGCTCATTTGTACTAGAAGCATGTAGAAATAAGGGACAATTCTATGATCACAATGCATCTGTTACTCTTTCTTTTTACTGCGCCTAGTTTGCTATGAGTTTCATTTACTTTCACACAGATTTTTATATTAGCTTCCAACTAACTCTGTCTCTATTCTCCCATTCACCTCTAACACAGCTTTTATATTGTTACTTCCAGAAAGTGCTGCAGGCTATATGTCTTTGGACTTCATCTGGTTGATCTTGGAGATGATAGACTTGTTTGCCTGTGCTGTTGTGAATTTTTTGGTGCCCCACTTCCCTACAAGTTTCTGGTTATCTTTTTGTGCAATTCTATGGAAAGTCACAATAGTTTGCCATTGTAATACTTCATTTTGTTTGATTATTTCTAGTTTTTGCTGCAGTAGCTGTCAAATAGCTTGATGCATTCAAGTCCTAATTGATTCTACTCCTGTTTAGGCAGTCATCTTAGCCACAACTTCCTACCCATTTTTAAAAGTCAACTCAAATATCTCTTTTCCTCTCTGCTACCTTCTTTATTTCCTACTCTCAATAAACTCATTCTCTGGCTTTCACATAGCACTTTGTTTTTAAAATTGCATATATGTAATGTAATGGGACATTTTATAGTTATCTGTGGTTGTATCTTTCCTCTCCAATAGACTATAACTCTATAAGGGCAGAAGTTATGTCTAATCTAAACTTTATGTCTCTTCTATTGCTTAACACAGTGCTATTCAAATAAAGACAATACATGTTGAATGAATGAATATGAAAGAACCATTTCTTTTTAACTCGCATGGGGAAATATTTTTTAAAAAGAACAGAAAGGAAAATCTTTTTCCTTTTCCTCCCCCACCTCCTCCTCCTGCTTCTCCTTCTTCTCCTGCTCACCTCTGTAACAACGGGTTCAAGAGATCAAGATAATGTCACACATCAAGATGTTTTTCTAGGTCCTTCACTAAATGAAGACAAATGAATTAAACCAATGACATTGCTTTGAAAGAAGTCTCTATTCTCTTCTTCAACAGTGGCTCCAATGATACACAATTTCATTTGACTGCTTACTTAGTATTTACATATAAAGAGAAATGTAGAAGGTAGAAATGAGGGGGGCACAATAGCAACTAAGTCATCAAACTAATTTTGTATTATTTTTCTTGGATTTTATCTACTTTTACCCTGCTTTTCTTTATCTGATATAATTGCAGTTTGATTTTGTGAACTCTTTTTTTTTTCAAGTTTGAGGAAATTGAGGTACCACCTTTCTCTTGCCAGCATCATTCTCTTATGCTCTCTTCTCACAATCCTGATTTGACTTTCCAGTGAATAATTAGAACACTGAAGTAAAGGTGTTATTTCTTAATGGTTGAGAAGTCCTATAATCTTCAATAAGTCATTGCTTCCTGAGCTAAGTATGAAAGATATTTATGATTAGGGCAATGATCACTATGATCTTTTGATGAGTTGACTTTGCCCTGCAGATCACAATATTGCACAGGATCAGTAATACATAAGCTTGAATAAGCGTAAGTTTCAATTTCCTCCAGTATTCATAGGAGATACAACAACAAATATCCTGCCACAATATGACTTTCAGGAGTTTACTCCCCCTCCCCCCTAAAAAGCACAACCAAACAACAACAATACGTAAGATACATACAGATAGCATCATTTTTTTTTATGTATACCATATAACTGTAAATATAACCGCATATAATCTTCTCATTGTTTTATAGGCTATCACCAATTTTCATTTTAAAAAGTTACATTCCATTCACTCAAAAAGCATTTATTAAATACCTATAATGTATAAGGTACTATTCTAGGCACTGGTGATACAGTGAAAGGAAAAAAAAAACCAGTCCTTGGAGCTAACATTCTACTGGTATTTAAACAGGGACACAACATTTCGATAATTATTTATGAGAATGTCAATAATAACATGTATGCTCATAACATCTTTATCATGTGTCTTATACCTCTGATAATGTAAAGTTTTTAGTACAATGTTGAAGGAATTTTTGCAAAGATAAAGAACAAAGAGAAAAAGGCCGTGACCAAATCCCTAAATCACTAATCACTACACTAAGTCTCAAATGCCCTGAGTAGATTGCAGTCATACAATTCTAGCAAAATCAACTGAGAAGTAACAGAAATGGAGTTCCATCAGCAATGCATCCTGAGTTAGGGGAAGGGACCTGGAATACAGTCCCATATCATGAAGTTATGTCAGCCAGGGACAGACAGTTTCCCTCCATGAGGCCAAGACACTCAAGGATATACATGCTTTTGCCACAAATTCCTCAAAGATGAAACCACTGAAATACTTTAGCAAGATACAGAAGCCCTTCTACTCTCTGGTGGGAAAGTGGGATGCTCTTTAGTACACAGAAACTTTTCCCCCTACCTTTAAGAGCCCTTTTCTAAGTTTATTCATCTCCATTTCCCCATTCTGAACATCAAATTTTCTTCTTAAGAATTAAGTGTAAATTAAGGATATTTTAATTGAAATATGAGAAATGAATAGGCAGACTCTCACAAACTTTTCTCTCCTGCTGAGCAAAATTTTATATGTGCCCAACTGACTGAACTGTAGATATTAACTGATCCCATTGTATGTTAGGTGCTATGTTATACAATATTGCTACAGTAACACTTACTGTAGATTATATTTCACCTCATTCTCAGAGTCCTCAGGTACACTTCACAATGTTTGTGGTGTGTTGCCTTTCTGCAAACTGTTTTAGCCACCACCAAAATTTTCCCAAAAAATGTGGGGGAAAGTCTTCTGCACTTTTTGCTCCATTTAGCTACTAATAGTTGAACTATCTTCTGTCCAAAAATAAGTATTTTAGGAAGTATACACAAACATCCAAACTTAGCCCCACGATATGGAGCTTAAACCCCTCCTCTTCTTGTACCCCCTAATTCTTTTGGGGAGGGGGAAGAAGTTCATAGCATAGTTTGCTTCCCATAGGGCATCCTTCTAGTTCCAAGTTCAAAATTCCCTTTGGGCTTAAGTCTCACATATCTTGGCTTTTCGTGGTTTCCATGTCAGACTGGCTGAATGCACCATCCTGCCTGGAACCCTTAATACACATTTTCTATAGCTTAAACTCCTAAATCTATTGAGGATTATGTCAACCACATGAAACTGAAAAGGACAATAACACAGAATAGAAACATTGTGCTCTAATGTTTCTTGAAACCGGGGCAAAAGATGGAGCTGAGAAAATGAAAATTTCCCTTTTGAATCATTCAACTTACGGGTTTAGGGTGCTACAGGGTTCATTGTCCAACAACAAAGATTTCAAAGAAAGGAAGAGTGGCTGAAAGAATGATGAAAAAATGAAATATATGTTACTATATAAGTATCATCAGTTTTAAAGACATAGCCACTCAAGGGAGACTTTTCCCACCCAAATGATAAAGAACACAGAAGACTAGTCTCAGGTAATCTGGTGTGTTTAGACATCTCAGTCATGTCTGAGTCTTTGTGACCTTGTTTAGGGTTTTCTCATCAAAGATACTGAAGTGTTTTGTTGTTTTCTTCTCTTGCTCATTTTACAGTTGAACTAAGACAAACAGGGTCAAGGACTTGTTCAATGTCACAAATTATTGTCTGAGGCCAGCCTTCCTGACTCCATACCTGGTGTTATATACACTAAATGACCTATTTGCCAAGGCCTTCTGGCCATGCTCCAAAGACTTCTCAAAGTTGCCTCCATATTAGATGAACTATACATGTTCAGAATAGCCAAGGATACATTAAATTCTGGGATAAATAAATACAATAAAAAGTTCCTGCCCTCAAGTAACATATTGCAATGGAGGAAGACTATGCACTATTAAATAAATAAGTAAATAAATAGATGAACAGATAAACAAAAACAAATGAATAAATAAATGAACTAGTAAATAAAGCAAGATAGTTGAAAAGTGAGGGAAGGAGGCAATCTGCCTATGGGAGCATGATAGGGAAAGAAGTCTGAAGAATCAGGAGAAGAGTTTGGAGATAAATTAATTATTGACCATGGCATGAATCAACACTTTCATTTAATCAGAGGTTCCAGGATGAATCAATCAAAAAGAGGAAGAAGTTGCAAGAAGAGATGACTCTTCAAAGGATGGAAAGTTCAAAGGGAAAGACAGATCTTCTGTGCAAGTATGAGTAGGAGAGGCTCCTAGTCATAGCAGAGAAGATGTCCAGAGAATCAGCAGTGAAGCCCAGAGAGGAATGAGGGAGTAGACATGATTGATCTGGATATTTTTCTTAAGATGGATGTTCCATGAGGAACTGAACAATAAGAAGAAGTGACTACAGGTTTGTGGTGATAGTACAGGGTGAGAAGGCTGTCAGGTAATAGAAGAGATAGAAGCCCAGTTAGTCATCATTGTGACATTGTGTGTTAGATAATCTCTTGTGTCCCCATTGTGTTCATTCTTTTCTTTTTGCAGTTGTTATTTTAAAGATCAAAACTCAATTTTAAAGGTTTATTGATAACATGGCATTCAGCATGAATAGGTTAAGCTTATTCAAAGTTCCTTGAAAACACAGTGATAATTTTGTTTTTCAACACTATTTTTCCAAATCAAGCCAAAAAATAAATCATGTATGTGAATACATATATATTTTCCAAATATACTTGCCATTACCATAGAGAATAGCCTTCAGAAAACCAAATGGAACTTCATGTTTCCTAATGATGGTGAGATTTTCTAGATATTCCTCCTCGCATGTGAAATTATGTTACTTGCTTCAAGCCCTATGAGATGATATAAAATCAGTGAGATTTACAGATACTCAAAACTGATTCATTTCAATACAACTTAATTCCATTCCAGTTTGCAAGCATTATTAGCATGTCTGCTATCTTTGAGTTACTATACTTAGTGCTAGGAATACAAAGGCAAAATTTCAATAATCTCTGCCCCTTCTCAAAAAAAGAAAATTTAAAAAAGACAAACCAAATGAATGACACACCTGTCATTGAGATCATTGCATATAGGTGTATGGACAGAAAACATAAGAAGTTATTTATTTTTGGCAGATATGGAGGATGAGAAAGGAGATGGGTGACAAAAGTGAATAGAGGGTTTATTGAGGGCTGGATTTTATTTGAGAAATTGCCAGTTATCTTCCATGATCCCTATATTGTCCCTGCCACTTAAATGCACATTTTTGTCAGTCTTCTGCTGAGGCTGAGAATCAAACACAAAATCAAGAAAATAAAAATGAAAAGGAAAGAATCAAAGGACAAGGAAAGTTTCATGAAGAATGTAAAAAGACTGTAATGGGTCAACCAATATGGCTTGTAAAAGATATATCTATACATCTATATATCTATATATCTATATCTATTTATCTATCTATCTATCTATCTATCTATGTATCTATCTATGTGTGTATATATATATATATAAACATATATATAAACATATATATATATATATATATATAGCTAGGGACATGTTTGACCAGTCAGGAAAGTCTCCTGGTCATAAAGCAAGAAAAATAGATAACATATGGATAGCTCTGATGTTGCATTGTTCTCCTTGAAATATAATTAGAACCTGAAGAAGACATCCAACCAATTGGACTGAGCTTTGTATTGGACTATACCTTTTATCTTTTTATTGCCCAGCACTTAATAAATGTCTGTTGATTAATTGAAGGAAAAAAGCAATCAACAACTGTTTTTTAATTACCTAACACATGACAGGCACTGCGTTTGTTCCTGGGGTTGCAAGCACAAAGAATGAAACAATTTATACTCAAAGTAAGTTTGGATTATAACATGGATTAAAAGAAATACACACACACACACACACACATGTATTATAAACATAAAATCAATAAATACAATCACATACAATGTTGTTAAATACAAAGTAGTTTGGGAGAAACTGCCAGATCAGGAAAGGCTACATGTAAAACATGGTGCTTAAACTACATCTTAAAGGAATCTAGAAGGTTTGTAATAAAAGAATTGCCCCCATGTTAAGCATGATAGATGATTAGTACAAAAGCTTTAAATGGTAAGGAAAGCAAGTGGAGGAATGAGAAAGATAAACAAGTTTGCATTTCTATATGACACTAATCTGTAATGAAACAAGAGAGATATAACATTATGGAAAGGGATAATAAACAAAAAATTAATTAAAAATTGAAGCATTTTGCTTAGTTTTGTTGCAAAATATTGAAAGAGAAAAAACAAAAAAAAATATTTAAAGAACATTGACAAACTGCAGTATCTTTAGAGAATATGGCCTGTGATGGTGAGTTGTCTGTAAACTATGTAAAAGAGTCATTATTAATTAAAGGAATTGGTCATGTTTAACCTCAGACAGAAATTATAAGTTCCCTCAAATTCTTCAAATAAAACTGTCACTTACAAGAGAAAATATAGTTGCTTGTGTTGATGCAGAATACATGTCCAGTGGGTGGGGATTTCAAGCAGACAAATATTATTCAAACATAAGAAAAAGATTTTCTAATAATTGCAGATGTACCATCAAGAAATGGAATGTATCAACTGATAAATTATTTCTATCACCAGAGTTATTCAAGCAGAGGCTATTTGCACATTTGAACTTTAGATTTCTATTGAATCTTTCGTCTCTGGGAAAAGAAATATTTGTTTCTGTGTCTGTGTGTACATTTAGAAACTTTTATATTCTTTGTATAACAAAAATTTGGGCTTTATCTTTTAAAATTGATCAATAGATATTTTGACTAGAAATTCCGTTACTTCTGTTTCTAACTTTACTCATTTGTTGAATATATTTTGTATTAGGCATAATCACATTTCATATTTATCATGCTAAAGAATATTATTAATATTGTGGAGAGACGTCTGTAATTGATGTTAAACAGTGAATTGGAGAGTGATTCTTAAACTTTTTGTATTCTACAGTTACTTAGTATTTATAAGAAACCTCATTGTCTTGGTAAAACAAAAATAACTATTTGTAGAAAATAAAACAAAAATAATTGTCATAAGAAAGTACACCTTTGTCTTCCACCATTGAGAATATTGCTGGGTTTTTTTTCTTGTTTCAGTGGACTCTGATTTTTTTATGACCACATTTTAGATTTGCTTAGCAAACACTATTTCTCCAGCTCTTCTGACAAATGGGAAACTGAGGAAAACCAGGTTAAGTGACTTGTCCAAAGTCACACAGTTCATAAGTGGCTTAGGCTAGATTTGAGCTTAGGAAGATGAATCTTACTCATTCTGGGCCTGCCACACAAAAGAGGTTTGTGTTTTTTTTTAGGGCTATGAAGATTATAACAAGAAAGGCAAAATAATTGTGAAAAAGAAGGCAGCAATAGACATGAATGGATGAGCACTAAGAAAAGGTAATTAAATTAGGCAATTAAAGATCCCTGCTCACTTTGGAGGGGGAAGTTTCAGTTCAATGATAAAATGGCCAGCCAGATTGCAGAAGTTTTTTTTTTTTTGTATAGCCTTGAGTAATTCACTAAACCTCTTTGAGACTCATTTTTCCTCACATATAAAATAAGGTTAAACTTGTTGACTTTTAATATCCCTTACTACTCAAAAAAATTCTAGGAAAACGAGGACTAACAAGGTTGTGAGTTACCCTAGAATTACCTGAATATGTAAAGCAAGATTTTAACCCAGCTATTCCTAGTTCTGGCACAGGGAAGGGAACAAACATTTATTGAATACCTCTAACATGCCAGTATTATGCTAAGTACTTTAGAAATATTGCATTTGATTCTTCCAACAACTTTGTGAGAAAGGTTTTATTATTATCTCCATTTTACAGTTGATAATACTGAGGCAGATAAAGTTTAAGTGATTCATCCAGCATCACATAGCTAAAAAGTATCAGAACCTGAATTTGAAACCAGGTCTTCCTGATTTACACTGCACCATTTATCTTCCCCTATCAGTTTCTTTTTGTTTTCACTCTTGGTTTCTTTTCACTCTTTACACTGAATAGTACTGAAGTAGTCAAAGGTTGTTGTTGTTTGTCCTTAATTCTCTAACAGGACCATGACATCAGGGAGATGATGCCATGACATGCAAGTGAATTGGATTACATTGAGGGAGGGCTGTGCAAAGTTGCCAGCCTCACTCTTCCCTGGATCCACTTGGGGCCAGTGGTAAGAAATTGATCAGGACGACTGGAATAAGCCCTGCATGTAGTGGAGGAAGAAGAAAGGAATGAATAAATAGAAGAATGAAAAAGCATTTATTACATTCCATTTCCATGTCAGGAACTATACTCAGTACCAGCAATACAAAGACAAAAGTGAGACATTCCCTGTCCTCAAGGAGCTTACTTTTTTTTTTTTTTTGCTTTTTGGAGGGCAATTGGGGTTAAATGACTTGCCCGAGGTCACATGGCTAGTTTTTGTGTTAAGTGTCTGAGGCCAGATTTGAACTCAGGCCCTCTTGACTCCAGGGTCTGTGCTCTGTTCACTGTGCCACCTAGCTGCCCCTAAAGAGCTTACTTTCTAAACTTAGGTGTTAACACATGTGAGGGTTAATGGTCAGGCAAAAAACATTTTGTCTTTGTAAGCAGAGATATGTGGCATAGAACCAGAAGACAGTCCATTATCATGCCTATCTCAAAGCATTATTGACTTGATTTTTTTTTCCAGTAAAATAAGTAGAAATGGTGGTGTTCAAGGGACAGAGAACAAGTGTGCAACTGCAAGGTAGGTGATATGATACCATAAAAGTTTCTAGGATGAATGGAAATGAAATATGATCTTAAACTGGTTAGATGTAGTCCTTTCAACTGGTAGATACTCAGTGGGGGGAAAGGGGTGTTTAGGAGGGACTAGCAACTCTTGTGTGAGGGCTTACTAAACCTCTTTTTAGAAATGCTTATCCTCTTTTGGTATTCATTTGTCACCCAACTGTCACCTATGGCTCAAAGAAGCTATAGCATGATCAATGGCCTCATCCCGATAAACCATCCCAGCAGATAGAATAATAAAGGTTGAGGGGAGCCAAGAGCCCTCAAACTGGTCAATAAGTTCTGGGATGTCTATCAAATAATGTGAAAAATTCCTCTGACAGAACAGGTGGATGAGAACAATTTGTTCCACCCACCATGAAGGCAGCTAAAACAGGCATTGTGTGGCACTTAGGGCTTAGTCAAATACAGAAGAAAAGAAGATCATTTGCTCATGCTGAACCACCTCTAATCATTTTGAGTCTTGTTCTACCACTGAATTTTGAAGACTCTGGAAGGGAGAGTGAGGCTGGGGACTTTGTGCACCTTTCTCTCATTTAAATCCAATTCATGTGCAAGTCAAGGCAATACCTATCACATCATGATGTCATTGATTCTCTTCAAAAATGAAGGACAAAAAAAACAGATATTCAGTCCTTGGCTAAATAAGTTCACATTTAGGGTGCAATTTTAAAATGACTAGATTTACTCAACTATGGAGAGAAGACTGTTATCTGGTCTGCCAAGGACTACTCCAAAGTATATTGGAGCAATAGCAACATAATGGAAAAGATGCTCTGAGATGATAATGACGTAAGAAAAAAAGAGAAGCAAAGAGCTAAGTTATAATATTTGATTGATTCAACTGTCCTGTAAAGTTGGCAAAACATGTGGCTATCATCATTTTATCAATGAGGGCATTGAAGAATCAGAGAGGTTGATGAGTGAATGTTAAAGGCAGTAGTAAATTCTAACTCTTCAGCAATCACCAGCTTAGCCCATGCAATTTCAAGATAGTTTGCTTGAAATATAACCTTATTGAGGGCAAGGGCTATGTTGTAAATTCTCCATATCACTTAATATGATGATACCCCCACAATAAATGCATAAAGAGCTATTTCTTTGATTCAACTTAATTTAGATTTGAGGATGAAAATTAAGGAGGTAGTATATAATTACAGATTATATGACTTAAATTTATAATTGAATGATTGAAATAGTTCCTCTTAATGGCAAAAGTGAAAGTGGGATTAAAAATCATTGTTATGTAATGACTCTATTTCTAGACTTGGTAAAGCTGTCTTTTGTCAAGAGCTTTTGATTTCATTCAGAGATGAAGAAACCAATTACCAAATTCTTTATTAATTGATTGCAATATATAAATTGATATGTGTATGGAATTCCATCTTAATCATTGTGATGTACTAATTCTGGCTTGAAGTAGGATGGACATTTACAGAAACAAGTATTCAAAAATCATTTGCAGATGCATGGAATCTAACAGACAGAATAAAGGGGGTGGGTACAAACACCCCTTGCAATTCCAACCAAAATATCTAACATGGTAAAGTAAATTATTTATTCATGATTATCTAGTCTATGGAAGTTACAGAAATACCAAAGAAGGAAATGATTTTTGGTATCAGTTTCCTAAAACCTTAAAAACGTACTTTTTAAAGAAAAATCACAATAATTTTTGTAATTAATTTTGAAATATTACATTGGCTTAAGATGTACAAGAGTCTTTGAACATTAAACCAAATTAAAGTTACTAAACTTTAATAAGAAAATTAAATTAGATCACCCTTTGGTTTGTTGAACATAATAATGCTTATTGAAATGAGTCAAATGGATTTTTTTCTCATGGAGGATTTTGTAATATATTATATTTGAAACTTACTTCATTGGTCATGGTCATTAATGCTTAATTTCAAAGATCATTTAATGTAAGGAAGGAAGTCTACCTTCAGAACTTGGATTTTAGTTGCTTGCTCGAGTTAGTGGACTTGCAGAAAGACACTGTACTTCATCAAAATTCAAAGCATGACTAATTTCTCGATTTTCCATAAAGTGAATCATTTCTATATGTGGATATGATTAGAGGGTGAATTCAGGTAAATTTCTCTTTTTGGAGAAATATTTTCAATGATATTTTTTGACCACTTAGTTTCAAGACTCAGAGCTTTTTTTTTTTTAAAACTCAGTTTACACTTGGAACAGAATGGTTTCAGGACAAAAGTATATTCTATACTCCAATGTTGTCAAATACAAGACTTGAAAAAGTTTGTCCTAACACTCTTGTTCCAAAAAATGCCAGCAGTGTACTAAATCAAAGGGCATCCCAAGGGCTATTTCCCTGACTATCACCCAGGTCTACAAATTAAGTTCCGAGTGAATGATCATATCCACACTCAAGTAAAATATCCATCATGAGTTAAACAAAATTTCATATATTGTCAGCTATGCTTTAAGTGAAAAACACTATACTAAAGTAACAGAAATGTTCAGGGAGAAACAACACACAGACTTTAACACTGTCCATGTTCATAGATTGTTCCCTTTAGGGCCACATGCACATCCTTTGAATTAATGGCCCCACCATTTAAATTTTTAAGTAATTGGGTCTAGTGAACTAGGCATGATCAAGGGTGCATCATGACCCCAAACTTCTAACTCTCTGATATTATGGACTAGCACTTTATTGCTGCTTGATGTTGACAACTAGGGATTCCTTCAATGTGCATCCTTCATTCATAATCTAATTCATAACAGCTGCCCTGAAGCACTTGTAATAGCTCTGTTCAACAAATTCTCTTTTTTTCTATTCATCTTATTCTTTTCTTCATGGTAACTTATAATTGGTATCAAATAATGAATACAAGATATATTGACTAGAAATTTCTATTTAGGAAATGACTTGGTTGACATGACAACCCTTGTCCCCTTCAAAGAAAGATAAATTTAAAATAAGGATATAATTTGGTAAATAGAGATGTTTCTCTTGCCTTACAACCCACAAACATATTCTTGTTTCCTAAGGGATATGAATGATATACTGCAGAATGTTTAACAGTGGACTCTCCAAGAAAAAAGAAAGTACATATGACACATTTTTAATTTTAATCTGCATTATTAATATTTTCCCACCCCTTTCTTAAGGCTAGATAATCAAGAAAATAATAAACCAACCCTTGATTTATAATGTTTGCTGATTTCTGAGGTATAAGAGTTCACATTGAAAATTTAACAATTGACTCTTTGATTTGGTTCCAGCTGGCTCCAGCACATCTCAGAATATAATCAAAAAGAAAATGCTGAGATACCATTATTTGCCACAGGAACAAAAGGGTAAAATTCAAGAAGCTAATACTTTTTCTCATTCCACCATACACATGGAGAAGTGTGATTTTTTTTTTTGCTTAGAATATATATTACCTTTGAGGTGAGTTATTAAATTAAATGAATAAAATAAAATATACTATAGTAGGAACCTGCAGCTGCTTTATATTGTAAAATGAATATTGTTTATGTGCTCATCTACTAAATGCATACAGACTCACCACTCCTAACTTCAATTGTGTGTCAATTATTTGGAATAAGCAATAATTTTGATATGGTTTAATTTTGCATCTTCAATGTTCATGTGTGAATGCTTCTACTGACACTCTGATGACTCTGAATATTTGGCCTTGACCAGATGAAATCATATTGAGCTGTTTTCTCCACCTCTCATTAGTTTTCTGTCAATTATTTGCTGGAATTCATTCTGTCTACATGCTTCACTGCTCTCTCATATTATTAATTTAATTCTCAAGCTTTAAAGATAGAATAATGGGCGAAGATCTGTTGGAATAAATGTTTAAAACTTTTCTCTCTTAAAGAGCACACTTCAATGACTATTTATAGATGCAACCACAGCTGTTTGTGTGGGGAAGTCAAGCATTGTAAGGATCATTCATTCCTGTAATGAAATCAGAACAGAACCAAATCCCAAATAAAATGCTGTCAAAAATGAACACACCAGGGACTGACAAATTATTGCTACAAAACAGCCTAATGTATTCTCTGAAAATAAACAAAGATCTTCAGAGGTTCTTAGAAACTGCAGGGGTTGTCATCGATTCTTCTATTGTAGGGTATGGGCTTCTTAAATTTGGAGGAACAGTAAGAAGATAATTAAAAATAGCTACTATTAGAGGAGGAATTGTTTGTCATAGGTAAGATAATATAAATGTGCATACTGAAGCCTAGAAAAAGGATCCTTTTTTTTACAAATGACTTGTTTTAATTCAAATTTATATCAAAACCATTGTTTAAAGAATTCTAGATAATTGTATAAGATCTGGATTTTTTTTTTGTCAAACTACAAAATATTCACAACTTCCAAATACATGGGGATTTTTTTTTGTTTATTTCCAATGGCCTCAGAAGTCTTATCATTTTTTTTTTGTTGGAAGGGGGAAAGCAGGGCAATTGGGGTTAAGTGACTTGCCCAAGGTCATACAGCTAGTAAGTGTTAAGTGTCTGAGGCCACATTTGAACTCAGGTCGTCTTGACTCCAGGGCCAGTACTCTATTCACTGCACCACCCAGCCACCCCAGTCTTATCACTTCTTAAGGAGTGATGGATGAATGAATTCACATACACACACACACACACACACACACACACACACACACAGAGCTTTGGAATAACATGAATTTCCAAATCGATATGAGATTTTGCAAAATAACTTTGCAATATGTCATGATTATGAAAATTAAGACTTTTGTCCAAGAGGTGGAGAGAAACAGTGGCCTGGGAACTTGTCTGCTTTGCTTTGTTCATCCTTTATTTTCAAAGAGGACTAATGACAACATAATCTGATGGGTGATGTGATGACTTTCTTGTTTAATTGGACTAAGGTGAGGCAGTGTTGCACAAAGTCATCAAATGCACCCTTTCTTCCAGTTTCTTCAAAGCCCAGTGGTAGTGATGACTCAGAAAGTAGTAGATGACCTTGACACTCCACAGTGCCTGTTTTAGCTGCTTCATGGTTGTTGGAACAAAGTATTCTTATCATTCCATTCTGCTAGGGAAAGTCTATATACATCAGTGGTTGTCAGTCTTCCTAATGCCATGACCCTTTAATACAGTTCCTCATGTTGTGGAGACTCCCAACCATAAAATTATTTTTGTTGCTACTTCATAACTGTAATTTTGCTACTGTTATGAATTGTAATGTAAATATCTGATATGCAGGATGTATTTAAATTGTACATAACCCACAGGTCGAGAACCGCTGCTATACATGCTTGAGGTACACATTCCTCTAACTCACTGCCTGGTTTAAGGCCTGTTAATGGCCCTTGACTTGGTTTAGTCTGTCTGCTGGGACAGTTTTACCAGGATGTGGCTATCGCTCATGTTACACCTTTTTGGAGGCACAGGTGAGAGTTGGGTGACAGGTAAACCCCAAAGGTAGATAAGCAGCCCTGAAAAGCACTCACAAAGTCCTCACACCAGAGGTGGTAGTTCTCTCTGAGCACCCCATATGCTCCACTTACCTTATTTAAAATCTGTTGCAAAACCATGGTCTATGACTGTTATATTTAGAAACAATGGACTGTTCATCAAAGGTTTCATAATGAAGAATTATATAAGTCAATGGCCAATAAAATCATTTCCAAGCATGTAAAACCAGTAATTGAAATAGAGGATATATTGCATGGTTTACAGTGTTCTTCATGTCTATTGCCAACCTCTAAGAATTACTTTGTATTTATTTCATTTATTTGATTTTTAAAATTTGTCAGACTATTTTTGGTTGTTTTTTTTTTTTCATTTTGTTTTTGCCTTAGTAAAAGACATAGCTCCTTGAGGACAGGGATTATTTCATTTTTGTATTTCACAGTGCCTAACACCTAATTGATGCTTGATAAGTGATTGCTGACCAACAACAGTTTAGCTTTACCATTTATTTCTCTCTCCTATATGCATAAGGTTTAAAGCATTCAAAAGATTCCAGTAAACTTTACTTGGAGCTCAATAAATAAAGTTATAACCACATGAAGTACTTTAAATCCATTGAACCTGAAAATGTTAATCAGCCAGCATGAAATTTGGCATAAATTGTCTCCTCTGTTAAAGAAACTTTTATACTAAAGGGCCATCTTGATGCCAAAGTCAAACTAAGAATTGTCCCCTGTGTGACAACATTCATCTGCTGTTTTAGTGCTGTTTTATTGATTTGCAACTGGAGATGGTAAATCTGAAATATATTTCAAGGTGTTTTTTGTTAGATCTGGAGACAGATTTAGAGCTCTGGGAGTAATGAAGGTAGAAAATGCTCTGGTAATTGCTGTACCCATCCTATGTATTGCCAAAGGGATTGCTAGCTATTAGATATATTGTTCCAGATATTAAATCAGAGAAAGGGCCTCCTTTCAGATTATATATGTATGTGTGTGTGTGTAAGTATGTAATTTTACCTCCTGCAATTTCTTTCAAATTTATCACACTCAGATGATCTATTTTTCAGTTGTACATGAACTCTGTACTCTCAGGACATTGACCACTAACCACTGCTATGTGTACAAATCTGTTCCTTTAAGTGTGCAGCTATCATAATTTGTCTCTGGGGAACCATAGCCTTAGGGAAATGTTTTCTGGTATCTGGCCATTTGGAAGTATGACCTTTTTGTGTGTTTTTCAGGGATGCTTATCTAGCTTTGGGGTTTACCTGTCACCCAGCTCTCACCTGTGCCTCCAAAAAGGTGTAACATGAGCAATAGCCACATCCTGGTAAAACTGTCCCAGCAGACAGACTAAACCAGGTCAAGGGTCACTAATAGGCCTTAAACCAGGTCATCAACAGTACAGTGTTAGTGGTTGATAGTATCTTAGCATGCTATTCTCAGGGTTATTTGCCGCTTACTAAGAATCAACGTCTTAACAAAAATAATGATTCCTAAAGTTTGCAATTTTAAACATCAACAGGCAACTGGTGGGCAAGTTTTAACTGCTTCACTTATATGCAAATTTTTAAAAATGTTGTTCCATTGCTTTCTGTCATGTCCAATGCTTCATGATCCCAATTGGTTTTTTCTTGGCAAAGATGACAGAGTGGTTTGTCATTTCCTTCTCCAGTTATTTTACAGAGAAGGAAAATGAGGCAAATGTAGTTAAGTGACATACCCAGGGTGCCGCAACCAGTAAGGGTCTGAGCCAAGATTTGAATTCAATAAGATGTGTATTCCTTACTATAGGACCAGCACATATCCATGCATGTATGTATGTAAGTGGTATGTAAATATATGCATATAAATATGCATATACAATGGAAAGAGTATAAGGCTTCAGGTCATAAAGGATTGAGGTTAAAATACTACTATAGATGCTTTTCAACCTGGGTACCTTTCAATTTCTCTCTGTCTTACTTTTTTTTTTCATCTGTTAAAAGAAGAATTTGGATTCTAAGATATTTTCCAGCTCTAATCTATAGCCATACAATATTAACCAATGAATTTGCCTGTTCAAGATAAGTGATACAAGGGTGTGAAATAAAATATTTAGGTATGGAGTTGGAGGAAATCAAATACCTTTTGTAGGCTTAAAATTAGCATTTAGTTGAAGCAGGTTAGGTACTACTGTAATGCCATGCACAAGCAGATTCCCAAAAGAATGCTACTGTGAACAGCTTTTAAGGTTCAGATTACACAGTATAGTGAACACTCCATTTATTCCATTGCAAATCAAGGCAAACCTTCACAACAAATAACAATATAATATTCACAACAAATCAAGGTACAGTACAATATTCACAACATTACATTTTATCCCAGAAAAACACAATATAATGTTTAAAACAACTTAACATTAGAATGGCCACACAGATTTCACTACAGTGGCCACAATATTTAGCACAAAGAATAAAAGAATAATCATCTTGTTACCCTAAGGGTGAAACCCTCCCTACTTAATCATTAAATCAATTCATAATACAATAATCAATCTTCCACTTATGGGGCAAATCATAGATCAACTCAATCAGACACTTCTCTAGCAATCAGTCACTAAATACAATCATTTGAAAACCACACAAACCCTACACCCCTTGGTGTCCAGCAAACCTCAGTTGCATCCAAGGGGCAGCCTTTTCTTCATCTTGGTCTCTCTGATTCCCTGGATCTCCTTCCATGGTCCAAGGTCCTACCTGAATCCACAAAACAGTCACCTGGTTTCAGGAGTAGACAGCTCCCAGGTTCTCATCCAGTCCTCAGAAGTACACAGCTCCCAGTACCTTGTCCAGTCCTCCAGGCAGTCCCTGGTACACACTGAAGTTCACTGGGTCCAGCACATCTCAGACCCTTCACCACTTCTGTTGCAAGGAACTCAAGGATCAGCCAAACCATAAACCAACCAAGGCTTATCCTTGTCATGCTTCTTCAGTCCTCCAGCACTTCAGCTGGCCCTAGGACCCAGGAGAAAACTCAACCTTCCAGGCGGCAGCAGCAACACTGGCCTTGCAGGTGGTGGCAACAGCCACTTCTACCTTCACCAGATTAAGGTCTCAAGAAAACTCCAACTCAGTTCTCAGTCACCTTCCAGATGCTGGGAGAGAAACTCTCTCTCTCTCTCTCTCTCTCTCTCTCTCTCTCTCTCTCTCTCTCTCTCTCTGTCTCTGTCTCTCTCTCTGTCTCTGTCTCTCTCTCTTCCTCTCTCTCTCTCACTCTTTCTCTCTTTCTCTCTCAAGAAAACTCCAACTCCATTCTTCAGTCCAGCAGATCCTGGGACAATCCTGCTTCCTCCAACAGGAACCACCAGGAGGAATTTTCTGACTCTTTCCCTGTCTCTAGAACTCTTCTTATATACAAACACTGGCCTCCTGTCTCAGCCAACCCCCTTCTGCCACATCAGGAGAAGAGCTCACACCTTTTGTACTTAGCCCTAAGTTACCAAGTGCTAAGTATCTGCTAAATTGATTGCTGTTACAACTACTGACCATTATTTTCTTTGGACACATATTATTCTCAACATATAATCTCTAAAAACCTTATTTTATATATCTTCAAGTTTTGCATTGTTTTCTTGAATTATAATATGATATGAGACACCGTACGTTAATTTGTTAGAGACAGGTAGAAAATAGAAACTGTTCTTCTTATCTAACAGCATCAGAAAAATCACTGTTGTTAGCTTTACTGAATTTGTTTAGTCTTCCAGAGTGAAATTGTTGATGATTTTTCATTTTCAAAACCTTTCTCATTCAATAAACATGCCAACGAAGAATACCACACTGTCAATACCAGTGTTATATTATTTTGAACAGTGGCAAAATCCAAGAATAAAAATATCTTTTGTCCTTAAACATTTACATATTACACATTTCCTGAAAAATGCAATCTACTTAGTTGTTATCATCTCTAAAATTTTTTTCTAAGAATTTTGAAATAGTTTCTTAATATTTTTCATTTGTTTTTATACATTTGTCTTGGGGAATATTTTATCAATTTTACATACAAAACCAGCTTATTTTTCTGACTTTCTGATACATGAAGACATTTTAAAAGTATCTTTGACTCCCAACTCATCATCCTTCACATGACAATTTGCACTTAAATACAGGTTAAAATACATGTTATAATTCTGAATCATCAACTTATTATTACTGTAGTGGCATAACCATGGGAAAGAAGTGGTAGAACCAGAGAGAAATCTCAAACCTAGTGTAACATGAGTATTAGCACCTCACAGAGAGCATGGCAATAGATCCATGGAATGGAAAGTCATTTGTGTTCATTCTTATGGGGAGGGTGTCTGTAATCACTGTACTAAAGTGGGATAATTAATGTGGTTATCTGTCAATGTATTCTGAAGACAGTTCTTTAGAATAAATCAGAGCAACAGAAATGAAGCAAATGAGGAATGAAGTGACAAAGAATATAGATCTACATATGAGTCACAGAATTGTAAGTACCTGGGTCTCTTCCTTCTCTCCATGTCTGTGGATTCTAATTGCCAGCTTCTATGTTATTAATAAAGACAAAGAGAAGTGAATGATATAAATGTACTCCTCAATGTCCTAGATGCTCATGTCACTGAAGTAGGAGACACCACAGTGCCACTCGTTATTCGAGCCAATGCTGCAAGAAACATAGAACATTTCTTTCTTCAAAAAAAAAAATAAGAATGTTTAATTTGAATTTCTACTTATTACAATAATAACATCATAAAAACTAAAGTAGGCTATCTCATAGGTTATCTCAGACTGATTCAGGGAGACTTATTTTTTAATCACGTTGCTAAAATAGGAAATTTCCATCAGTTCATGCTAATTTTCAGTATATCTAAAAACATTCATATTCCCCTTAAGCCAATCCCTGCCTTAATATTCCATTTCAGCTGAAATTCCACTCTTCTGTCCTCCATTCTTGTTAGAAATATTCCTGTCCCAGAAAAGTTCCAAAATAATGTCTCTCCATATATCAAGTACAATCCTATTTCCTAATGGCAGGAAGGTAAAGATAACAAGTGACTTGTCAAAGAGAGGCTAGTAGTGGTATAAAGATTGTAGGAAGATTTAAAAGAGGCAAGTGTCTGAGTCCTCCAATTTTTCCTCAAATAGGGAATGTCAGAAATATTACACTTTAAAAAGCCTATTGATTTCCTCTCTTCTATTTCTTTTCCTCAATACTACCAAAGTTAAAGATTTATGAGATGCCATTTAAAAAAAAATGAATTTGTTGATTTAAAAAAATTTTTTTTTACATCACCAGAATTTCTTTCAGTGCTCCTCCTCTTCTTTCATTCAAGAGAGCTATCCCACATTACAAATACTATTTTAAAGGAAAAAGAAAAAAGAAAAACAGGAAGAAAAAATTAGCAAAACTGATCAATACATCAAAAAAGTATGAATATATGTGCAATATACCACATCTCTACAAAGGAGGGAGTTAGGGAAATCTCATTTCTGTCCTTTGGATCATGCTTGCTCTTTATAAATTTTCTGCTTTCACTTTTGATTATTTTGTGGTTATTCTTTCTGTTTAATTTGGTTATATAAATTCTGTTTAATTGCATTTGCATCATGGCAGTTATTGTGGGTGTTGTTTTCTTTCTTCTCTTTATTTCACTCTATATCAGCTCATATAGATCTTTCCATGTTTCTCTATCTCCATCACATTACTAATTTCTTAAAGTATATTGATATTCTGTTAAATTCCCCTACCAAAATTTATTTAGCTATTCCCCAATAAATGGACATCTACTTTGTTTCCAATTCTTTGCTTCCACAGAAAGTTTAGCTTATTATTATCTCTTCTTCTCCTACCCCATCACCTCCCCCCTCCAATTTTTCCCTTTTGTCACATTAACATAAAGAACATAAATATCAATAGAGTCAGAAATATATTTTTTCCAAGACAAATCTACTAAAAGGTTTTATCTTATGGTGTCTTCAGAGATATCACGGTGAGATGTTGGTCAATCCCTTTCTGGTATTGTAACCTTTTCAACTATGTGACACTGAGTTACTCCAAGGACATTCATCACTGAGTTATCAGATACACAGGGTCGCAAACTTTTAGGCTTCCATTTTTTTCCACTGAAAAATACATCCCAAAGATTGGGGATGACTGGTATACATGCTTCTCTGTTGGATCACAGAGGCAGTAGCTCCTCAATGTTTCCAGGGGCTCTTTCCTAATAATAATCCCTGTGTTTGGGTCCACTGTTGTCATGAGGCATCTGGGGCAAGACAAAACCTTGCCGATTTCCACACTCCCAATTAGGATTTCATCCCAGGTATCCTCCTCAAAAGCATTGTAACCAGTCACCACGATATTTGGCCTACATTGCTCAATTTTATTTTCTTCTCAAGCCTGGTATTAAGTTCTGACAGAAAAGCTTCTGAGAAGATCATGATGGCAGAGCAGTTAGGAAAAGACACCTGGTAATTGGGAAGGGAGGGATGGAAAATTTATTTTGACTTTCTTACTGACACGTGGGTCTCAAACTGAACCAATTAAAATGCTTCTGTTTTTAAGAAGCTGGTGATGCACTGAACTACTTTGTCTTCACAGCTGTACCATGAATGTCAACACCAAATACCCTGCAATCCCAAACAGCATTGGTAGAGGATAGTTTTCTGAGTACAATCAGATCATTTATATTTAAAGCACTGAGAGTCTTTTGGTCACTGTCCTAGGTTATGCTGATCAGCATCAGATGAGGCTCCTGCCTTCTGGTGACCATGTGACCATTTTCCTTAATCACCAGTCAAAGTCTATCTGAGGGGGCCACTACACAACTCCATCTCCGGGCATTCGATCTCGTCCACAATCACTCTCTTGCAAGATTTAATGGGGTAGATCCAGATCTGTGCCAAAGTGTCCACCTGCGGCAGCTGCCGCTGCCCTCTCCAAGCCGCTGCCATCACAGGCCTTAGAGTTCCAGTGGGTGACGCACAGCGCCGCGGCAGTGGTCAGTGTGGCCATGTGGCCGCCCAGAGGGAGGCAGCACTGGACTGTGCAGAAGTTAGGAGCGCAAGGTGGAAGTGCCTAGAGCTTTTATTTCTAAAATCAGAAGTCTTATGTTATAATTGGAAGAATTTGGAAACATGAATTGCTATGATCTACCAATTATTCTTCTATGTAAGTGTAGTTCCAGAAAAAGAAAGGAAGATACAGTCTAGGGAGGAAACAAGCATTGTTTGGAATGGAAGCAGAAGAATTAGACTGAATAATTCTTAAAAATAGAATATTAAGGAAACTTTTTATCTTAAGTTAATTATTGTCAACTACTTTTTTCATAGTATATAGCTGAACCTGTTGGCAATATGTCTCGAATATATTAGGTGCTTATTAATACTTGTTTCTGAAATGTGTGGACATGCTGATTTGTAAAACTAATCTAGAAGATCTAAAAGTTTCCATTAAGAAATAAGAAATTTCTTGCATGGCTAGGCCACCTTGCCTAGCATTTGTTTTCATTAATTGCCTTGATATTCTGGACCTTTTGTTCCTCCAAATGAATTTTGTCACTATTTTTTCTAGCTCTATAAAGTAATTTTTCTGGTAGATTGATTGGTATGGCACTAAATTTGTAATTTAATTTAGGTAAAATTGCCAATTTTGTTATATTAGCTCCACCCAGCCAGGAGCAATTGATGTTTTTCCAGTTAGTTAGATCTGATTTTATTTGTGTGAAAAGTGTTTCGTAGTTGTGTTCATATAGGTCCTGGGTTTGTTTTGGCATGTAGATTCCCAAATATTTTATAATGTCAACAGTAACTTTAAATGGGGTTTCTCTTACTATTTCTTGGTGTTGGACTTCATTAGAAATATATAGAAATGCTGAGGATTTATGTGGGTTTATTTCATATCCTGCAACTTTGCTAAATTTATTTATTGTCTCAAGAAGTTTTTTACTTGATTATCTGGGATTCTCCAAGTATATCATCATATCATCTACAAAGAGTGATAGCTTAGTCTTGTCTTTGCCTAATTTGATTCCTTTGATTTCTTTTTCTTCTCTAATTGCTACTGCTAGCACTTCTAGTGCCAGATTGAATAAAAGGGGTGATAGTGGACATCTTTGTTTCACCCCTGACTTTCTTGGAAATGCTTCAAGTCTATCCTCATTACATATCAGACTTGCTGATGGATTTAAATAGATGCTACCTGTTTTTCTAAGGAAAAGTCCATTTATTGCTATACTTTCTAGTGTTTTTAATAGGAATGGATGTTGTATTTTGTCAAAAGCTTTTTCTCCATCTATTGAGATAATCATATGGTTTCTGCTAGTTTTAGTGTTGATGCAATCAATAATACTGATGAGTTTCCTAATATTCAACCATCATTGCATTCCTGGAATAAATCCAACCTGATCAAAATATGTTATTCTTACAATAAGTTGCTATAGTCTTTTTGCTAATATTTTATTTAAAATTTTTTGTGTCTATATTCATGAGGGAGATTGGTCTGTATGATAAAGCATCAGTCATCAAAACTACTTGCTACTGGCTGAGGAATAGAATAGTGGATCAATGGAATAGATTGGGTACAAAAGATTCATTAGTCAACAATTATAGTAATATGCTGTTTGATAAACCCAAAGACCTCAGTTATTGGGATAAGAACTCACTATTAGACAAAAACTGCTTGGAAAGTTGGAATATAGTGTGGCAGAAACTGGGCATAGACATCATTTAATGCTGTCAAATCTAAATCAAATCTAAATGGGGGCATGATCTAGGTATAAAGACTGATACTGTAAGTAATCTGGGGAAGCAAGGAATAGTTTACCTGTCAGATTTAGAGTGTAGGGGAGACTTTATGACCTAAGAAGAGTTGGAGAGATTTATAAAAAGCAAAATGGATAATCTTGATTACATTACATTGGAAAGTTTCTGTACAAACAAAGCCAATGTAACCAAGATTAAGAGGGAAGTGGAAAATTGGGAAAGAATTTTTACAACCAGTGTCACTGATAAAGGCCTCATTTCTAAAATATACAGGGAATTAAGTAAAATCTATAAGAATACAAGTCATTTCCCAATTGATAAATGGTCAAAGGATATGAACAGGCAATTTTCAGAGGTAGAAATTAAAGATATCTATAAGCATATGAAGAAATGCTCTAAAGCACTATTGATTGGAGAACTGCAAATCAAAACAACTTTGAGGTACCACATTTCACCAGTCAGATTGGCTAAGATGACAAAACAGTAAAATGAGAAATGCTGGAGAGGATGTGGAAGAATTGGAACACTAGTGTATTGTTGGTGGAGCTATGAACTGATTCAACCATTCTGGAGAGCAACTGGAAATATGCCCAAAGGGCTATAAATAATTGCATACCCTTTGACCCAGTAATACCACTTCTGGGATTGTATCCCAAAGATATCATAGAAGTACAAAAATATTTATTGCAGCTCTCTTTGTGGTGGCAAAAAAGTGGAAATTAAGGGGATGCCCATCAATTGGGGAATAGCTAAACAAGTTGTGGTATATGAATGTAATGGAATACTATTGTTTTATAAGAAATGGGGAGGAGATGGATTTTATATTTACCTAGAGAGGCTTATACAAACTGATGCTAAGTGAGAAGAGAAGAACCAGGAAAAATTTGTACACGATCACAGACACATCTTATGTGTGACAACCAGCTTTGATAAACTGGATTCTTCTCAGCAATGCACAGTTATAAGACAACTCTAAAAGTCTCAGGATGGAAGGAGATATCTACATTCAGAGAAAGATCTAGTAAGAACAGAGTTTAAATGGAGACTAAAGCAATCTACATGTTATCGTTCTTTTCCACATTTGGTTTTGTTTCTTTTTTCCCATTGTTCACTCCATTGGTTACAACTCCTCTATACAACCAGACTAATGTCCAATATGAAAGTATTTGCAGATCCTATACTTGAATGCATGCTGCTTTGGGGGGGGAGGGGAGGCAGGTAGGGGAGAAAATTTGAAACTCAAGGATTGTGGAACTGCATCTTGTAAACTAAAAGTAAATAAACAAATAAATTAATTTTAAAAAAAGAAATAAGAAATTTATTCTAAAGTTGTTGCCAATGAATTCATGAGTTCTTTAATCCCAAAAGCTCCATTTTATTTATATATAAAGTTACACATAAATAGTCCCTTTGACAACTTTTACTATACTAACCCATACAACATTCCTTAAGGTTAGCTTAATCCACATTATACAGAAAAAAATAAATTAGAAAAAAATTAGAGCCCTCACCCTAAATCAAGCAAGAAATCTGTAGAAGAACAAATATTGTTTTTGGAAAGGATATGGTTTCTGCTTCTGAAGAACCCTGGAAGCATGCTGGCATTGCTAATCTATTACTTGCCAGAGGTTGCACTTGTAACACTGACTGGTCTCACACTGAAATTGAGCCATGCTCTTTTTGTTGGGTATAAAGCACCATTTCTCAGAAGATTTCAAAGAACACTAGAATATATGTACTTTGAAACAATGACAAACATATGCAAGCAAAATCTATTCCTTTTTCTACTAGTAACTGGCTGAGAGAAAAGGAGGAAGAATATATGGAAAGAAGCAGAAAAAGCCAAATGAGACATATGGGCAAGCAGTTTCATTTTAAATTAGGAATATAAATTATTCACATTCTGATATTCGGTAATTGATGAGAATTTGGGAGTGCAGGTGATGGGATGGCATGAGTTAGTTATGATCTTTCCTAATGTACTTCCTAATACATCCCACACATTAGATTTAGCAATTATTTTGGTTTTGGTCATGATGAGGAACATAGATGAGACCCTTTTTCATCTACGTACTCAAATGCTGTTTGGTGATCTGGTACCAAATGGATAAAAGCAGTAGTAAAAATCTGTCCTGGTTTGATTTAGAAATGTTGAAATAGTAATGCTCTTTGTGAACTTTCTGTATTTCTAGGTCTTGATCTTATTACTGTCCATATTTGAGAGCACAAGTAAAAAGGGTATTGGAGGTACTTTTCTGCTAGCCAGTTAACTAGGAGTAATATATTGCAGGAAATAGAAGGAAGACTGTATCTTTTTGCCAAGAAAAGCTGAGTTCGAATCCAGTCCCAGACAAATCATTGTTGTTCCATCATTTAAATTTCTGATTCTTCGTGACATCGTGGACTAGTTATATCCACCACTATTTGCTGAAATCTGTCCAAGCTCATGTTCATTATTCCCATGACAATCAAACCTTTTCCTCTCTCATTCCCTTCTCCTTTTGCCTCCAATTTTTCCCAACATCAGGGTCTTTCCCAATAACTTCTGTCTTCTAATTATGTGGCCAAAATATTTAAGCTTCACCTTCAGTAACTTACCTTCCAGTGAATAATCTGAATTAATTTCTTTAAGTATTGACTGATGTTTTCTCCTTGCTGTCCAAGGGACTCTCAAAAGTCTAGCACCACAATTAAAAAGTGTTGAATCTCTGAAACTCAGCTTTCCTTATGGTGCAAATCTCACAGTCATATATTGCTTTGATCTTTGTTGAAAAGGTGATTCCCCTGTTGTCCAAATTTGCCATAGCTTTCTTTCCAAGGAGCAAGCAACTTTTAATCATGGCTGCAGTCATCATCTGCAAAGATCTTTGAGCCCAACAACATAAAATCTGATACTGCTTCTGTTTCTTCTCCCTCTATTTGCCAGGAAGTAATGGGGCCAGATGTCAACAACTAAGTTTTTTAACATTAAGCTTTACTAGATTTATTACCCAGAGCATGTCATTTAACCTCTATCTACCTCATTTTATTCTGCTGAAAAATTGAGATAATAATAGAATTTATTTTGCAGGGTTTTCATCAGGATAGAATTAAATAATATTTTAAAGCTCTTTGCAAATCAAACCTAAAAGCATTGTATAAATGCTAATTATTGTTGTTGTTATCATATCTATCAGTTTGGAGAGCGAGGAATGTTTTTGCGGTTAGTGTAGCTTAATAGACAGAATATTAGAGCATGAATCAGGAGATTTGTTCTCCTGTGTTGTTCTTGTAGGTCTTAATGTAAAATAAGGAAAGATGGCACCATTTTTCATTAGTCATTCCTGCAATTAATAGTATAATAGGAAACTGATAAGTATTTTAGAGTCTTGCGGGTAAAGTAGTAAGTGAGTCAGTCATGGTGATCTTGCTCCTTGCAAGGCAAGTGGAAGAAATGTATTTCTAATGCCATCATTAATTAATCTAATTTCATTTCAATTTGGCTGAATCAATTCAATAATGATTAAGTGCCTACTGTATACTAGAAATGTTTAGGAGACACCAGCATGCAATGTCTTACTTCATTAGGATAATAACAGATGAAAAAATTATAGTATATTATTCTAAGGATGTTTTAATTGTATGTATGTATTATATAGTATATGAATTACATGGTTTTTGTTGTTCATTTGTTTGAGTTGTGTCTGATTTTTAGTGACCCCATTTGGGATTTGCTTGGTAAAGATTTTCCATTTTCTATTTCTGTCTCTATCTCCAGCTAATTTTACAGATGAGGAAATGGAGGCAAATAAAGTGAAGTAACTTGCCAAGAGTCACACAACTAGTAAGTATTTGAGGCCAGATTTGAACTTGGACTTCCTGACTCCAGGTTTGGTATTCTGTCTACTGAACCACCTAGATTAACCAAGACCCTTATCATAATTGAGAAAAACTTTAGAACATGTTAATTGAACCCTGCATTTCAAAGAGTAAAATTTTGATTAGACTGCAGCAGCATGTCTATCTCACCTTTTCTTTGTTACACGTGGCTACCAGATATTATATCATCCTAAAATCATATGATTTTAATTCTGTGAGGAATCTAGAAATCATTGAAACCCAATATCTACCCTTACAATTAAATTTACTAAAATTTTATTGTTCTTCTTCACAAAATGGAAGTGACCTTAAGTTACCCAAGAAAATGCCAACAGAACACATACTATGCAGTTCCTATACAATTAGAAAGTCATTAGATATGGACAAAGCAATAAATCATATAAAATCTTAACCATAGAGGACAGAGGTTTTGGGGTGGAAGACCAGAGCTTTGTCAGTAGAGGTCTACTCACACTGATAAAAATATTGATCCTTGGAAAATATAAGTAATCTGATCACTATTTCAAGCTATACTAAGAGAATCTAGCTAAAAGATGTAGAACAGGGTAGCAAAAGAAAAGGACTATTTTTTTTAATGTTGCAGCAAATAAGCAATATGATCATGATATAGAAATCAAGAGAATTCTCTTAATTCTCAACATTTTAATTTCCCCAGTTCAATTTAGAATAGATTTTTTTTTGTCTTATCTATCAGCTATTTGATGAGAGAATGATATTCAAATATAAAAATGTTATTGTATTTAAAAAGGATTGTTTGTTCTCCATCATGACAAAGAAGAAAAATAATGTTTTGTCTGAGGGATGTAATAGGGAAAAAGGAAACAATTTCTAACCATATTTATATTTCAGGTGCCAATTATTCAATCAATATGGCTGTAAATCATCAATATCTCTATAACATTGAAGGCAATATTATTGAGTTCTTATGACTGAAAAAAAATAATCTGATGAAGAACTTTTGCAGTTACAGGTTAGACTCCTTCTTGAATATGTAGATCCACATTTCACCTATCTTTAGCTGTATTTAATCTCCCAGAATTCTCAAGAAACAAGATCAGTTATGTATCCCATCTGAGGGAAATAATTAGGACTTAAGTTGAAGGTTTTTTTTTTTACCATGAAACTTTGAACCATTATACAAGACAAGAGAAAAACTTTCTCTGAAATTATTCAAAATAAAGAGATATTATTGATAATGGTTAACATATGATTGTGTATGAAGGTTTTTTTTCCCAGCAAAAAACATTTCCAGAAGATGTTTTCTACATAGTTAATATTTTTGCATTGCAGCAAATTCATTTTTTCTTTCTGATATTCCTTAATGTAAAACAACTGTCCATTTTTAAAATGATTTTAATTGCATTAATCACACAAAATGTTGTTTTGAAGATATTTCCAAACATATAATTGACAGTAGTTTTATATTCAGTTATACAATTATTTCAATCCATTGAAAAAAGTTTTCTATTTCCTTAACCACTATAGATTTTGCTATATCAAATGAGGTTTTTTTTTTTCCTATTGTTATCTTTTCTTTTTCTCCTATTCAATGTCATAAGCTCTTTAGATTTCTTAGGCAATATATGTATGCATATACATACGTGCATGAACATAAGTGTGCATGTGTGTGTATATGTGTGTGTATGCACATATACATGCATGCACACATGTAGACACAATACACATATGGGTGTAAGGATATATGAATATTCTGCCCTGACTGGTTAATTATCAGCACATAACATGGAGCCTGCCACTGAGTAAGCATTTGGTTATTCTGGGTTTTGTAAACCAAAGCCAGTGAACAATAAGCAGTGATTTACTAAGCAGTGGAGTATACAAGTTTGGGTCTGCTAACTGAAAGGATTTCTTTTGTAGAGGATCCACTCTAGTTATATTCAGAGATATTCATTATGATGTTGCCTTAAAGATGATGGGTGTTCTAACATCAACAATTCATGAAAGTTATCTATTAAATTGTGTATGGTATGATCTACTTCAAGACAGTGAAAATTCCAAAAAATATTGCAGTAAGTTCTTTAAATGAAAGTTCTTAGGGATTTCATCAAATGTTTAATTTATTTTTCTGAAATGAGGTTATTGAAATATTTTATTTTATCTTCTGTTAATCTGAACAATTTTTATTTGTTTAAATATTCATCATTTCACTACATTTATGGGCATACAGTTGGGCAAAATAAATCTTAATCACTTTTTACATTTCCTTTTTATTGGTGATAAATTCATTCTTTTCATTTTTGATACTGGTAATTTGATTTTTTCTTTTATTTTTAATCAAATTAATGAAAGGTTTAGGTATTTTATAAGTTATTTCTTAAACCATGTCTTAGTTTTATTTATTAGCTCAATTAGCTCAAACTTAATTTCAGTTTCATTAATCTCTCCTTTGATTTTCAGAATGTCTAATTTTGTATTTAATTGGAGATTTTTAATTTGGTCTTTTTCTAGTTTTGTTAGTTGCATGACCAATTCATTTTTCTCCTTTTTCTCTATTTGAATCATGTAAGCATTTAGAGATATAAAATTCCTCTACAGACTGCTTTGGCTGAATTCCATAAGTTTTGGTATGTTGTCTCATTATTGTAATTCTTTTTGATGAAGTCATGGATTGTTTCCATAACTTGTTATTTGATACACTCATTCTTGAGGATTATTTAGTTTCTAATTAATTTTAGTCTATCTTTCCATGGCCCTTTATTACACATAATTTTTATTGTATCATGATCTAAAAAGAATGCATTTAAAATATCTGCCCTTCTGTATCAGATTGTGAATTTTTTATGACCCAATACATGGTCAATTTTTGTGTAGGTGCCATGTACCACTGTGAAGATATATTCCTTTCTATTTCCATTCAGTTTCCTTCAGAAAACTAGTCTATCATATCTAACTTTTCTAAAATTCTATTCACCTCTCTCACTTCTTTTTTTTTTTTATTATTTTTGGTTAGATTAATCTTGTTTTGAGAGTTGGAGATGAGGTCTCCCACTACTATAATTTTCCTAATTCTTCCTGCAATTCGATTAACTTTTTCTCTAATAATTGCAATGCCTACCACTTGATGCATTTATGTTTGTTGTAATGAGAATTTAGCAAGTGAGACCATTATTCATTTATAAGTAGAGTTTAATGAGCTGGCGACTGCACAAGATAAGCACCACTCAAATCAAGCAGTGCCAAGATACATTTCCTTGGAACTTGCATAGACAAAAGTCACAACATAGCTGTTACTAGGAAGAAGCTACAATTAAATTAGTTACTACACAAGTGGGGAAAATACAGAAGCCAAAAGGTAGCAGTCAGTTCATTGCCTAACAATTGTTACCCAATTGGAAAATTCCCAAGTCTATTTTGAGAAATGAACAGAAGGGGGCACTATGGGCTCCAGGTAGCAGGTTTGGACAGGTTTACTTGGTAGGTTTATTGCTGAGAGGTTTTTTGGGGGTGTTCACATAATGGGGGCTTACAACATGTTTAGTATTGATATCACTTCATTTTCTATGATAACTTTTAGCAAGATAGATTTTCCTTCTTTTAATTACATCCCATTTTTGCTTTTCCTTTGTCTGAAATCTGGATTGCTACCCCTGCTTTATTATTGTTATTTTTTTTTACTTCAGCTGAAGCATAATATATTGCTCCAGTCTTTTGCCTTTATTTTGTGTGTATCCCTCTTCTTCAAATGTAAGTAGGTTGTAAGCAAACTATTGTAGGATTATAATTTTTAATCCATTCTGCTATCTGTTTCAGTTTTATGGGAGAGTTCTTCCCATTTACAAAAATATGCCTCAGAGTTTTCATTTTGAGATCTTTTTCAGGAGTCTACTGGTGGATTCCTTCAGTGACTATTTTATCCTCTGATTTTAGGATATCAGGGCAGCTTTCCTTGATAATTTCCTGAAAGAAACTATCCAGGTTCTTTTTTTTTATCACAGATTTCAGATAGTCAAACAATTCTTTTTTTTTTTATTGAAAAACATATTTATATCATATTCTTTCCTATCTCTTCTGGAAAAGAACTTTTCAAACCCAGAGGCAATGACTTTGTTTTTTATAAGACAGATGAGGACATGAAGGTGTTTTTTTTGTAATAAAAATAAATGAAATAAAATAAGACAGCAGTCCATGGAGTTGGCTCCATGTTGTATGGGAGGAGATTGTGTTGGGGCCTTTTGCTGCCTGGGTGACCAGTGCTAATGTCTGGCTTCTCAGAAGGGTGGGTGGGACTGTGGAGTCAGGGGTCATGAGTCCAAATTCCAGTTCTGATAATTGAGTACTGCATGAGTACTTTAGGAAATGAATAACTTTAGAAAAATCACCTTCCCTCTCTGGGTCTCAGTTTACTCCTCAGTAAAATAGGGAGACTGGATTATATGATATCCAAGGCCCCTTTTAGCATCGTCAAAGAGTCAAGGCACATAGGATTCCTGTGCTTCTCATCCCATCTCTGACTTCTTTCAGGGAGGCTGAGGAGAGAGAGGTCTAGGATCAGACTATACTCAGGAAATTGTTCTCCAAGCTGAGAAAATGATGGGAAAGTAGGATGCGGCAGATTTTAAAGCTCAATCAGGATCAAAGGAGGAGATGGATGTCTATTCTGAATAGGGCTAGCAGCCACTGATGGCTTCTCTTTCCAGGGCCCTTAATTTAAAAATGTAGAAGAGAAATGCTCTCCTCACATTTCTGAGAAGGGAAGGTGACAAGCATTTATTAAGCACCTGCTGTGTGCCAGCTACTTTGCTACATGCTTCACAGATATTGGCTCATTTGATCCTCACAACAACCCAGGGGTGGCTGCTATCATGATCCCCATTTTTACAGTTGAGGAAACTGAGAAGTAAATTGCCTTGCCCCTGAGGTTATAAAGCCAGTAAATGAGGCTATATTTGAACTCAGGCCTTCCTGACTCCAGGCCCAGGGCTTTATCCAAAGTACCAGCCAGCTGTGGACAGGGCAGAGGCCCATCTCATCAGACCACAAATCTAGTCTAGGGCTTTCTCATCTGTCTGACACAACGTTTCTTTCAAGCCAGGAATGAACTAGTGCTTACTCTGACTGCCTGTGGCCAAGGGTGCTCTGTGAGGGTCTAATGAGCCCTTTTCTGCATAGTGGAGGGGGGAAGACAGCCTGGGAGTGAGGGAACCCTTGTCCTAGGTTCTGACCAGGCACAGCAAGGGAAGTCCTACTTCAGGCTTCACTGCCAATGGATCTATGTGTCATAAATCTCTTTTCTATAACATCACTTTGAGCTCTGTGAGACTAGAGGACAATGCCTCCTTTTACCCTGAAATAAGCAGCTCCTGCCTCTGTCTCAGAGACTGGGACTTGATTAGTGCTTAATTTTCTATTCAGTCTTTTGGGGGCACAGGTCACAGTTCTGTCAACTTTTTTCACTTTTGACAAGAGCAGTAGGGCCTTTTCTCTAGGCTACTCAGGGTGCTCCTGGCCCCAAGCCTCATTTTTCCTGCTCTTTCCAGAGGATAGGTTGAGGGTGAAGGACGTGAGGGTGCTGGAGAAGCAGTGAGTGTCCCATAACTTTACTTTGTGCTCTTGCATCTGGTTTAATCCAGCAGACAACAAATGCTCCAGGGAGCTGGTACAGACCAGGCAAGTGTCCTTGCTGTTCTTGTGGCTCTGGGTGCTCTGAGAGACAATGGGTTTTGTTCTGAGATCAAAGATCTGTAGCTGCTTATCCTTGCAAGATGTGCCCAGGAGAATACCATCAGAGCTACAGGGCATGCTCTGAAGCTGGTCACTGTACGTATCCATCTTAGTTAGGGTGTGCTGCTGCACTAAATCCCAGACTTCAACATCCTTGTTGGAGGTGCTCACCAGCACAGTGTCTGATGTAGGGTGGAACTTCAGGATGTCCACCTGGAAGCTCTCAGGACCCAGCACCACCCCAGGGGCAGAGGTCCTGGCCAGCAGTGGCAGAGGGCAGTTGCCACAGCTTTACCATTCTGTCTGCTGCGTCTGTACAAGGAGATGGTCATCAATTGGAAAAAAATCAAAATCAGTCAACAGATCTGAATGACAACCCAGGTATGCCACATTCTTCTTGTTTTGCCCTGGCTTTCCAGGGGCACAATGCCAAGGGGACCTGATCAATTAGTGTTAAAAACAATCAAGTTACAGCTGGATTTAATGTGATTTCCCTAGGACAAAGCTGTTCCTGATCAAATGTCATTGATTCAGGCCTCCTTCCAAGGTGTGCTGGAATTTGGACACCTTGAAGTGGCTCATAGCATGGGTGGAGGCTGTGTTGAAGCCAGCTCTCAGGTGCACCTAGTCCAACAATTCTTAAATTATCTCTCATGGATCCATGTCAGCTGTTTTTTGATGAGGTATTTTACATTTTCTTTTTTTTTTTTTAATCCTTTTGAATTTGTTGGACTAATTATTGATGTCTTATAGAGGCATTGGCTTCCACTTGCCCAATTCTAAATTTCAAGAATTTTTTTTTCAGTTAGCTTTTATACCTCCTTTTCTGTTTGGCCAATACTACTTTTTAAGGTGGTGTTTTCTCCAGTGGATTTTTTTTCCCCCATTTCTCCCATTTCATTCAATTTTTGTCTAAGTTGGAGGAGACATGCATATATTTTTTGGCCCTAGGGAACCGGCCAGTAGACAGGGAAAGATTAAAAATAAGAGAACAAGTGGAGATGACAGAGGAGTAATCTCTTTGAGAGAGATGGGATAGAATGGGATTACTTCAACAAACAAAGGTGTTAGACTTGGTCGAGGAATAAAGCCACCTCATCACTTGAGAGGAATGTGAGTAATGGTGAAATGAATAAGAGAGGAGAAGAGGGAATTGATGGTAAATAATGGCAATTTGCTTTGTAAAATATGAGACAAAACAAGATGGTGTCAGAAAAATCTAGGAAGTCTTATAATAACTGAGGCAAAGTGAAGTAAGCAGAACCAGAATGCTTTACAAAATAACAGCAATGTTGTATGATGACCAACTGTAGAAGACCTGGTTCCTCTAACCAAGAAAATGATCCAAGACAATTCCAAAGGAAAAATCCTATCCACCTCCAGAGAGAGAACTAATAAACTCTAAAAAAAAATTAAAGAATATTTAAAAAAAAAACAAAAAAATATTTTTATTTTTCTTGCTTTTCGCATGTTTTCTTTTGCAACATTCCTAACATAAAAATATGATTTACACAGTTTTACATATATAATTAATAAATTTTTCTCTTCTCAAGGGGTAAGGGAGGGATGGAAGGGAGGTTGGGAGGAATTTGGAACTCACAATTAAAAAAAAATGTTCTTTAACTTAATAAATAAAAATATATTTAAAGAATTTGTCCAAGCTGTTGACTCTCTCTTGTATACCTCCTAATTTTTCTTATACTTCTCTTACTTGATTTTTGAGATCCTTCTTGAGTTCTATTAAGAAGGCTTTTTCAACTAGAGACCAATTCATATTAACCTTTGAAGTTTCAGATGTACACATATTGACAATGTTGTCCTCTTCTGAGTTTGTGTTTTGATCTTCCCTATCACCATAGTAACTTATGGTCAGTATTTGTTTTTCCTTCTTCCTCATATTTTTTTTTTTTTGCTTATTTTGTGGCTTTTAAAGTTGAGCTCTCCTGATAAAGCACAGGGGTCATTGTCCTAAGCTTTCTTGTGCTGGATATCAGAAGCCTGGTCACTGGTTTTGTGCTGTAGGGCCTCAGGTACTGGTTGCTGGAGGCTATAGAGGTCTGGCAGCTTACCTGATGCTGAGCCAGCATACTAATGATTATTTTTGGTGTGTGCTGAGGCTGTGTTTTGGTTGTTTTTTTGTTTGTTTACATTTCCCCAGGATTATACTGAAGCACATGGAGGTCTGGTCCCTGTCAGATAGCTTTTTGACCTTCCCTGAGATGAAGCATACAAAGGTCTTGTAGTTGAAAAATGCCTCACCACTCTGGGTTGTGCTGAAGCATGTGGATTTTTGACTGCTGGAGGATGTCTGCCCATGCTGGGCTATGCTGGTAAATGGTGGTTCTTAGAGCTGGATTCTGTCACTTCCCTTGCCTGTGCTGAGGCACATGGTGGAAGTCCTGGTGTTTGCATTTGCCTGCTCCACCACACTGGATCTAAGTATGACCCACTGGTTTGCTGAGGCAGGGCTTGCTGCTGGTTTGCTTGGTTGGACACTTCCTGTCCTAGACTGCACTCCTCTTTTATCCAAGTGATATAGATATTCCTTGCCAATCCTCCAAGGTTCCTGGCTAAAAGACTGCTCCACCCTGTCTTTCTGCTGGCTCTGCTTTTCCAGTATTCATTAAGGGTTATAATTTTGTGGTTGTTTGGAGATGAATATGGGAGAGCCACAGTGATTTATTGCTTACTTTATCATATTGGCTCCTGGAAGTCCAAAAATTTAAATTGTAAGTTCTTAAAATGATTATGTTACAAATATAATAGTCTGACAAAGGTTCTCATAGAAGAAAAAGAATAATAAATAAGTGATGGTTATAATGAATGCTGCACTTATAGCTCTTTAAACTCTTTAAAAAAGAAAATATAATTGTGTGATAATCAAAAAGGTTTTGGTATATAGTCAATTCTTATTAAATGTTTTGACATTTTTTCTCATTTTCATCCATTTAAAGAGTATGCATCCAAAACTCTTATTCTTAAATGGAAGTTCAGATAGTAAAAATCTGTATTAAAAGTTTCCTATGTATTTATGTGCAGGAAGATTTCCATGGATTTATTATGGTTTCATAATAGGAACATTAAGTAAAAGGTTTTCAGAGCGTATCATGTTATGGAGTCTCTGCAAAGCCAGGAGAAAATTTGACTGATTTATAGTAATAATCTAACTACAACCTATATAAACTGTTGGTAACAATGATTATAGATTATATTATTAAAACTTAGAGAAGCAGGGCATGATGTGGCAAAAAATCTACACATAGCAGGAAAATAAATACATTTTAAGACTACAAAGAGCTTAACCAAGACTACATTGCAAATTTGATGCACCTATGGCTCATCACACAAGCATGACTTCTTTTTCTGGATAACCTTTGTACAAGTGCTTTAGGAAGTGACCTTGGGTCTTATCCAAGCAAGGTGAGAATGGAAAGTCTTACACTGACTAATATGTATGGAAGAGATAACAACTCATAAATAGTGAAAATAATTTTCAAGCAATATTATGTACTTGTGAAATGGATGGAATTGTCAACAGAATTTTTTGGAAGAGAAATGTATAGAAACTCCTTAGGAGAGATATGTAAAGAGAAAGAAAGATGGTGGGAATCTATACATTTGTAGGAGAAGCTGACTCCCCAATATATGCTTAATTTTTCCCTTGCCTCCTCTGATACTTTCACCAATGAGATTGTGCTCATTTATTATACTATACGTGTGTTTGTGTGTGTGTATGTGTGTGTGTGTGTGTGTGTGTGTTACTTAGTAACTTCAAAATAAAGATCAAAATTGGGAAGAAAATATGAAGCCCAGGAAATACATGTAGAAGAATTTTGTGTTGGATGCAGTACAATTCCAAAGATATCTAGAGATTAGTTTTCAATATGTAGCGATTAAGTGGAATAAGTCAAAGTAATGGTTTAATATTAGACAACATTATTACCCAACTAATGCAATTAAGAAGCTATTAGCTACTACAAATTGATTATTTATTTCATCAGCTCTATAAAATATTTGAAATGGTCTATGCACTTACCCAGAATATCCTTGATGAAAACATGAGAAATGAAGTAGAAATAATTACTTTTGGGGGTGGAGCCAAGATGGCAGCGTAGCAACAGCATATCGCAGCTCTCACATAGCCACCCCAAAATACCAATAAAATAGGACTCTAAACCAATGCTGGAACTCCAAAACGCACACAAAGATACTTCCCACTAAAGTCAGCTCGGCTACGAGGAACCATATCAGCACTGAGAACCGAAACCAGCCTGGCATGAAGCTGCGGCTGTGCCCCAGGGGCGGCTGGATGGGAGGAGCTGAGGAGCCTCTCAGGTGAGCGGATTAGCAGCAGCTGCGAGTGGGATTTGTGAAAGGGGGAGATAAGCAGTCTGGCCAGAAGGCCTCCAGAGCACAAAAGCGAAAGGCAGAGTTTTTGCACCCGCCTGGGCATTGCAGCTTCCTGCCCGTGGCCTGCAGGCAGCAGGGGGACTGAGCAATTGTTCTCAGGCCAGGGCTCTGGCGTTGAGCGGCCTGGATCCAGATCGCCGTCTTGGCCCTCCGTCTTGGAGTCCTCGCTATCCAGTCAGCCGGAAGTAAATAAGAGGAGTTCCCAGCCTCT
>CM053580.1:342088810-342111947 GCA_028627135.1 Pseudochirops cupreus | reverse complement strand
CTATATATTTTGTTTCTAATCTCTTTTATCAATCCACCGCTTGATTTCCTAAGTAGGTTGCTTTGATGATTACTGTTTTATAATATACTTTGAAATATGGGGTTGCTTGGCTTACTTCAGTTTTTTTTAATTAGATCTCTTGATATTCTTGAATTTTTTTTGTCTCCCAGATGAATTCTGTTATTATTTTTTTCAGCTCTATTAAATAATTCTTGGATAATTGGATTACTATGATGATAAATAAGCAAATAAATTTTGGTAGAATTGTCAATTTTAATTTTGTTTCAGACTTCTCACAATCAATTAATATTTGTTCAGTTTTTTCAATCTATCTTTATTTGTGTGCAATGTTTTTAATTGCGTCCGCATAGTTCCTCCCTGAGTCTTAGCAGGTAGGTTCCTAAATGTTGGTTTTTTTTTTTTTACTGTCTGCATTTATTTGTTTTGTTTTGTTTTTAGATTTTACATATGCAGTCATATTAAACATATTGCCACATTAGTCATATTGTGAAAGAAGAATCAGAACAAAAGGGAAAAATCATTAGAAAGAAAAATGAAAAAAAATTAAAAAGCAAAAATAGTATGCTTTGATGTGCATTTTTCATAATTCTTTCTCTATATGTGTATAGCATGTCCAATCATGACTCTTTTGGAATTATCTTGGATCATTTCTTTGCTGAGAAGAGATGTCTATCAAAATTGGCCATCACACAGTGTTGCTGTTACTGTGTACATTATTCTCCTGGTTCTGCTCACTTCAGCATCAGTTTATGTAAGTCCCTACAGGTTTTTATGAAATCTACCTGCTCGTCATTTCTTATGGAACAGTGGTATTCCATTACATTTATATACCACAACTTGTTCAGCCATTCCATAATTGATAACCATCCTGTCAATTTTCAATTCTTTGCCACCACAAAAAGAGCTACTATAAATATTTCTGTAAATGTGGATTGTTTTTATTTTTAATAATCTCTTTGGGATACTGACTTTGTAGTGGTATTGTTGGATCAAAGGTTTTGCATGCTTTGATAGACCTTTGGGTCTATCATTATTATATTTTATTTATATTTATATATTTATATTTATTTTATTATTATATTATATATTATATTATATTATTACTATTATATTTTATTTAGATTTATCTAGTTCTAAAAATGGTAATTGTAGGTCCTCCACTAGAATAAATTTACTCTTTTCCTCCAAAAACATTTATGTTTACCTTTAAAATGGATGATTCAATGCTGTTTCGTGCATATGTATTTTAGTAATGATGTTATTTCATTGACTATATTATTATTTTGTAAAATATAGTTTCCTTGATTTTCCTTTTTAATTTTGAGACAATAGAATTTGGGCTTGGTGGATAGAAACAAGTATTGAGTGAGATTTTTTTTTTCAAATTGAATATCTCTGGTTTGCAAAAGCATCACATGGTATTTCTTCTGATAAGAATTCCTAAATTTTACTAATACCTACCTTGAATGGTAAGAAGTCTGAGGTAGTTCATGTTATTTCCTCTCTGAATTCTCAAAAAACTAGAAGTTTATGTAAAAAATTAAATTAATGTTAATTTAATGTGCATTTGTTAAGCACTTGCCACATGTTAACAGTTACGTTATACCTGAGAATAAACAGAGAGAAGTGATGTGAATGCATAAGTAACCTAAAGGACTTACCTTCCTTTGGAATTGATGTCACATATGCATCATGTTAAATGTAACAGATGTATAGAAGAAATCTAAGACTGTTGGGTGGTAGCATTATATTCTACAGGTTACAAACAAAAAGACTTCATGAAGAAGCTGACATATGAGCTGTATCTTGTAGAAATTTTCAGATTCTGAGAGACAAAGATAAAGAGACATTTCTGGGGGGTGGCTGGGTGGTGCAATGAATAGAGCACTGGCCCTGGAGTCAGGAGGACCTGAATTCAAATTTGGACTCAGACATTTAACACAAAAACTAGCCATGTGACCTTGGGCAAGTCACTTCACTCCAACTGCCTTCCAAAATAAAAAGCAAAAGAAATTTTAAAAAGAAATTGTATGTTTAAAAAAAGAGAGAGAGAGACATTCCATTCCAGCATGAAGTGGGCCAAGTCAAAGGCACTGAGATATGTTAGGAAGCACTGTGTTGAGAAGCAACAAGAAAGTCCATTTGCCTGGAATGTAGATTGAGTAAAGGAGAGAATAACATATCACAACTAAAAAGAAAAATTGAGTCAAATTGCAAAAGACTTAAAATATTAAACAGGTGAAGCTGAATTTGATGCCATATGTGCTAAGTAGTCACTAGAGCAGCAGTTCTCAACCTGTGGGTTATGTTCAATTTGTAACAATGAAAATACATCCCGCATATCAGATATTTACATTGCAATTCATAGCAGTAGCAAAATTATAGTTATGAAGTAGCAACGAAAATAATTTCATGGTTGGGGGTCACCACAACATGAGGAACTGTGTTAAAAAGTCACGGCATTAGGAAGGTTGAGAACTACTGCACTAGAGTATTTCATTGGTGAGTGAGGTAATGTCATCAGACACATGTTACCTGTGGTTTAGGAAAAATTTGTTTTGCAGAAACATGAAGGCTGGATTGGAGTAGGAGGGGTTTGGAACAAGAAGACAAAATAGGCAGTTATTATAGTATCTATGAAAAAGATAATGAAGATCAGAAGTACTGTGGCTGCATTGTGAGGGGAGAGAAGGGAAAGAATACCAGATATATTCTGGAGGAAGAAACAACAATATAAATATGGTTATCCAATTAAACTTTTGGAGTGAGTGAGAGCAGGGAATTAAGGATAAAACTGAGCTTAAAAACTTTAGCGCATGGAAGCATGGTAGTACTATGAACAGAAATATGGAAGTTTGAAAGAAGGGTGAATTTCATGGTAAATAAAATTAGGGATTTTTTTGAGGGGTCATGTTGAGTGTGAGGTGTCTATGAGACAATCAGCCCAAAATGAGTAATGGGGAATTTAAGATAAGAGACTAGAGCTCGAGAGAGGCTAAGGCTAAGTATAAAAATCTGGGAACCATTTCATTAGAGATTATAATCAAACTTATTTCAGCTAATGAGGTCATCAAGTGAGAAGGCATATATAGTGAAGCAATGGCAGTTCAAGACAGGGTTTTGAGGAATAACCCCAGTTTAGGGATGGAAGATACAGTGGTCAAGTCAAGGACACTAAAGAGGTAATTCAATCGAATATGTGGGAAAACAATGAGAGCAATATAACAAAAGCCCAGAGAGGAAAGAGTATCTAGGAAGACAGAATGATTAGGAGTATCAAATGCTGAAGAGAAGTCAAAAAGGAAACGGAGTGTTTTGGAGAGAATGTTTTCAGTTGAGTGATATGATCAGAATCTAAAGATCCCAGATATTAAAGGACTGAGAAGTGAGAGGAAAAGAAATTATGTTGCAATTATAACTCTGCTTCCTACCTACCATCTTTAGAAACATCTTATTTATTTCCCTTAGGGAAAAGGAATGTTTACAAGTTCCCAGTTATGAAAGGAATATTTACATTACAGGCATAACTTCAAAACATGCTAGATTTTCGCACCATATTATTCCAGCTTAGGCTTTCTAAACTTGTGTATTATCACAGTTTTACTTCACAATCCTTTCCAAATACAGTGATACAATAACTAAACTAATATATTACCGTGCTAATCATATGTACTTAATAACATATTATTGCATGGCATATAACAGCATATAATTATATTAATATAAAATATACTAATTATACTAAGTACATGGCACTTAAGATTCTTTGGGTAAGTATACAACTAGGCAACCAATTCCATTGGTCCTGTCAATTTTTTTTCAACTCTTACCTTATTTTTATAATTATTCTTTTCCTATCTCCTCCTTTATCTCTTCTCCATTGTTTTTCAAACCTTTTTGAATAATGCAAATCTTGTGATAACTCACTCATTTAAACTTCAGTAACGTTGTAAAAGTCACACACTTGGTACTTCTAAATTCATAGTGTTTTGTATTATATAGACATTGTTTCCCCAATTCTATTACAAACCCCTTAATTCTATGGATCATCTATGTTTGTTTTCTTGAATATCTCTATCATTCTCTTCCTAATATATCCTGGGAATATGTGAGATGAATAATATTTTGACTAATTGGAGAGTTTATTTCTGTGGGCATTTTAATTTTATTTTTTAAAGCATTCATACCTTGCCTTTTACTTCATTATTTTCACCTTCTTTTTGTCATCTGTTATATCTAAATAGAAAATCTAAATGGTGTGTGACATATACTAGTAATTCTACATTACTTTTTCCTTGCTTTTGAACAACATTCTTTCTCTGATTTACAATATTTGAAAAAATTCTGTTTCTATATGATTTAATTAGCTCTTAGAGTTTTGTCTGTGCCTTACTGTAAATTCCAAGACTTGTTCAGTTTTGTGCTTGGCTATCACTTCATTCTGTATGAGAAATCTAACCTTACCTCCTGCCACAGTGCTATCCATATCTCTACACCCATACCTTAAAATAAATGCCACACAAATGATTACATGGGTAGCTAATCATAGTGTGTACTATTTTGTTGTTATTCTTCAGGGACATTTTCCTACTTATTTCAAATATTTCACAATTTATAGAAATGTTACCTGAGAAAAGGCAACATAATACATAAGAATACAAAACTGAAACTTATATTTAGTTGTGTATGTTTCTTTGTTAGCAATGTCAGTAAAATCCAGTGCACATGGAGGGTGTAGGGGGTGAAGAGCTTACAGGAAGTTAATGACAAAGGAGGAAATCAATCAGTTAGAAGCATCAGGCACTCTCAAAATGAACTAAACAGCTAACCATGTAATTTAGAAGGCAATAAATCTAGAAAACTTTAGGACAGAGTCTTGTTAGGCCGATGGGGGAGTGGAAGTGCTACGCTACCACAAGAAATAGGGAACTATAGATAAAAAAATAATGTCATTTGTTAAATTATTTGCTACCATCACTTCAAGTAATAAATTCAAGTCTGTCTTAGTTATGCAAGACATAATCTGATAATCAGATTACACATTAAGAAATATTGTGGCTCCAATAATTTTTAAGGACACAGTTTAGATGATTATATAATGAAGTGTTCCTTTTTATGTAATTATTCATTTAAAGAGATAGGAAGTATATTTGTGGTTTCATTGATATATAGAATTTCTGGGTAAGAAAATGTCCTCTTCCAACTTTAATAATTAAAATTTAGGACTTTATAATAAAGGATATTTGAATTAATGCTAACATATTTTTTTTTAAATCATGGTATTTTATTTTAATACCCAGTTCTATACAAATTTATAGTGTGCTATGGCTCTTGAAAAAGTTAATATAATTTTTGTGGCACTAATATAAACAGTGATTACAACAAAAAGACATATACATGTACATAAAATATGCAGGCCTTACCAGCACAACTTAAGGGAACAATCTCATTGCGTCTTTCTCTTCCTTTTGATCTCCCGTGAAATTTAAATTAAAAATCCAGTAATGCCTATATACTTAATCATAAATGTGATGTTTCCTATAAAATCACATAATAGCTTCCCAGCTATGACAGGAAGAATGATATCAGTGTTATCTCCAGTTGTCAGATTATACTTATGCATCATTGACTCCCTTTTCTTCTAAAGCCACATGCTCCTTTCTAGGTTTGAGTTGCTTTAGATACTCAGCTTAACAAATCAATTGCTCACACGCCCCAGGCAAATGTCCACCTAGCTTATAACATTCTGTTCTAATTTTTTTCATATATGAATTGAGAATCAGAAGAACTAGAAGAGCTGACTTAGAGAGAATTCTTCCACAATATTATTGAGCAATTCATACCAACTCAAGATTACACCAAATTGAGAAAGGCCCTGGAAATTGGACTGGTATGTGTAAAGCTAGTCACAAGCAGCTCTCCTGAGGACTGCTGCTGTGAATAACTTTAACAATCTAAGTGCATAGTACAATGAACACTACTTATTCAGTAATAAATAAAAGCACAACATTCACAACAATGTAATATAACTTGTTACTAAGGTGGCCGCATAATCTTAATCAAAGCATATCATTCAGTAAGTAACAATCTCCTCAATCAATGCAGAATACTCAAGTAAAGTCTTCTTTCATCTTGACTCCAGGCTGGCTTCCAATCATCCTTAAGCCAGTCATCCTTAAGGGGTAGCAGAAAGTATAAACATCACCCATCCCTAGGTCACAATAAATCAAAATCTCATCAATCAGTGAAGAGCAAACAAACCCCAGGGCTCCTCTTCCACTCAGGGATGGAGTGCTCCCAGCTCTTGCCTGGCCTAACACAGCTCCTGCCATAGGCAACTAACACATAGGCAACTCTCTGCTTCAGTTCTATATCTAAGCTTACAGTTCCACTCCAAGCTCTTTGAAGTTTCTATTTCTAGAAAGACAAAGCTTAACCTAGCTACAATATTTACATATATTAAGCTTAACAGAGCTACAATATTCACACACATTGCTAGCACTAACATCTCAATTCACTTTCTGAATGACAAAGTAACAAACTAATGGACAAATCTTCTATCTGAGAAATCAAACACAAATAAAAGGTAAAATCCCAGGACTTATATAAACAGCAGTAAAGCCCTCTTTTAGGGCTTCTGTATCAGCAATAAAGTCCTCTTTCAGGGCTTCTATATCAACAGTAAAGTCCTCTTTCAGGGTTTCTGGTAAAGTCTTCTTCTAACAGAGAATGCTTCATTCTGACAAAGTAACATTAGCCCAGACAAAACAGAGAGACAGAGTGCTGAAAATCACAGTCTCTCTCAATTCTCCTTTGTCCCAGCTTGTGCTTGAGCTTTTCTCTGCTCTGCTCCTTCTGGTGCCTCCCTTCCCATTCTGTTCTTTTGGAAAACTCCTCCCACCATGGGCTCCATGTCAGGCCTATTAAGGGCACGGAAGGTCTCCAAGCTCCTTTAGCCCTAGGAAGAGCAACACAATGTATACTGCTTCCAACAAAAACTTGATACAATCAAAGGCAAGGCTTAAAGGCCCTTGAATACCTGAAAAAAGCAGCAAAGTATTACTTTAATTGCCATTACTGGATGCTAGGGTCCATTCACCAGACTCAACATGTGTTGGGTGGAGGTACATGATATTGATATTTATAAGTAATCATTCATTAGTAATAATTATTATAAGTGACTAAAGAGTGTGGTCCAGCCCCTGCCTCCAGGGAGAGAGGTGGCCAAGGCATGGCAGCTGCAGCTGCTGCCATGTGGCTACCTTTTTGGATCTCCTGGCCTTCAGATTGTAGGGGGAGCAAGCAACCATTCAAAGGGTAATTGGCCTTGCTTTAATTTGCTTGAATCAGGATTGTAATCTTGGGTGGTTGTCCTGGGGTGAGAAATACCAGTGTGCCCGAGCTTATGGTGTCTGTAGAGAGGGTGTCCTCCTTAGATCTCTGACAACATTTGTGAAAACCCCCAGAAATTTGGGACACACCATTCTCCAATTAGGAAGCAGAGTCCTAACATGGTAAAGAGCTCAAAAGTCAAGTAATTGGGTGGCAAGAGGAGCAAGCAGAGGAAGCACAATCAGACCACAGAATCCTTTTTTGGGAGAGAAAAAAAGATCAAAACATGGAACCAGAAAAAATCAATGAATTCAAAATCCCTGCATCAAAAGCTTCCAAGAAAAATATTAATTGGTTACAGGCCATGGAGGAGGTCAAGAAGGATTTTTAAAATCAAGTAAGAAATGTGGAAGAAAAATTGGGAAGGGAAAGGAAAATGATGCAAGAAAATCATGAAAAGTGAGTCAACAGCCTGCTAAAGGAGAACCAGAAAATAAAAGCTTAAAAATAGACTAACTCTAATGGCAAAAGGGGCCCAAAAAGACAATAAGCAGACACATTCCTTAAAAAGTCAAATCGGCCAGATGGAAAAGGAATTTCAAAAACTCACTGAAGAGAATAATTTCTTCAAAATTAGTTTGGAGTAATTGGAAGCTAATGATTTTAAGAGAAATCAAGATACTATAAAATGGATACAAACAAATGAAAAATGGAAGGCAATGTTAAATATCTTGTTGAAAAAAAAAGATACCTGGAAAATAGATCTAGGAGAGATAATTTAAAAATTATTGGACTACCTGAAAGCCATGATAAAAAAAAAAGAGCCTAGAAATCATCCTTCAAGAAATTCTAAAGGAAAATTGCCCTGGTATTCAAAAACCAGAGAACAAAATAGAAACTGAAAGAATTCACTGATCACTTCTTGAAAAAGATCTCAAAAAGAAAACTCCTAGAAATATCATAGCCAAATTCCAGACTTCCCAGGTCCAGGAAAAAATATTACAAGCTTTCAGGAAGAAACAAATTGAGGATTGTTAAAACACAATCAGAATGACACAAGATCTATCAGCTTCTACATTAAGGGATCAAAGGGGTTAGAATATGATATTCAAGGGGTCAAAGAAGGCAAGAATTAAAACCAAGAATCACCTACCCAACAAAACTGAGTATAATGTTTCAGGAGAAAATATTGTCTTCAGTGAAATAGAAGGCTTTCAAGTCTTCTTGATGAGAAAAAACAGAGCTGAAGAGAAAATTTGACTTTCAAATACAAGAAGCAAGAGAAGCATGAGAAGGTACACAGGAAAAAGAAATCAAAAGGAACTTATTAAAGTTGAACTATTTATATTCCAACCTGGAAAAATGATAATTGTAACTCATGAGATTTTTCTCAGTATGAGGATAGTTGAAGGGAATATATATGTATACACACACACATATGTACATATATACATGTTTGTATGTAGAGGAGGGTATATGTGTTATAAATATATATGTGAGTGTGTATATGTGTGCACATGTATACATAGACAGAAGGTACATGATTAGTTGAATAGGAAGGGATGATATCTAAAAAAATAAAATTAAGAGGTGAGAGAGGAATATAATGGGGGAAGGAGAAAGTAAGGGATAGAATAGGCCAAATTTTCTCATATAAAAGAGGCAAGAGAACACTGTTACAATGGAGGGGAAGAGCAGGAAGGTGAAAGGGAATGGGTCAAGCTTATTCTCATTGAATTTAGCTTAAGGAAGGAATAACATACACATTCAATTGGTTGTCTTACCTTACATGAAAGTAGGGGGGAAGGGATAAGAGGAGGAGTAAGAGAAGGGAGGGCATTCTGGAGGAGAGGGTAGTTAGAAGCAAACACTTTTGAAAAGGGATAGGGTCAAAGTAGAAAATAGAATAAGTGGGGGATCAGATAGGATGGAGGGAAATATAGTTTGTCTTTCACAATATAACTACTGTGGAAACGTTTTGTGTAACTACACATGTACAACCTATATTGAATTGCTGGTTTTTCCATTGGGGGTCAGTGAGGAGAGAATAAGAGAAAGAATCTGAAAATCAAAGTTTTAATAACAAATGTTAAAAAAAAATCATTTTTTACATGCAACTGGGAAATGAGATATTCAGGCACTGGGGTATAGAAATCCATCTTGCCGTATTAGAAAATTGGGGCAAAGATTAAGGGGGAGGTTATAAGAGAAAGCAGATTGAGGGAAAGGGTATTCAGTAGGCTCACTATGTTGGGGTGTGGAGTAGGGGAAAGATAGGGAGAAAATTTGTAACTCAAAACCTTGTGGAAATGAATGTTGGAAACTAAAAATAAATAAATAAAATATTAATGGAAAGAAAATAATCAGTATCAGTATCAATTTATGTTATGGCAGGGACCATGACTGGGCAATCTTTTCACCATTCAACAGTTATTTTAACTTTGTTTTGCAGGTATGTTCAGTAAACAATTTAGATGCTTACATTCTATCCCTTTTATGATCATCACAGACAGAAAAACAGCTATAATCACCTATTTTGATAGTGGGTTAGTAGTTAATATTATTGTCACATAAGGGAAATTACACAATGTATAACATATCTGAAGAACTAAAGTAAAATAAGTAAACAAACAATATTTCTATCACTTAGATTATTTCTAGCAAGGAGTAATATAACAATGATCATCTTAAGGTATACAAAGTACTTTTAAATTTTGAGTGAAAGAAAATTTTCATCTTAATTTCACAGAAAGGAAAACTGAGGCAAATGTTGGTAAATTTGTATAAGTTATTGAGAAGCAGTCCTTTGTCCCCGACCCAGGAATTCTGTCTTCAAATCTAGTTTGTTTGTTTGTTTTGTTTATTTTTCTTTTATTATAGCATTCTGCCACTTCTTTTTTAATTTTATTTATGTAGAGGTGTTATTACACTTTTAACAGGATAGATAAGTATTCCTCTTGTATCAGTGGAATAGGAGTCAGAAGAAAGCCTCTAGCATGTTAAATCTATGGAAAGTCACAACTTGCAGAAAGACTTAGCCAAAGATCAAACAAACTGAAATGTTTAGATGCCTTTTGAGCTACATGATTAGAGAGCATACCAACAGCCCTGAAATCATGGATCCATTGACATATTGTACCATAATGATTGATTCACATTAAGGAAAATTCCTTACAGAAGACACGAGAAATACATGAAATACATGCCTGCATGGGCACACACACTCTCACACACATACACAAACACATGCACACACACAAAAATAAGCAAGGTAGGCAGTGAACATTTCTCCTGTTCTTCAGTGTAATAAAAATTAGTTGGGATATAATTCAGCAGAAAATTACTTCATGTGATTCTCTATAATCATTGAGCTAGGGACCTGCTGAGAGAGTCTGAGGCAATTATAATGAATGCTATGGTTTGTGGCACAACATGCATTAAATATTTCATGACATCCCTGAGTATTTGTTCGTGACATCTAAGACCCTCAGTCCTTAAACTCTGAATATCAGCTTTCCTAAGTTGTGCTCTGTGGGATCTTGATTGGTCTAATCATTTTTTCTCTTTTTCTTTTACCAAACTGATGACTATATTAACCAGACCTCCTGTTCTCAGATAACATCCTTCCAAATAGGTTGATTCTCAGGCAATGCGTGTAGCTACTCAACCACCTGCTGCATAATGCTATGTCAACTTGGAGCACAGTGTAAATGGTGTGCACTGTCTTCCGTGTAAGTGCTTCTTTTTGTTGTTTATTGCTCATTTAATTATTCTATGGCAAAATGGATAAACTAACATAAACCATGGTGTGCCATATAACTTTTTCTGATATAATGTGATGTATCAGAGCTATGTAATTCACCAAATGACTAAATATGGTTTAATGCCTAATTCATCAAAATGGAGAAAAAGATGTTATTTTATTTCAGAAGTTAACAACTAGAGACAAGCCTTAGTAAATGTTCTTTTTTGTGGTTATGATTTGTTAAGTGATTCATAATGATTTAAACTTTTTTATCTTTGGGGGATTCACCAATGGAAATCTATACATCTGCGTAAATCATGATTTTGGTTCTTATTGATATTCTTGATCCCCCTCTCATTTAAATAATTTTTTGACATGATCGTTTCCTCATATTATACACACATACACATACATACATACATATATGTATATGTAGTTGGATTGGATGAACTCTAGGCTTCATTGTGCTGTAAAGAAAAGATCTTCCTATATTATGTGTAATATGATGGCCAGTGGCAGATTTTAAATCACAACAATTATCCTTAGGGAAAATGTGAACCAGAAATATAGAAACTGTAGAGAAAGAAATTGGCAAGTAATTACCCTGGTAGAAAAATTAGCAAACACCTGGTCCAGATGGTTTCACAGCTGAATTCTTTCATACTTTCCAAGAACAAATAATCCTTGCAATAATTATTTAAAAATATAGAGAAAGCCAAACCATTTGGCATGCATGCCATTTGATCTGCCATCTCTGCCCATGAATACTGGACCCAGAATACATTTCTTCCTCTTTCTGAAATTCCTATATTCTTTCTTTTTTGTTGAATAATATATTATTTTCACAATTATATTTTGAAACAATTTTTAACATCCATTGAATGGTTTTTTATTCTAAATTCTTTCTCCCATTTCCTCTTATTTCTCCCTGGGATGCTAAGCAATTTGATATAGGTTATCTACCCGCAATTGTGCAAAAATATATTTCAACATGAGTAATGTTATGAAGGAAAACATACACTCCAAGGGGGAAAACATGATAATATAAATAAAATGAAAAATACTATGTTTCAAATGAAATTCAGACTCAATCAGCTCTTTCTTTGGACGCGGATAGTATTTTTCATCATCAGTCCTTTGGACTTATCTTGGATCATTGAATTGCTAAGAACAGCTAAATCATATAATATTACTGTTAATATATACAATTTTCTCCTGGTTCTGCTCACTTCATTTTGCATCAGTTTATGTAAGTCTTTCCAGGTGTTTTATATTCATCCTGCTTATCATTTTTAATAGCACAATCACGTCCACTAAAATCGTAAAACACAACTTATTCAGCCATTTCCAAATTGATAGGTATCCCTTCAATTTCTAATTCTTTGATGCCACACAAAGAGATATGATTAATATTTTTGTACAAATCATCTTTTATGCCTCTCTCCCCACCTCTTTTTATTTCTTTGGAATGCAGACATAGTAGTGGAATCGTTGGATTAAAGTGTATGCAAAGTTTTATATACCTCTGGGCATAGGTCCAAATTGCTCTAAAGAATGGTTGAATCACTTCACAATTCCACCAATAGACCATTAATGTCAAAATTTTCCCACATCCCTTCCATCATTTATCATTTTCCTTTTCTTTCATATTAGGTGATCTGATAGGTGTGAGGTAATACCATAGAATCTTTTAATTTGCTATTCTCTAATCAAATGAATTAGTACATTTTTCATATGACTATAGATATCTTTGATTTCTTCCTTGAAAATGGCCTTCAAATCTTTTAAACATTCATCAGTTGGAGAAAGGTTTATATTCTTATTAATTTGATCCACTTCTCTGTATAGTGGAAAAAATGAGGCCTTTGTCAGACACTGAATTTATAAAAAAATATCCCCAGCTTTTTGCTTTCCTTCTAATCTTGGCTTCATTGTCTTTGTTTGTGCAAAATCTTTTAAATGCAATATTATCAAAATTATCCATTTTACCTATTGTAATGCTCTCTAGCTCATATTTTGTTTTAAATTCTTCCCTCAATCAAAGATCTGACAGGTAAATTAAAAATGTAAGATATTTTCCTATTCTGTTTTCTGCATAATGTTTTCCAGTTTTCCCATTTGCTCTGACTGATGGTCCCACATATGGATGGTGTGGTGGTGGCTGATAAAGCACTTGTGTTTTTTTAGTGTTAATTGATAGGCAAAATTAGCAGAAACAGCAGAGAATTGATCTATACTTTGTTGCATCACAGCTTCAGAGGCTGTATTTGGTGCACAATCATCTGCAAAAAAGAAATTCGTGCACCAATACTCCCTCTACTTTAATCTTACAACTTCCAAGTCAGTATGGTAGCTGACCTTAATGCCATGTTCATTCTCTTTGAAAGCATTTGACAACATGATTCAAAACATCAGGCTTAAAAATCATAGGAACAAGCAAGGTGGATAAGTTCACTTACCATGATAGTGTGCTTTCCAGTGAGGTAAACATTGATAATGTGTTTGACATACACATTGCTGGAGCTGGCTCAGTGACTGGGAGGCTCCAAAGGAAAGTATGGAAGTGAAGATTAGACTGACTACCAAACTGAAGGCCTACAGAGCTATTGTGCTCATTTCATTATTGTATGCCTATCAAACCTGGACAGTGTGCCAGTTTCATGCCAGAAAACTGAATCATTTACATTTAAGTTGTCTTAGGAAGATACTGAAGAATACCTGGCAGGACAAGGTACCAGACACTCAGGTCCTTAGTCAAACTAAAATGGCAAGCATTCAAATTCTGCTTCAGACAGCACAACTCTGATGGGCTGGCAATGTTGCTTGAATACAAAATGTATTCTTGCCAAAATGATTATTTTATGGAGAACTCACATGGGCAAGTGTTCAGATAGTAGTCAGAAGTTATGCAAGGACACTCTCAAGGTCTCCCTTAACTTTGGAATTGATTTGTGAAATGGGAAACACTGTCACTGGACTGCTCACTATGGCATGCCCACATTAGAGAAGGTGCTCTGCTCTTTGAGCAAAGCAGAATTGAAACAGCTCAAAGGAAACACAGGATACATAAATTTAGAGTATCCACCCCAAATGTTCACACAAATTATTTGTGCCTGACCTGTGGTAGAGCATTACAAGGTCGCATGAGTCTGATCAGACACAGTCAGACACATTGAAACTTGACTCTAACATAGTGATGTTATTTTGGTCCTCTTCAAGAATGGATAACAACCAACCAACCAACCAACCAACCAGTTTCACCAGCATTTTTTTGTCACATAGTGATTTCTTGCCCAAAAGCTTAAATTTTGGGGTTTCTCAAGCCCTTTGCTACTGTGGTCATTTACTACAATATATTGTATGCCTAATCTATCCCATTGATCTGCCTCTTTATATTTTACATAGAATTAGATGGTTTTGTTATTCATTAAATTATAATACTGTTTGAGATCTGTTACTGCTTGGTTACCTTTGTTCTTTTTTTTTTTTATATCCCTAGATATTCTTGACATTTTCTTCTTCCATGAATTATGTTTTTATTTTTTTCTAGCTCTATAAAATACTTATTTTGATATACATATATTTTTTTGCATGGCACTGTATTGGTAAACTGATTTAAGAACAGTTGCCATTTTTTATTACATTGCCTCACCCTATCCATGAGCAATTGCAGTTTTTTATTTCATTATTTAGATATGACTTGATTTTGTGAAAAGTGTTTTATACTTGTGTCTATGTAGCTCCTGGATTTGTCTTGGCAGGTAGAATTCCAAGCATTTTATATTGTCTATATTTATTTTATTTTTTAATTTTCCCCAATCATATATTAAAATTTCTTAGCATTCATTTTTACAAGATTTTGGATCCCACATTTTTCTCCTGCCCTCATCTCTTCTGAAAATTGTAGGCAGACTGACATAGTTTATACCTATGCTATCATGTAAAACATATTTACATATTCATCACAGTTGTGGGAAAAGAAATAGAACAAAAGAAATTAAAATAATGACAATGAATAAAGAAAGCAAGAGAAATATACTTTGATCTTTATCTTGAGTATCAGTTATTTATCTGGTTATGAATAGCATTTTTCTTTGTGAATCCTTTGTAATTGTCTTGGATGATTGTACTTCTGAGAGGAGTTGAGTCATTCATAGTTTATCATCACACAATTTTGTTGATACTGTATATAGCATTTTTCTGGCTTTGCTCATTTCACTTTATATCACTTCATACAACATACAAATTTTGTTTTTCTGAAGTCTGCCTGTTCATCATTTTTTCTTTCACAACCAAAACCAATGCAACCAACATTAGAAAGAAAGCAGAAAGCTCAGAAACAATCTTAACAGGAAGTGTCTCTCATAAAGAATTCATTTCTTAATTAGATAGAGAACTGAGCCAAATTTATTATAAGCCATTCCCCAACTGATAAATAGTCAAAGGATATGAATGGGCAGTTTTAGAAGAAGAGATCAAAACTATCTATAGGCATATGAAGAAGTGTTCTAAACCATTTTGGATTACAGAAATACAAACTAAAAGATCTCTGAGATTGTATCTCACATCTATCAGATTAGGTAATATGACAAAAAAGGAAAGATGTTGGGTTATATATACATATATAAATATATACATATGTATACATATAAATATACATAAACACATTTATATATATATATACACATATACATTTACATAGTTATATTTCTTTCAACTATCCTCATACTGAGAAAAGGTTCAAAAGTTACAATTATCATTTTTCCATGTAGGAGGAACATAGACAGTTCTACTTTGATAAGTTCCTTATGATTTTTTTTTTCCGTTTACCTTCTCATGCTTCTCTTGCTTCTTCTATTTGAATGTCAAATTTTCTATTAAACTGTTTTTTTCATCAAGAACACTTGAGAGTCCTCTATTTCATTGAATGACCATATTATTCCCTGAACCATTATACTCAATTTTGTTGGGTAAGTGATTTTTGGTTTTAATCCTAGCTCCTTTGATCTCAGACAACCATATTGCAAGCCCTTTGATCCCTTAATGTAGAAACTGTTAGTTGTGTTATCCTGATTGTGTTTTCACAATATTCAAATTGTTTCTTCTTGGCTGTTTGTAATATTTCCTCCATAATCTAGGAACTCCAGAATATTCCTAGGAGTTTTCTTTTGGGGATATTTTTCAAGAGATAATTGGCGAATTCTTTCAATTTCTATTTTGCCCTCTGGTTCTAAAATACCAGGACAATTTTCCTTGAGAATTTCTTGAAGGATGATTTCTAGTTTCTTTTTTTGATCATGGCTTTCAAGTAGTCCAGTAATTTTTAAATTATCTCTCCTGGATCTATTTTCCAGTGGTTTTTCCAATGAGATATTTCATATTGCCCTCTATTTTTTCATTTGTTTAAATTTGTTTTACAGTATCTTGATTTCTCATAAAGTCATTAGCTTCCATTTGCTCCCACCTAATTGTGAAGGATTTATTCTCTTCAGTGAGCTTTTGAAATCCTTTTTCTATCTGGCAAATTCAGCTTTTTAAGGCATTCTTCTCCTCATTGGCTATTTGGGCCTCTTTTGCCATTTGAATTAGTCTATTTTTAAGTTGTTATATTCTTCAGTAAGGCTGTTGACTCACTTTTCATGATTTTCTTGCATCATTCTCACTTCCCTTTGGTTTTTGTTCTCCACTTCTCTTACTTCATTTTCAAAATTCTTCTTGAGCTCCTCCATGGCCTATAACCAGTTCATATTTTTCTTGGAAGATTTTGGTGCAGGAGATCTGACTTCATTGTCTTCCTCCCATTCCATGATTTGATCCTTTTTGTCCCCAAAATAGGAATCTAAGGTTTGATTGCTGGGCTTGCTTTGTTTCCTTTGCTCATGTTGCCACTCAGTTACTTGATTTTGGAGCTTTTTGCCATGGTAGAATTATGCTTCCAAGAGGAGAGCTTTGTCCCAAACCACTGGGGTTTTTGCAACTGCCAGAGCTATTAGTTCCCCACCCTTTCTGCAGCCCATACAACCTCTGACCCACTGGGCACACACCCCAGGACCTCTACCCAGGACTGTGATCCAGATCCAAGCAAGAATGATTACCCTCTGAATGGTTGCTTGGTCCTCCTGCAATTGGCAGGCCTGGCCTTCTGAAGCAGCCACGTGGTGGGGGCTGCACAGCCGCTGCACCTTACTTTTTGCCTGGGGTCAGGGACCAGACAGCCTCTTGCATCCCTCCCAGTTCCAACAGAGTTCCACACTGACCTGTTACTTTGTCTTTACCATTTATGGGTTGATAATTCTGGAAACCACCACTGCTGCTGGTGAACCCTGCTCCTGGAGCCCACTCCAGTCACTGCTGGGTGGGGCTGCCCTGGGGCTAAAACCATGGGCTCATGGGGGCTTGGGCTGGGCTCCTAGTATGCTTTGACAGATACTTCCTGTAGGCCTGCCAGGCTGCCTTCAGCAAGAGATTTGTTTTTCTCTATCACTTTGTGGGGTTCTCTACCTCTAAAGTTTGTTTAGAGCCATATTTTATAGGTATTTGAGGTGGTTATGGGGGGGAACTCATAGAGTTTTCCTGCTTCTTTGCTGCCATCTTGGCTCCACTCTCAAACTTGTTTTTCTTACTTTCAATTTTATTAAACTTTTCTTTGTTTTTTTTTAGGATTTCCAATTCAGTGTTTAAATGAGGAATTCCTAACTTTTTAAAAGTTCTGGTCAGGTGCCACTTCATAATCAAAAACTTATGGTAACTTTCCCTGCTGCCAGTTGCTTAGACAGGAAATAATTTTGTAAGTTCTATATTAGAATTTATTTTTTAATTTTAATTTTCTCCATGTTGTTTTCTCTTAATCACATGTAATTGATTATATATAAGTTCCATCACATGAAAGTTCCTTGAAGGTAGGCTTATTTTTTTTCTTGTCTTTGTATTCTTAGAACCTAGGACAGTTGAAATAATGAGGGGCTCTTCTTACATTGGTGATTTGCAATATTCCTATGAGGTGTTTCTTCCATAAATTATTTGTTACTAATAGAATATAAGTGCCATAAGTTCAGGGAGTGTATCTTTTTTCTTTTTTCCCCCCCTTGGCTTTGTATCTCTAGAAACTAAGAGAATATCTTGCACATAATTAGTGATCAAAAATGCATGCCGAATTGAATTGAATTCTAATTGCTTTAAGGTATACATGTTTTCCTTTCATAACACTCCTGTTGCACATCTTATAGATGAACTCTATGGCTAATCTTTTATTCATTGAAGACAGACTGAACTCAAATTAACATTTTGCTAATTGTTTCATGTATATTTATTTTGTTGCTTCATATAGATATATATTCTTTCGTGGGCAAGAAATATGTTGTATTTATTTGTAGTTCCAATATTGTTGAACACACTTATAGCAAAGTTAATTGATCAAGCAGAATGTTTAAATTGATTTTTTCCTCTTTTCCTCCTTCTTGCTCAACCAGGTTTTTGTGACTACAAATTTTTATAATCCCTTCTTAAATAAAATGTTTCTCATAGAGCTGCCTTTTGATCTATGATTTTTCCATTTCTATTGACCCCTTATATTTGGATCACTCCTTCTCTTTCCTAGTCATCACTCCCAAATACTCTAGCCTGCTTTCACAGTATTAAGAGAAGACTAATGCCTTGATAATAAAAGCAGTAGTATTTAGAAATCAGTAGATGATCTGTTTACTTATAAATGACTTAATTTCTTATACCTTCAATAATCTGCTTTACTATATACTTCAGTATTTTCATGTTAATAAAACAAATTTCTCTAACTCTTGTGTGTCACTCTCCAATGTATTATTGTTTTAATAATTAGCCATATTATACAAACTATTAAGGAAAATCCAATTTTTAGTTGTTCAGGGGGAAAAAAAAACTATTTTAAATGCTTGCCCTTAATTCAGACACTTTTTGAAAGAAGACAATGTAAATACGTTCTTCTTTTCATATTTTGTATCAGTTTAGAAAACACGGTAAGATCCTTGAAATTAGGGGCTTTGTTTTATACACTTTTGCCATACGTGGGGTGCTTTTCAAACTATCTTGAACATAACAATTAATTAATTTATTAATTTTCTGACTATTATTGTCCAAATTTTGGTACAGAATCCCTTATCTTTCTATGTCAAAACCCAGCACATTTCTTTATTAATTTTCTTGATATTTTAAAAAGTATTGTTTTTAAAATATGAAACATAAAAAGAAAGTATAAATGGTATTATAAAAATACTAATCTACAGAATTTATCCAAACTCACTATATAAGAACTATTTTTTTGCCAAGCAACTAACCTTACTTCATATTATCAGATATTTGATTCTGTGTTTACTTCACTAAAATAAACATAGAGCACTCTCAGAAATTGTCAGTTTGCTGTCCTCTGTCCACTCAACCTTTCAAGAATTGTTAGAGGTCAGTTAATGAAGGAAGTATCTGCTCATCATAAAGTAATACTATTGGCAAAATCTTCTGTATAATGTGTTCTGCTATAACATGGCTCATAGGGCTGCAATATGCAAAACATAATCAATTGAGCAAGTTTCATCACCTCAATACTTTAAGTGTCAGTGGTTTTATCAAGGCCAATCATCCCTCCACCCATATAGATCACAACCCTGTTCTGTCTTAAAAGAAAGTTTAATGAACTGCTGTGGTTTAAAAAAAAAATCATTGCCCATTGGCCAATTCTTTTGCAATGAACCTCCTAAGATTTAGTTAAGCTACTCCTCAGATAATACATTTTAAAAGAATTTTCTCTATGAGATGATATATTGTTTAAAAGTTATTTTGTGCCTTTCAATAGACTCTAACCTCTGGAAATTTTGTATGCCTTTATGTGTTTATCCATGTGCTTATGTGAACTTTATGAGAAGAAGTTTTGTTGCTTTTTTTTTAATATACCATTTTGAGCAATTGATATCATTGACTCTTTGTAGTAGGAAGAAATTGTAAGCTACTGAAGCATTATTTTTGCTAACAATTGAAAGTATTTATGATGTGAATGCATTTAACTAAATAATATTTAGAGTCAGAAATTACTGTCCTCTACTCTGTAAGCTCTGTAGACAGAGTTCAGGTAAATAAAAATAGCTAATTGGAATAAGTGCACTCAAGCAAAAAGGATTGCAATTTACACCAGAGATTTCAATGCTAAAAGATATACTGTTAACTGCCAGTAACACAGAGAAAATAATTTTTAGATGAATATAGTAAATCTTTAAAAAGGGAGGAGACATAAATAAAAGGTTCACATATCATGAAATATATTAACAAATGAACTTTTAAAAATTGTGCTTACTGTTTATAACATGCATAAGATATTTAATAGAAACATTTAGTTGGATTGAGAAATAATCATTGAAATATAACAACGAATTATTTTTCTCAAGGTAGTCCTCTATATTCAGAAGAAAATGAAAGATTACCATGAAATTAAGGCCCTTCTCTTTCCTTAACACATTAGTGGAGATAGCATAGTACTGGGAAAGTGAATGAGAGGAGTCAGAATATATGGGTTTCTCATTATTTTTCTGCCACTAACCAATTATCTTATATAGTAAAATATCAAGGTTATTGAATGCCAGAGTATATAACCAAAGCTAATATATATTTTGTTGTTATTGCTGACAGACAGATAATAATGGGAATAAGGGAATCATCTGGGTGGAAAATAATGACTTTGCTATTTCACTTAGCTGTGGTCCTTATTTGTATGCGTTTTGTATAGAAAAACAAAAACATATTAAAAGAATAATGTTGGGGGGTAGAGCCAAGATGGCAGTATAGAAGCAGGAAAACACCGCAGCTCCCACATAGCCACCTCTAATACCCATACATATGACTCTAAACAAATTTTAGGGCTTTATAACTCATAAAAATACAGAAACACTCATCTCCCACTGAAGGCAGCTTGGAAGGAAGGGCTCATCACAGCATGCTGGGAGCCAAAACCAGCCCAGCCTGAAACAGTGACTTGGCCCCAGGTTAGCCAGCATGAACCCCAGCTGGAGCATTCAGGAGAGTGGATCAGCAGCAGCTGTGTCAATTTCCAGAATTATCAACCCATAAGAAACAAGGACAAAGTGAAAGGTCAGTGAAACTCAGCTAAATTTGAGGAATAAAAGCTGTCTGGCCAAATTATATCCGTGGCAAGGAAGCAGCAGAAGCGGTGGCCCTGCAGCCACCTCCACATGGCTGCTTCAGAACCTCCTGGCCTACAGATTGCAGGGGGGCCAAGCTATCATTCAGAGGCTAAGTGCTTTTGCATTGAGCAGACTCAATCCGGATCACAGTTTTGGGTGGTGGTCCTGGGGTGCGTTTTTAGTGAGCCAAAGGTGACAGGGGCTGCAGCAGCCTACTAATGGCTCTGGCAGCTGTGAAAATGCCAGCAATTTGGGATAGAACATTCCTCTCTGGAAGAAGAGTTTCACAGAGCTAAAAACTCAAGTAATTGACTGGCAACATGAGCATGCAAAGAAAGCAAAGTAAGAACAGCAATCCAACTCTAGATTCCTTCTTGGGGGACAAAAAGGACCAAATTATAGAAGAGGGGGAAGACAAAACAGTCAGAACTCCCCCACCAAAAGCTTCCTAGAAACATGTAGAATTTCTACAAGCCATAGATCAGCTTAAGAAGGATTTTGAAAACCAAATGAGGGAAGTTAAGGAAAAATTGGGAAGAGAAATGAAAATGATGCAAGAAAATCATGAAAAGAGAGTCAAGAACCTGACTGAAGAAAATAACACCTTAAAAAATAGATTAACTCAAATGGCAAAGGAGGCCCAAAAATCCAATGAAAAGAAGAATTTGCCAGATGGAGAAAGAATCTCAAAAGCTTTCTGAAGAGAATAATTCCTTCAGAATTAGAGTGGAAAAAATGTAAGCAAATTACTTTATGAGAAATCAAGATACTATCAAACAGATCCAAATGAATGAAAAAATAGAAAGCAATGTGAAATATCTCCTTGAAAAAACCACTGACCTGGAAAAATAGATCCAGGAGAGACAACTTAAAAATTATTAGACTACCTGAAAGCCATGATCAAAAAAAGAACTTAGAAAGCATCCTTCGAGAAATTATCAAGGAAAATTGTCCTGATGTTTTAGAATCAGAGGGCAAAAGAGAACTTGAAAGAATTCACTGGTCACCTCTTGAAAAATATTCCCAAAAGAAAACTCCTAGGAATGTTATAGCCAGGTTCTGGAATCCCCAGATCAAGGAGAAAATATTACAAGCTGCCAAGAAGAAACAATTTGAAGACTCTGGAAACACAATTAGGATAACCCAGCATGTAGCAGCTTCTACATTAAGGGATCAAAGGGCCTGGAATATGATATTCCAGTGATAAAGGGACCTAGGATTAAAACCAAGAATCACTTACCCAGCAAAATTGAGTATAATATTCCAGGGGAAAATATAGTCATTTGGTGAGGTGGGGGACTTTCAAACATTCTTGCTGAAAAAACCAAAACTGAAAAGAAAATTTGACACTCAAATACAAGAAGCATGAGTAGGCAAACATGGAAAAGAAATAATAAGGAACTTATCAAAGTTGAACTATTTACATGCCAACATGTAAAAGTGATAATTGTAACTTATGAAACTTTTCTCAGGATGAGGATAGGTGAAGGGAATACAAATGTATATATACATATACATACAAATATGTCTTTATATGAGAGTTTATATATGTGTATGAATACATATCTGAGTATGTTTATATATGTGTACATAGAGGGCACAGATTCAATTGGATAGGAAGGGACAATACTTTCAAATGTGAAATTCTGAGGTGGGAGAGGATTAGAATGAGAGGAGACAGGGAGAGACAAAATGGGGTTAATCATCTCATATAGAAGAGGCAAGGAATAATTGTTACAACGGAGGGGAAGAACAGGAAGGCAAAAGGGAAAGGGTCAACCTTACTCTCCTTGAATTTGGCTTAAGGAAACAATGACATAAACTCCACCTGTGTATCTTGCCACACAGGACAGTAGGGGGGATGGGGATGAGAGGTGGT
>CM053580.1:342062709-342088310 GCA_028627135.1 Pseudochirops cupreus | reverse complement strand
CCCTTCCCTTCCAAGAATTAATCTTTTTAAAAAAATTAAAAATACACTTCTGCAAAACTAACCAACATATCAAAGATGTCAGACATTATATGTTGAATTCTATAGTCTAAATCTCCAACCCAGCAAAGAAAATTATTGCTGTAAAGTAGGCAAGTTTGAATCCAAGAATGCATTCCTCCCTGAAATCATTAAATAAAGTAATATCTTTATTTTCTTGCCCCTGCAATTCTAACAGCCTTCAAGTTAACTTTCCAATTTTCTCATCTGTAAAATGAGGATAATAAAAGCAACTACTTCACTAGACTGTTTGTGAGAATCAAATGGATAGTACACTCCAAGTGTTTTTTAAAATGTTAAAGAACTAAATAAATGATAACTATTATTAATAGTTGCATTAGTAATTTCAATGAGGAGATTGCATACTTCTTACTTCTTTAAAAATGTATGAATGATTGCTGACATTTTTTCCTTTATCAAATTCCTTTTTCTCTAGCTTTAAATAATTTTAAGTCTTTCCAATTCTCCAGAAGCTCCTGATTTGTCATCAATGTCTTTGGGCAGATAGATGGCACAGTGGACAGAGTGCTTGGTCTGAAGTTATGAGAAACTGAGTCCAAATACAGCCTCAGAATGTATTGGATGGATGGATGACTGGATGACTCTGGGCAGATAACATAACCTATATTTGTCTCTGTTTCCTGAACTGTTATACGGATGAAAGAGTAGCATCTACCTCCTATGTCTGCTGTGACCATCAAATGAAACAAGATTTGTAAAGTATTTAACACAGTATCTGGCACACAGTCATATCTTAACAAAAGCTTGCCCCTTTGGTCTGTCCTATCCACTGTTACTGTTCTTCTCCTCAATAGTTTCTTGTATTATCACATATATACCTTATATAACTCAACATAGATCTTAAAGTATGGTCTGACACATTCAGCAGAAATTCCACAGATATTAGTTATTCCAGAGGATAATGATGTGTTTTGATAGACATTGCAGCCTAATGTGCATTTGGCCCTGCTTGGGAAAGTATTAGATACTAGACCCATTGTGGTATAGGGGATGGTATAGTGGATAAAGCACCACATTGTAGTCAACACTATCTGCATTCTAATCCCTCCCCGATCACATCATTTAACTCTTCTTGTCCATGGTTTCCCCATCTACAAAATGATATCACTTCTAAAAGATCCTTTAAGCTCAAATTGTGTGATCAGAGAGGGAGTAACATTAACATTGGGATTTGAACTCACATCTTACAACCCTCCAGCCATTATTTTTTCTACCATACTTCATTTTTTTCCTCAGCAAAAACTAGGAATTATAAATTCTCATAATGGATATTTGTCTGATCTGTCTTGTACATGTAACTCTACTCTACAATAAACTAACACAGAGGAAAACATGATTTATTTTGCAAACAATCACTAGGGGTATATTTATATTATAAGACAAATTTAGCATGAGAAATGTACTTGGTGTCACTATCTGGGAATGTTTGGCAGTTTAAGGTGAAAATCAAAAGGGAAAGGTAAAACACACACACTCCTAATTCTTTTCTGCCATCTTCTGGATGTGAAGAAGTAGCAGTCTCTCCAAACTTGACTTTATCCTCCCACTGGGCAGAACTACTCTTGTTCACCATGTCTACTCCATTGAAAATATTCAAGGCAAATAAAGCAGGATATGCATCCTGACATACCAGGTCACCATATTTAGCCATTCACCATTTTCAGTCTAGTAGAGGGGAAAAAATGAAGACCTTGCATACTCATGGCTTAGTGTGCTTTATAATTTAAAAGGTGATTCAATTTATTAGTTTTTTTTGATAACATTCTCTCATTCCAGATATAAAACCCTAGTGCTTTTAAAAAATGAGGTTAAATTTTTCTTCTATTATTTTGGTACTATTCAGTTGATCTGGCATAAGGGAATCCCTTCTGGGAAGACATAGGATTTCTCTATTGAACATTAATTTTTAGGACTGGGATTACAATGCCCAAGTCCTCCATTTTGCATGTAACTGCCAAAAATGAAAATCCATGTCTGGAGGGAGACATTGTTTCTGTCTAAGGAAAGGCTTGTGTGCCAGCCAGAGAAGTCGCAAAAAATAAATCCCTTAATGAGTTTGGTTGTATGGATAATTTGTCATGACAGTGGTTACCAGTTCAATGCTCAGGTTTAACTGATGGACTACTGGGAAAATAGAGAGAGGAGAAGATGCAAAATGAGAATCAGATATACAGACTAACATAGAGTGAAACTCACATAAATACAACACTGTGTTGGGGAACACAAAAACCCAAGTCTATTCCAGTGATCCATTTAGGAGGGAATTCTTGGTCCTATGAGAGCAATGTGCTCCAAATGAAGTGAGATCTGCTTCTGCAGAGGGGAGATGGATTCCAAAATGTGCTTTGACAGTAGGATACATAAATCTTGATCTTAGTGGCCTCTTGGAGGTAACCAATTTGCATGTCAAATTTCAGGGCACATGTGATATTGGAAGTACACAGATGCAAGTGAAAAAAACTGAAAGTTGACAACATTGTATTTTTGAACATGTGACTATATTAACCTTAAAATATTCTTATATTTTTCTATGATCTAATCTTATGGCAATGGTTGCCATTCACAGATTTTTTTTTAGCTACAATTTTCCTTTAAGGGAGACTCTCAAAATGGTCTCAAAATCACCAATCTTACCATAAAACAAAAATCTATTCACTCATCTATTTCATAGCAACCCCTCTGTTTGCAATTAAAAGAAAACAGAATTCATACGGCAATTTATAACTGATCATTTTATAGCAAATACCAAGAATTAGAAATAGTTTAAAAATACAAATAAAGAAATTTTAAAATATATCTCTGCCATCTGTAGTAGAAAAGAGGCTTTGGGAATTAAACCTTTCCTACCTTTTCACAGATCTCACTGCAAATACTTCTACTAACTTCTAGCTACACTTTCTAAGTGGAGGTGAATAAATGGAGTAGTGAGTAGGAAGAACTCTTGCTACATCAACATGACATTCTTGGTCTTTGTTCAAAGACTTACTAGAGTATGTCTACTTCCCCAACCATCAGTGCTACTCTGTGTAGCACTTTTCTTACTCTCTCATGATACTGCTTCAGACCAAATACCAGATGTCAAACCTCTCCTTCCTAAATTCTAGAGATCCTTCTCCTTCAAAGGAAACTGCTATTGTCACATGGACTACAATTCCCAGAATTGTATGTTTCCAGATCTCAGGGATGTTGTTCTGAAGACCTGCTTTCAAATATTTTCTGTTTAATAAGTATATTCTATTTCACATATAGAAATTATGCTATTTACACTACAAGAATAAAACCATAGTCTGTATCTGTGAAACAATTTTTGCCTATACAAAATGAACACATATAGAAGGAATAGCTCTAATACTAACCATATAAGAATTATTTTATAATCAAATGATTAATTGACTCAATCTGAAGAATAGGTATGTTATATCTCTTTAGTACTTACTAGACTAGAAGATCGTTTAATTCATTAATTGACTTTTCCTAAAGTCAATTCCTAAACTCTGATACTTGAATAAAGCTTTGAAGGCAATTTATCATTACATCTATCCATTCATCTATACACACATGCATATTATACATATAGGCACATAGAGTTGTATATACAGACGGATGAATGTATTTATATATGTTTTCTTCAAATTGTTAAAGAAATGTCCCCTAAAACATATTAAACCCCTAAAATTTATCAACAAGAATAGACAATCATGTTAATACACACCAAACACCACATGGAATACTCCCAAGCTAATTGTTGCATTCCACAGCCATGTGATATACAAAAAAAATGCACATGAATAATAAATAAAAAAACTATCAAAGAGTATTTCTAAGAGTGGGAGCATAATGTGACATCATGAATAGAAAACTGGTCTCAAACCTACAAATATCTTGATAGAAGCCTCACCTCCGAAGTATAAGGGTTATATGACCATGGACAATGGTTATGTGACCTTATTTGCCCTCAGTGTTCTAGTGGAAACTCTAAAAAAGACTCAGAGTTCCTGAATAAGTGCCTAAATGCATTGGTACAGGAATCATCCCTAAATGGGAGATCCCTCTTCCAATAAAGTTATAAATTTAGTCCTTAGACCAATTATAAACATTTCCTCATGATGAGCGTTTTGGAAGCATGCTTGAATCACCTAACATAGAGGCATCCTGATTCTATGAGGAGAAATTCTAGGGTCTTGACTACATAGGTGGTAATAGCCTCTTTTGTTTAAGTGTGTTGCCACAGTAGTCCGTATCTTTCAAACTACTTAACTAGAACAGCTATGATTTCTTCTCTGCATATTCTTTTTTTTTTTTTTGCTCTTTGCAGTAGGTGATGACCCCAACAATATAATCTGGGCACTATGAACTGAACAGGGAAGGAGGAATACTGCCCCACCTCTCCTTTTAGTCTTTGGATATCTATGTTTTCAGTTTCAGGTGCAGTTAGTAATATCCATCAGACCAGGAGTTACACCTTTGGAGCCAATTTTCAGGCAGGATTTTGCAGCTGACCTGCATGGCAAGAATATCCTTAGGAGCCAGAGTGACTGGAACTTGAACCAGTGAGGGGTTTTGCCTTGTAATTGGGTCTATGCTATATGGGAAGTAATCTGAGATATGAAACTAATACCCTTACCCCTCCACAGATGATGAGTGTGTATGTGGTGGGTGGAGTTCTGCCCAATGTATTAGGCATTGTTTGTGTATTCATCAATGTGCCTTCAAAGTAAATGCCCCTTTGTAAAAGTTCATGTGACTGTTATTGGCTAAATGGAACTGGATTATGGGGGACCACCCCCCACAACTGAGGAAAGAGCATCCATAGAACCTGGAACAAATTACATAGAATTTAGATGTTCCTAAACTTTTTAAAGAGTAATGAAAAACCCTGGGAGTGGGCTGAAATATGACACATGAGGCCTACAGGCAGTCAAGGCCAAGGTAGTCAGTGTTATAGCTAAACTATTTTTGCCAACTTGTTTGTTGGAAGAAACAATGACACTTGAAAATTACTGCTAGAATGTCTAATATCTAAAGATTCCTAGATCCCAGGGGCTCTTCAACATCATGAGTATATTTCTAAGGAAAAAAAAAATTCCTTTCCAGTGAAAATCCTCCTTCTTAAGGGCCCCCATACTTGACTGATCTTCAGAAGATGTCACAAAATATACATTGTTTCTCTCCCTACCCCATATTTGTGTCATCTTTTAAGATAAAGATAATTGGTGAGGGAGAAACTTCAGTCTGGAATGAGGAAGCTAGTAAGACCAAAGGAATAGGACTTCTGAGAATTGTTTGGCCAGGTAAATCAGGTAGAGCAGCTTTGTGATTACTGATTACCGATAGTTCAGTGGTTCAGATTAGGTATGAGTAAATTGGCTACTCATATAATTAACCCTTATGTCAGAGGCTTTTATTTTTAGAATACCTTTGAGAGAATTTGACAGTTTATTTCATAGCTGGGACTCATAAGACTGGGAGATAATTCTCTGACACCGCTCAGTACACCCATATCAACATCACTCACAATCACGAAGGCCATACTGTCTAAGAATGCATATATTAAAAAGACAAGAAAAGCCAACAGAAACTTTGAGGACAAAGCACTATCATTTGGGAAAAAAAAAATAGAAACCATACAATGAGAAATGCTTTCCAAACAAACTGTGTGAAAAGGCAGCAACAATAGCTGGTATTTATATTATACTTTAAAGTTCATGAAACTCTTAATTATGCTATTTGAATTCTGTAAAATTTAATAAATCTGAAAGCATTAAATACATACATTGCATTAGATTCTGTGCTAACTCTGTATAAGCACATGATTCCATTAGAAGCTCCTTGAGGTCAGATACTGTCTTTCTTTGTTTAGTACAGTGCCTAACAGGTAGTAGGCAATTAAAACTTAATTTACTGATTGATACAAGGTAAATGTCAACCTATTTTAAAGGTTGGGAAATAAAATCTGAGGCAGGTTCAGTGAGGCCATAATCACATAGCTGCTAAGTGTACATGTGAGTATATATACATATGAATGTACACATATATATGCATATATAAATATAGTCATACATGTGAAAGAAAGTATGAAATACTAGATGGAGATATGACTTTAGAGCAACGATGACATGGTTCAAGTCCCACTTTTGATTTACACTGACTATGTGATTGTGTTTAAGTCACAACTTGAGAATATAAATTTTAGAAGAGGTGGCAATCTGTAGTTTGCTTTGGTTGAGAAAAATAGATTTATCAGTTGATCTATCAATATGTTTCATGGAATTCTTAAAAGGTATTATGTGTATATATGTGTCTGATAGATCCCATCAGCAGGTTCATGAAGCCTATTAACCTCTCCTCAGAATATTTTTAAATGAACAAAATAAAATGAATAGAATTACAAGGGAAACAATAAAGATATGATGAACAAATATTGAAATGGAAAACAGATTTTGGCCCCAAACAAACAAAAATGAATATTCTAGATTTCTTTTAAGGAATTTTAAAATCATTTTAATGTCTCTAAACTTCTCTAGGAAGCAAAGATCTATATTTAATATCAATGTTCTAGTGCTGCATATAACTATTGGTTATAACATGCTATAGGATGTGAAGAAATAAAAATATATCTCTAAGAAGATGGAGGGATATGTGTGTATATATATGTATATATACATATTCATATAAAATATATATATTCATTTATAAATATATATAATAAATATATAGATAGATACATAGATAAATAGACAGATAAAATTTAATCTGCCATCTTACTGAGTCAAGAAGCCTGCATTTTTGCAAGACTAAAATTGGTCTGATCCATCACAGTCAGATACATTGAAACTTGACTTTATCATGGTGATGTCTTTTTGGTCCTCTTTGAGAATAAAGGGCAACAACCAACCAGCAAAGACTGATAGAATTAAAGGGAAGTACAAATTCAGAAAATATATAATAAAATATATGAACTAGTTAGATGGTGACTGAGATGGAGTAATAATGGACAGAATATTAGCTCCACTCTTATGCTCAGGATAGTAAGAAATATCAAAATGTGTCCTACAACATTGGAGTATGCCCAGTATTAAGTTTAAGAGATACAGTAGATAAAAATGGGACAGGATCCATTAACATGAATAGATTTGATCAGGTATGAGTGTTATCTGCTTATTTAGAAGAAATCTTCCAGAGGCAGTTGAGTATTTGATCTTTTATTCTGGTAATAGAAAGGAAGATAGAATAGTTTATGTTATCTATTTTATTATACAATTATGGATTTGGCAGTTACTGCATTGGAACATCATTCTAAGTGCCTTCATTCCAGTTTCCCCATTTACATAGACCAGATGAGTGATTAAATGGTATAGTCTAAGAGCTGTTTTGTCTGTCATGTTGACTGTTAACATTAGTAAAAAGAAAGAAAGAAAGAAAGAATAATATTTAAAAGTTTTATAATGGGAATTTATTAAATATTAATAGCTTAGACTTTATTTCTTCAACTCAGTTTAATAAATCTATTTCCCTTCATTTCTTTCATTTAATTAAAATAATTGAAGGAGAAATGCAGGTTTATTTTTGAATATTAATTGTAATTCCCTGGTATTCCGCTGCTTCATTAAAATGAAATTACCTTCAGGCATTCCTGAGGTAGAATGAATGATATGCCTGAAATATTTTAGGTTCATATTTAAAATATTTATTATTTACATAATTGTTATACTACTGAGTTTCAAATAATAAGCAAAATCCATCCTCACTGATAGACTGAGATATGGCTAATTGTACAAATTTTGAAGACGTATAGAAGAGAAGAAGTGAATATCCATAGGTACAATCCTGAACACCTGGACTGGTAGTTCAGAGCCTCTTTCCTACTGGAATTACATACATTTCCCTGCTGAGAAAAGTGCACAAATATGCTTCTTTCCTACTTATTCTTATTTGATTATTTTAACATGTTCCTCATTGTGAATTATTTGAATTTAAAAGTCTATTGATGTATAAATTAAATTGTTTTCTGTCTTTGAACAGATAGATAGATATACAGACATATGCATGTATGCACATGCATATACACACATATGTACACATCTATTTTAATTAAGCATTAATTGTATTAATCTTAGAATAAAAAAGAATATAACATATATAAGAAGTTTCTATAACCCTTAAATAAAGTGAGTCAGTCTAAAATATTGAGAAGATGATTTCTCCAGTTTCTAGACGGCCTAGGACAATTGATCTTTTTCTTCATTTCTCTTGCTGGGTATTTAGTTTGCTGAAGGACTAAAAAGTGCCACCCTACTTAATGTGTTTGTGTGTGTGTGTGTGTGTGTGTGTGTGTGTGTGTGTGTGTGTGTGCTCATGTGTGTGATAGACTCCTTTGGTAATCAGGCGAAGCCTAGGTACCCATTATTAAAAGAGTTTATATATACATAAATAAAATACACAGAATTATAAAGGAAAGCAATTATACTGGAAAAAAAAAGTGTCAAAATATTTTTAAATTAGTTTATGGACATGAAGATAAGAACCCCTGAAATAGACAAGGTATAAATGGTGACATAAAGAGGAGAGTCATTGAATAATAGGATATTTGCATCATTAGGGGTTCTATCAGTAATTAGATGCAATACCTACCAGAAGGTTGAATTCCCTCTAAAATAAAAAATAATGGGCTTCATTTTGACTTTTTTTGTATCATACGATAAAAGAATTTATATAAACCTTAGCACCAAACTGATTTGCAGTTTTCTTAGAAATGTAAACCAAGGGAGTAATTGTTTTCTACTTAACTTATGCTTTGGGTTTTAGTAAACACTGAGTTAGTGAGATTATTTATTTTGGATTCTTCCTTTAATATATTTCATTTATCTACTTTTCTTTTTCCAGTATCAAATATACTTGATAATTACTGCTTCATAAGACAGTTTGAATTATAGAAGTACTATTCTCCTTCTATTCCTTTATTTATTTTATGTAATATTTGTCTCACTTTTTTCTAGCCCTGTAAAATAACCCCCAGAGCACTGCATACCAATAACTTTATACATCAATTATTTGTATTGTCATTTTTAGTATATTGTGACCCAGAATTCTTGAAGATGGCCAGCAGAGTACAAAGGGGGCCAAAGAGAGATCATATAATTTTTCTGAGGTCTACCATTGCTAAGCAAAGAGGACCCTAGCAAACTAAATGTTTGAACCTTGGCAACCAAATCTATATATATTTTTTTCTCCCTAGCATACCCAAAAGGGTTTTAAGTATTCAAATGACTGTTGGGAGGTATGAATCAATAGGATACAAACAAGTGTCATAAAAACCCACGGGGCAGTAATTACTAAAAAAGAGGTTGCCCAGTTTAGGCATTTTTGATCATGTACTCATTCATTATTAGGGTAAGAAGGCTATAGGTCTACTTCATTCTTATTACAATCATAATGCAAAATTGGATACTGCAACTATAAAAATACTTTACAGAAGTAAATAGTGAATAGTAAGTGGCTAAACAGTCTCAGGTATTTCTCTTATATCAATAATGTTCTGGGAACAAATTTTAGTGCTACAGAACCCACAAAGTGATAGAGAGAAACAAATCTCCCACTGAAGGCATCCTGACAGGCTTTTAAAGTATTGAAGATTCTCAATAAAGATAAACCTCAAATAAAGATAATTTTAAAGTATTTTATGTTTGCTTCCAAGCATAATTTTAAAATAACTAATTGTTGTATCTTTTATTACAAATGTAAAGGCTGTCTTCAACAGAACTTTGGCTCTTATTCCACTCATAAGCTGTTAATACTGAAATGTTTGTATGTCTCAAAAATATATTTTCAATTCCAAAAAATGGTCTTTTCAAAGAATAAATGTTAGATATTGTGGCAAGTAAAAATGGCACAAAAGTCAACTGAGGCTAATTTTCCAGGCAAGATAAATTTATTAACAGTAACACGTAACTGTTAATAAAACGGTTCAAACTGTCTCCCTCAGTGGGTCAGCAATGCTAATAGAAGTGAAAAGACTACATTTATTGAGCAGAAAAGCCTTAAGATAAGCTGCAGCTTGGGAAAGTTTCTGGCCTTCAGGTGTAGCTAATCTCACTCTTCTCTGATGATCAAGTAATACTATGAGTTTCAGCTGCCTTTTGTATTCTTGGCTGGAAAAATAAAAAACATCAGAATCATTCTCCTTAATAAACTACTAAACAGTCCCCTCTGAGATCAAATTGCCACTAAATTTGATGAGGAATAATAAAGACAGGAGGGTTATTCCCTGAGGGACCCAGCCCAGACTGGTTCTTCTGTGCATGGATAAACAGAAGTGAGAGGCCAAATTTAAATTGGTTAGTGAGTTAATGTCCCAGGAGCTAGCAGGGGTCACATTCCTCAACCATACTTTTAGTCTCAACAAAAGTCACAAAATCTTTTACATAATACCTAATCAATAGACTTAACCTAAGGATGTCAAAGCTTCTTTTAATAAAGTACATTATCTTCATGATATCTACGTTCCTCAATGCTCAAAATAATTTTTAATGGCAGAACATAAGATTTAGAACTGAAAAGAATCATTGAGAAGATATGATATAATCCTCTTCATTAAAGATGAGGAAACTGAGGTCCAGATTGGGAGAAACACACTGTACAGGAACATAATGGCTTGAACTGAAATTATACTTCAGTAGTTCCTGTCTTCATTGTGATTCCTCCCCCACCCCCAACTAAATCATACTGTTTTATTTTACTTCTAGAGATATTATCGTCTTCAAATGCTACCAGAGTTTAGACCATTGGATATATGAGTAAGATTCAAAATTATTCAGTTTCATTTAGTTTTAAGAAATTTCTAAAAGGACTTCTCTTTGCTCACCCATGAGAGCCAACTGGGGACTTATGGGCTTTAAAGGCCCATGAAATATGATGTAGCCTCCTGACTTGGCAAATGATATTTTCCCATGATTCCTAATTTGTGAGCAACAAGCTAAATATAAAAGACTAAATCTGTTATTTTTTCCCTCCATGTTCTAGAAATACCCTACCATTCCATCTGAATATATGATTAGACATAACCAGTTAAGAGTGTCCCTTACAGGGGGAAAATATCAAAGGTAATTTTCTGGCTACAGTTATTCTAGCTGTAATGCAAACAATGAACATCATCCTGCATGCAAGAAGGGAAATAAGATTGATCATACAATAAAAGCATCTACATATGGTGAGCTTTCAGCTAGGTTTAATTCATTTCCTCTGGGTGGAAATTATTCTCATCAGTTTTACACATTAACAACTTATGATTGTAAATGCACTAATATTATGTTTCCTCCTTCTGACAGAGGCAGAGACTTTATCTTCATATACTATTTACTTCATATAATACTTAGCAAAGTGTTGGGCTTTATGGAAAGCAGAATAGAATGGTTTAGTTTTAGAAGTTTGCCCAGAACATTGATGTAGATATTGTCATTTTACTTTCACATTTTAATGGGAACAACAACAACAAAAAAAATCCCCAACAACCTAGAATTCTTTGCATCTGGGAAAACAAATTCTAAGTTATTGTTTGGCAAACTGTGTTAGCCATCAAAAAAAAGTTTAAGAACAAATTGCATTTCCTCCATAATAGTCATATGAAAGCTGGTTTTTACTAGCTAATAAACACAGCAGAGAAGATAGTATGATCAATAATCATCATGTCACTTTTGGTAAGGAACAACTATTGCATGTAATTTCAATTCCAAGTAATTACAGTTTGTAGAGGTTAAGCAGCAAGCACATGTGAGTAATTGACTCTTCACCCAGGGTATCATTACAGGTTATTAGATGTCTATAAAGTGCAGGTGGTTGTCACAGATGTTTTGGTACTATTATTGAAGTCGTGTGCTACCTAGGATATATAGCCCCAGGTTGCAACCATGTGAGTGCATAAATTCATGAAAGTATCATCTCCTGAATGATACATTCTACTTATGAATGTTTTCAATGGAGTCAGATAACTCTAAAAAATTTAATCCGATAAAAATAAAAACAATTTAATTGTGATCCCTGGAAGAAAGCATCCCTAGTATTCATGAACATATTGTAAATGGTACTAGTCTAAAATGTAAAGGGAAAGTTTATTATGCTGCACAGAAAAGGTGACAGCAAAATCAAGGTTTATGACTCCCTTGATAGCATATGAGGAAGTAAGGGAAAATGACAGAACAGAACATATCCAGAAGGAACATAAATTTGGTCAGCCATTGTAGAAGCTGGGCTTTATAAAAAAACAAAATCCATGTTGACAAATTGTGGATTCCCTACATTTCAAATGTCAAAAGGATAAGTATTTGAGAATCAGAACAAATATAAATAGATAGAGATCTTCCAGATATATCTTTATCCATATCCATAACTATATATTTCTATCTACTTATCTGTCTACCTATATCAATATTTATATCTATATATCTATGTACATATACAGATAGACAGACCGCTGGCTCACATATCCCTCTCTCCTTTCCCCCACCCCCGACACACACACACACACACACACACACACACACACACACACACACAAAATTCCAACTTCGAGTCTATACAAATAGCCAATAGCCAATCTTAAAAGCTAGCCATAAAAGAGGACCCTTAATTTCTTAGCAGCAATGTCCCTGTCACAAGAAGGACTCAAGTGCATAAAGAGTTCAGTAGGATTTCATAAACCCATTGACTAAGTTTCTCAATGCATTTATGTATTTTAAAAACTGATACTATGGGGTTACTTCATTGGTCCTCCTGGTATTTGACCTCGTATTTATGCTATCATTAAATTCTAGGTTACATCAATAGTTTTGATTCAACCTGTGTTGAATTTGTCTTCCATGAAACAACTTAAAGTTGATTATCTTCCTTTTATTGTGTCACCTACCACAATTTTCATTTCTCCTTTCAAAAATTGGATCCTTGTATTCTTGACTGTTTCTAATATAGTTAGTGAGTGGGCAACTTGTTATTAAAAAGTACAGTTTCAGGAAGTACATATGATTGATTGTCAGTAAACAGTCTTTAAGTCTTTGTAGGATTTTTTTAAATCTAGATTTGTTCTCAGAACTTCATGTATCAAGTGCCAGGGTTGAGGTAGGAGATAAAAATGGGGATAAGGCCAAAATTTGTGATTGCTTTCGTGAATGGAGCTTCAAATAAATAACTTTTGTCACCAATGCAAATTTGACAAAATTCTCTTTGACTTAGTCTTAGCATGTTGCCTAAAACATTGAGCGGTTAAATAACCCGCCTATGGAGAGAAACAGATTGTGTAAAAGGTTAAACTTGAGCCTACGTCTTCCCTACTTTGAGGTTTGCTAGTATGCCAAGCTACCTCTCAGGAAGGAAATTGGGCTTTGGAAAAAAATGATTTATGCCACCCAATCTGATTTGTAACAGAAAGCTAATTTAATGCCAAATGTATTAGTATTTGTATGACTAGTAATCAGATCTTATAAATAGGAGATCGATTTGGGAAACTGATTTCAGACCAGAAGGTTATTTGGGGAATTTGTGAAATCCACGCAAGAAGGTGACCATAGGAATATTTTTGTTTATTCCTGGGTTGATTGTTTTCCCCATTTGCCTACAATGTACTAAGCACTCTTCTAGAATTTGTGGCAGATATGAAGATTTTTGAGACTCGGTACCCACCCTCAAGGATGCTGTTGAGGTTGCATTCTTTGCTTTAACTTGTTGCAATCTCAAATCTGATTGTATTACATCCTGTTTGATATCTTTTAGTCTAAATATTTAGTTCTACAGGAAATTTTTTTTATCAAACTTTTATCCAGGCACCTTGAGTGATGTGCTAATAGATAGTAAGAGGCAGAGTCTGGATTTGAACCCAGATATTATGACTTCAAATTCTTTTATCTTTAACAGGATTCCAGAGCTATACAATATGTAACAACATCTCCTTCCACTCCTCAAAAACACATAAGGTGAACTTTTAGATTCAATCTTCATTATAAATATATTTCATTGTTTTCTCAATTTCAAACAATTGCCAAAATAATAAAGGACTTGTAATGTCTGCTAATTTCTGAGATGTAAATGCTCATGCTGAAAATTGAACAATGAATTTCCAGCTCAACTGAATTAGCTCTCACATATCACTGAATGTAAGCCACTAAAGAGGAGGAACTTTGATTGTGTGTTTTCTCAACACAATATTAGCCTGTCACTTTTCATTTCTGAGGCTAGTAATTTGGATTTTTTTCTTTTTATTAAGTCAAATAAATCAGTAGTTTATTGTATTTTTTCATAAAACTAGTTTTTATTTTTATTCATTTTTGTTAACTTTCAAATTTTAAATCTCTCCTTTAATTTTTAGAAATCAATTTCAGAGGGCAGAGCCAAATGGCAAAAGAAAAGCAGGGACTTGCTTGAGTTCTCCCCCAAACCCTTCCAAATACCTATAAAGATGACCTTAAACAAATTCTAGAGCTGCAGAACCCACAAAACGACAGAATGAAACAAATCTCCAGCCTAAGACAGCCTGGAAGGCTGACAGAAGAGTATAATGCAATGGTCTGGGAGCAAGCACAGTCTATGGTGGGCCACATTGGCAAAGACAAAGCCTCATTGGACTAAATTGCTGGCAGTTGTGATGGATCCCAGGCTTTTCAACTCACACATACTAAGGACAGTGTGAAAGATCAGTGGGGAAATATGTGGGACCTGGGTGAAAGAGGAGTACAATATGGCCCCAGCCCCAGAGTGACAAAGGTAGTGGTGGTGGGAATGGTGGAAGCAGAAGCAGCAGAGCCTCCTTCCAGGGCTCTGGGCTCACAGACAGTGGGTAATCAAGTGGCTGATACAAAACCCCAGAAACCTGGGACAATATATCCACCCTCACCCCCATTCTGCACTGAAAGCAGAGTTCTGCCCTGACAAAGAGCTAGAAAGTCAAATGCTTGACTGGGAAGATGAACAAAAAGCATAAAAAATGTCACACCATAGAATCTTACATTGGTGATAAAGAAGATCAAAACATACAATCAAAAAAATACAACAGAGTCAAAACTCCTGCATCCAAAGCCTGCAAGAAAAATATAAATTTTACACAGAAGAGGTCAAAAAGGATTTTGAAAATCAGATAAGAGAAGCAGAGGATAAATTGGGAAGAGAAGTGAGAGTCATGCAAGAAAATCATGAAAAATGAGTTTACAGCTTGCTAAAGGAGACCCCCGCCCTTTAAAAAAATACTGAAGAAAACAACACCTTAAAAAACAGAATGACTGTCCAAAAAGCCGATGAGAAGAATGCCTTAAAAAGCAAATTTGGCCAAATGGAAAAGAAGTTTCAAAAGCTCAGTGAAGAAAATAATTCCTTCAAAATTATAATGGAGCAAATGAAGCTAATGACTTTATGAGAAATCAAGGAATTATAAAACAGAACCAAAGGAATGGAAAAATAGAAGACAATGTGAAATACCTCAATGGAAAAACCAATGACCTGGAAAATAGAACCAAAAGAGATAATTTTAAAATTATTGTACTACCTGAAAAACAGTATGAAAAAAAACCTAGACAAGATCTTTCAAGAAATTCTCATGGAAAATTGCCCTGATATTCTAGAATCATAGAATAAAATATAAGTTGTAAGACTACAGTAATTGCCTCTTGAAAGAGAAACCAAAATATTGCAGCCAATTTCCAGAGTTCCCAAGTCAAGGAGAACATGTTGCAAGCAGCCAAAAGAAACAATTTGAGCATTGTGGAAATACAATGAGGATAACATAAAACTTAGCAGCTTCTAATTAATAGATCAGAGGGCTTGGAATAGGATATTCCTGGAGGTCAGAGGAGTTAGGACTAAAAGCATAAATCACCTACCCAGCAAAACTGAGTATAATAATTCAGGGGAAAATATGGACATTCAATGAAATAGAGAACTTTCAAGCATTCTTGATGAAAAGATCAGAGCTGAAAAGAAAATTTGACTTTCAAATATAAGACTCAAGAGAAGCATGAAAAGGTAAAGAGGAAAGAGAAATCAAAAGAGACATATTAAAGTTGAACTGTTTATATTCTTACATGGAAAAATGATTTTTAACATATGAGACCTTTCTCAGTATTAGGGTGGTTGGAATAAATGAGTATATATGTGTGCATATACATATACATATATATACATAAATATATATATGCATATACACATATACATATACATCATATACATATATGTATACACATATACATACATCCACATATACATATATGCATACACATGCACATATACATGCATATACATATACACATGTACATGTGCATACTCATGTATATATATGCGTGTATATGTCTATATGGATATAGATAGATAGATAGATAGATAGATAGATAGATAGATAGATGGCACAAAGTGTGTTGAATATGAAATGATGCTATCTAAAAAATAGAATCAAAGGGTGAGGGAGGAATATCTTGGAAGAAGGAGAAAGGGAGAGGTAGAATGGGGTAAATTATCTCATGCAAAAAGAGGCAGAATGGTTTCGCAATGTAGGGAAAGAGAAGTGGAGGTGAGAGGGAATGAATAAACCTTACTCACCAGATTTGGCTTAAGGAGGGAATAACATATACACTCAATTAGGTATCTTACCCTACAAGAAAGTAAGATGGAAAGGGTAAGGAGAGGGGTGTAATAGAAAGGAGGGTAGATTGAGTGAGGTGGTAGTCGAAGCAAATACTTTGGAAAAAGGAAAATAGAATAGAATGAACTGGGAAGCAGGATAGGGAGGAGGGAAATATAATTAGTCATTCACAACATGACAATTTTTGAAGTGCTTTGCATAACTACACATATATGACCTGCATTGAATTGCTTTCCATCTCAGTGAGGGTTGGTGGGGAGGGACAAAAAGGAGAGAATTTGGATATCAAACTTTTAAAAACAAATGCAAAAAAAAATGTTTTTACATGCAACCAGGAAATAAAGTATACAAGCAATGGGGTAGAGAAATCTGTCTTGCCTTACAACAAAGTAAAGGGGTAGGAGATGGGGGGGGGGGAGCAGATGACAGAAGGGGGGCAGCCTGGGGAAAGGGATAATCAGAATGAATGCCATCTCAGGGTGGGGATGGGGCAGAGATGGGGAGAAAATTTGGGACTCAAAATCTTGTGGAAATGAATGTGGAAAACTAAAAATTAATTCATTAATTAATAAAAGCATTGTCAGTGTTTTAATTGGGTTTTTTAAATTTATTATTTTTCTAGATTTTTAGTTGAATGCCCAATTCATTAATCTATTCATTCTCACTTTTATTGATGTATACATTTAGAGATATAAATTTTCCCCCATAATATACCTTTTATTGCATCTCACAAATTGTAGCATGTTGTCTTCTTCTCGTCATTCTCCTTAAGGAAATGATTGAGTGTTCCTATGATTTATTCCTTGAAGGGGCCTTTTTTAGGGATTATTTAATTTCAAATTAATTTTAATCTATGCTTACATGATCATTTATTGAATATAACTTTTGTTTGTATTATGGTCTGAAAAGGATAAATTTAATATTTTTTCTTTTTCTGCATTTGGTTGAACAGTTTCGTTTTGTTTGTTTCCCCTGTTGCACAGTCAGTTTTTGTTAAGGTGCCATGTATAACTGAGAAAAAGGTATACTTTTTCTTCTCCCTTTCAGTTTTCTCCAGCGGTCTATTACATCTAACTCTTCTAAGATTCTATTAATCCCCTTAAATTTTCCTTATTTATTTCATAGTTAGATTTATTTAGCTCCAGGAGGTGAAAATTGAGGTTTCCCACTATTATAGATTAATTCTCCATTTCTAATTTGTTTAACTTTTATTTTTTTCTATTGAGTTGTGTATTTATTTTTAGTTTACAAGATTCAGTTCCACAATCTCTTGAGTTTCAAATTTTCTCCCCTGCCTCCACCCCCTTCCCCACCCCATGGTGGCATGCAATCATATATAGGATCTGCAAATACTTTCACATTGTACAATAGTCTGGTTGTATAGAAGGGTTGTAACCAAAGGAGTGAACAATGGGAAAAAAGAAAGAAAACCAAACATGAAAAAGAATGATGGCATGTAGATTGCTTCAGACTTCATTTAAACTCTGGTTTTTCTAGATCTTTCTCTGAATATATATATATCTCCTTCCATCCTGAGACTTGTAGAGTTGTCTTACACCTGTGCTTTGCTGAGAAGAGTCCAGTTTATCAAGGTTTGTTGTCACACATGCGATGTGTCTGTGATTGTATACAATTTTTTCCTTATTCTGCTCTTCTCACTTAGCATCAATTGGTATAAGCCTTTCCAGGTAGATATGAAATCCATCTCCTTCCCACTTCTTATAGCACAATAGTATTCCATTACATTTATATACCACAACTTCTTTATCCATTCCCCAATTGATGAGCATAACCTAAATTTCCAGTTTTTTGTCACCACAAAGACAGCTACAATTAAAATTTTTGTACATATGAGTCCTTTTCACCACTTCTATGATCTCTTTGGAATACAACCCCAGAAGTGGTATTGCTGGGTCAAAGGGTATGCAATTATTTATAGCCCTTTGGGCAGAGTTCCAGATTACTCTGCAGAATGGTTTTATCTGTTCACAGCTCCACCAACAATGCATTAATGTTCCAATTTTTCCACATCCTCTCCAGCACTTGTCATTTTCCTGTTTTGTCATCTTAGCCAATCTGACTGGTGAGATGTGCTACCTCAAAGTTGTTTTGGTTTACATTTCTTGAATCAATAGTGATTTAGAGCATTTTTCCATGTACTTGAAGTTATCTATAATTTCTACCTCTGAAAATTGCCTGTTCATATCCTTTGGCCATTTATCAATTGAAGAATGACTTGTATTCTTATAAATTTTACTTAATTCCCTGCATATTTTAGAAATGAGGCCTTTGTCAGAGACACTGGTTGTAAATATTCTTTCCCAATTTCCCACTTCCCTCTTAATCTTGATTACACTAGCTTTGTCTATACAGAAACTTTTCAATTTAAATTCATTTAATTTTTAAATTAAGAATTTGCCTGTTATGACATTTGGTGTATATATGTTTACCATTGATATTACTTCATTTTATTTAGTGCCTTTTAGCAATATATAGTTTCCTTGATTGTCTTTCTTATAGGTCTACTTTTGCTTTCATTTTGTCTGAGATCATGATTTCTACTGTTGCTGTCAGATGAGGCATAATTGATTCTATTACAGCCCCTTATTCATTCTCTCTCTTTCTCTTTCTCCCTCTCTCTCCCTCTCTCTCTCTGTCTCTGTCTCTCCTCTTCCTCCTCCTCCTCTTATTCTTCCCTCCTTCTTCTCTCTTTCATTTTGTGGGTAAGTTCATCCCATTCACATTCAGAATTATGATCCATGTTTGTACATTTCTCTCCATTCAACTTTTTTCTGTTTATTGTCATCTCTCCTTCTTTTTATCCTGTCATCCTTCTAAAGTTTATTTTGCTTCTGACTACTTCCTTCCATTATCCACAGTTTTTTTTATCACCCACTTTCTATTCTCCCTTCCCCTTCTACTGACCTGTTGGATAAGACAAATTTCTATAGCCAATTGATTTGTTTATGTGTGTGTACATGAATATGTATGTGTGTTTGTGTGTGTGTATATACACATACATACATACATATATACATACATACATACATACATACACACATTTCCTACTTTGAACCAGTTTAGGTGAGAGTGATTTTCGAGTATTATCTACCCTTGCATGCAATTTTCACCTCCACTGTAAAGTTTTCCTTGTGTAACTCTTTAGGTGAGACTGTTTCCCAGTGATCATCTTGCTCCCCCTTTCTCTCAAAGCATCTCTCTTTCTCACTCACCATTTTTTTGTATACTCCAACCTACTCAACTCACACTCATACTCCCTGTCTTTGTAGAATACTTCTTACTTTCACAATAATGATGAAGTTCTTAAAATTACATGTATCACAGGAGTGATAATGGAATTCGGGGATCCCCCTGTGTTTGCTTGTTTTTTGGGTTGGGTGTTGAAACTCAGAGCTTGTGAATCCCACTTGTGGGATGGACTTGTTGATGTGAAGAGAGAGGGCTGAACTGGGAGGAGCTGTGGATTTAGAGAGAAAGCCCAAGCAGAGAGAAAGCCTGATGAGAGGAGGCCAGAAGGACTTTTGGAGAGTAGTGCCATGGACTGCTGAGGGCCAGTTGGAGCTGCCCAGGACTTTTGTGAACTGCCACCCAGAGCTGCCAAGAACTGAGGAGCCATGGCTCTGATGCCAGCATTTTGTCTGTCTGTTTTGATGTTATTTTGCCAGATTCACCTACTGTGGAGGACAGTGCTGCTGTTGTAGAGGTCCTGGAACCTTGCTGTTGGTTCAGAAGCCCTGAGGAAGGATTTTCTTGTTGTATGGTCACAGAAATCCTGGAAGAGGGCTTTCCTGATGTTTTCAGGGGTTCTGGGACTGTTCTGCAGGCAGAGAGTGATTTGATGGGGACACTGGAAATGTGTGTTGTGACTTTGTTAGGCTTTGCCTCCCCAGGAACCAGGTACTTGTCTCAGGTCAAGATGAAGGCAGGACCTCTCCTTGGGCATTGAAGTGTAATGATATCTGAACCTTTTTGTAGTTTAAGGGTGGATGGCCTTTGTGCTCTTCTGCCCCTTTTGAGAAAGTGCTTGGTGTTAATGGATGGTATTATAATTCAGTGGCTTCCAGTGGTGGGAAACCTTTGGCATTTTTGTGCTCTGTGATTGACTAAATGAATGTACTTTGTTTATGATTGGAAATTATTCTCCATTTGAGAAGAGACTAAATGAATGTACTGCCCAGGGGTGGGCTATTTTGACTACTTATCCAAGGGTGGGATATTGGACCTTGGTACTTTGCAATTGAATTGAAAATTTACTTGCTAAATGAATGACTTACACTGTATTTTGACTTTCTTTGTTCTGTGAATGTTTTGCTGAATAAATGAGGTTTGCCATGCTGGGAATCTGAACCTTGGAAGTTGCCTTTGTGGGTTTCAAAACCCAACCCCAAAATCAAGCCAACACAGGAGGATCCCCAAATGCCATTACTATTACAATCACCATTCCATATAGAAAGGTAAATAGTTTTACCTTATTAAGTCCTTTATGATTTGCTTCATCTTTAACTTTTTATACTGTACTTGAGTCTTGCATTTAAAAGTTAGATTTTCTATTCAGATCTGGTCTTTTCATCAGAAATTCTTGAAAGACTTCTATTCCATTATATACAGATACATACATACATATGCATATATATGCATACACATGTATATGCATATATGTATACATATATACCATATATATTTATATTTTTGTATATTTATTTCATATACATACATATGTATGCAAATATATATATATATGTATATACACATATTTGTCTTCCATAATATTGTATTCCAAATCCTCCAGTTCTTTAACACACAAGCTCATACATCTTGTATGTTTCTAACTATGGCTCCATGATATTTAAATGGGATTTTTTGAAGGATTCTTTTTATCTTGGAACTATGTAATTTGGCTAGATTATTTCTTGTAGCTTTCATTTTAGTATCTCTCAGGTGGTGATTGGTGGATTCTTCAAATTTTTATTTTATCCTCTGGGTCTAGGATATTGGGGGCAATTTTCCTTCATAATTTCTTGAAGTATCATATCCAGGATCTTTTTTTTGCTCATGAATTTCAAGTAATCCAATAATTCTTAAAATTATCTTCCCTTAATCTATTTTCTAGTTTATATTTTAAATGTGATATTTCAATTTTTTTCTATTTTTAATTCTATTGGCTTTTTTTTAGTTTTTTTGGAATTATTAGCTTCCATTTGCCAATTTTAATTTTTAAAGAATGTTTTCTTTATTGAGCTATTGCAATTCTTTTTTTTCCATTTGACCAATTCTGCTTCCTAAGGAGTCATTTTAATCAGTTAAGATTTGTACCTTTTTTTCAATTCGGAAAATTCTTTTCATTTATTTTCAGTATTTTATTTTGCCCTTTTTAACAAACTGTAAGTGGTATTTTGATACATTTCTTCCTCAATTATGACTTCTTTGCTGACTTTTTTCCCATATTTGTTTTATTTTGTAAATAATTGCCAGCTCTTCAAGGGATCTCCATTGGATTTGTGGTCACTTCACTTTTTTTTTTCTTTCTTTGAGTCTTTGGCTTGTAACTGTTTTTTCTTACTTATCTTCTTCTAAGTTTATGTCTTGATCTTCTCTGTCAGAATGATAGTTTTTATGAAAGAGGCTTTTTTTGTTTGATCATTTTTTTTTTAGCCTATTTCTTGATTTTGAATTTTGGTGTTTTAAAAGCTAGTTCTGGGGGCAGCTAGGTGGTACAGTGAATAGAGCCCCGGCCCTGGAGTCAGGAGGACCTGAGTTCAAATCTGACCTCAGACCCTTCACACAAAACCTAGCCGTGTGATGTTGGGCAAGTCATTTAACACTAATTGCCCTCCAAAAAAGAAAAAAAAAACCAAAACAACCAAAGATAGTTCTGAATATCTGGTGTTTTTCCAAGGTGATGTGATCCAGGGTGAGATGTCTTCTGGTCTTTTTCAGATTCTTATTCAGATAGGGTACATAATCCCTTGGGATTGTAATCAATATTGTTTCTCATGGTTTCTGTCCCTTTGGGACTGGAGAGCATTAACTATTCAGAGGAGGAAATTCAAACCAAAATGAACAATGCTGATATTGGGGGAAATACTTTCAATACTATTGCTAAATCAAGTTTTTTTTTTGTTTTGATACATTGTTTATGAGTGTTTTATTGAATTCTAGTTCCAATAAAGAACCAAGGGCCTGCCCCAATCAGTACTGGCACAGAAAAAAAAAATGTAAGTCTCTCATGAGAGAGATAAAGCATGTGATTTAATAAAAATGTCTAAGATTTAGATATTAAAGTGAATAGCATCCAGGATAGACCTTTGGAGTACACACACACACATACATACATACACACACACACACACACACACACACACACACACACACACCCATACATGGAGAGAAAGAGAGAGAGAGAGAGAGAGAGAGAGAGAGAGAGAGAGAGAGAGAGAGAGAAAGAGAGAGAGAAAGAGAGAGAATGAACATGATCCACAAGCAAGAATAAAAATGAGGGATCAAAATGATCAAAAAAGGATCAAAAAGTTAGAAGGAGAAAAAAGAATGAACAGTGTCAAAAAAGAGAGGTAACTTTGGTAAGGGCAATTTTAGTTAAATAATGAGATTAGAATATTAGAAATCAGGTTTCAGAGATTTTTATTAGAAAGTGACAGGACAGAAAAGGGAGACTGTAACATAGGTTATAGCTAATATGGATAGTAGAACCGAACAATAATTATTTAAATATGGTAAAAAAAAAAAGTTGGATGTATTTGTATGTAAGAAAGAAGGAACCAGGAGATAGGCAGAGACATAAGATGAAAGAGGTGATGCGGTAATGAAGACATTCTACTGGAGAATATAGGAGGGGATAGGATCAAGGGTCCATATTCAGACATTGACTTTGGCAAGCAGAAAGACTCCCTCTTCATCAGATACTTGTGTGAAGGAGGAAAGAGTGGGATAAGATACCTGAGTGTTTTGATAATAGGATGGGAGTAGAAAGAACTCTCTGCAAATAGTCTCACCTTTTTTTTTTCAGTGAATTTGAGAAAAAACTTTAATAGGAGAGACTGGAGGAAGTGTGTTATGAAGAGGAGGTTTGTAAAATCCATTGTAAAGAGTTGAAAAGAGTATTAGTTATGGAATAGTAAATAAATAACCTTGTTGCAATTAGGAACCAGCAGGAAAAAAAAAGATTTTGAGTTACTAAAGGCTTAGGTGATTAATTTTTAGCAATAATTTTTAAATTAATGTATGTACATTATTTTAGATGTAATAATATTGCACACTTAATAGACTATATTAGAGTGTAAGCATAACTTTTATATGTACTGGGAAAAATGTCTAATTCAATTATATGAAATATTTGCTTTATTACAGTGTTCTGGAATCAAACCCACAATATCTCTGAAGTATGCCCACAATTTTTCTTGCATAATATATATTAGAAGACTTTGAGCAAGATTGTATGAAATTATGTTTATAAATACATATAAATAGATGTATGTGTACACATTTATATAACATTTTAATTGTAAAATGCAACATAAAACCAATAAAATAAAAATAAGAATTTACTTACACAAATATTCATTAAGCACCAACTCTAAGTAGAAATTTCCTAAGGTGGAGGGCTTTTGTTTTGCTTTGTTTTTACCAATGACCTCTAAGAGGAAAGGTCTTAGAGCTAAAAAAGTAGCATATAGAAAAAATAACATAAGTAACATTTTAAAAGCTGTCTGAATTTGTCAATATGTTTACTTTCTTCATTGGTTCAGATTGAAACCATTCCAGGTTTTAATACATGGTTTTCATGGGTTATCTAGCAAAGAAATCAGAAAAAAATGAGTAACTACTTTGCTACATTACTTTTTGCCTAGACTATTGTCAAGCACCTCAGAATTGACCTCTATGCCTTTAACACACTGCCTTTCATATCTGTCCTCCATGTAGATACCAAAATAAATTTTTCTAAAGTTTATGTTAGTCACCTCATTAATAATTTTTAGTGATTCTTTATTACTTCCACAAAATAAAAACAAAACAAAACTAGTTTGGTTCTTAAAGCTTTTCATGATCTTCTCTCAGCTTACTTTAAAGTCATTTCACGTTATTCATCTTCACATCCTCTACATTAAAACCAAACTCATTAACTACTCTTCTTGACCCCACCTTGAAGAATCAGAAAAAAAATGAATTCAGTAACCCAGTATTCCAGTATTTCTCAACCTTCCTAATGCCACGACCCTTTAATACTCATATGTGGGTATATCTGCATGTCAGTAGACCCACCTGGAGGTGGATAGAGGAGGGGTTTCTAAGTTCCTAAGACCATTGGAAATATGTGTTTTCTGATGGTCTTAGATGACCCCTGTGAAAGGATCTTTTGACCCCCAAAGGGGTTGTGGCCCACAGGTTGAGAACCACTGCAGTATTTAATAAACTTAAAAACATAATCATTTAGGAATAAACTCCCATTTTGAAAAGAATTGCTAGTAAGACTTGTAACGCCATGCACCAGCAGATTCCCAAAGGAATGCTACTGTGAACAGCTTTTAGAGTTCAGATTACAAAATATAATGAACACTCTGTTTATTCCATTACAAATCAAGACAAACATTCAAAACATTATAATATTCGCAACATTACATCTTATCACAGAAAATGGCCACACAGTTTTCACTACAGTGGCAACAATATTTAGAACAAGGCTTATCACAGAGAATGGCCACACAGTTTTCACTACATTGGCCACAATATTCAGAACAAGGAACAATAGACTACTCAAACTTCCACTCATGGGGCAACTCAATCATTAACAAGAAACAATAGAATACTCAAACTTCCACTCATGGGGCAACTCAACCGTTAGTCATTCAATCAATTCACAATAAAATAGTCAAACTTC
>CM053580.1:342049192-342062209 GCA_028627135.1 Pseudochirops cupreus | reverse complement strand
AGCCAGTTTAGCAAAGGGCCTAGGGGCAGGGAAGATCTTCAGATTCCCATAACAGTAGTTGATACTCTTTTCAAGATTTTCTTGGATCATTCTCATTTGTCTTCCCAATTTTTCCTCCACTTCTCTTATTTGGTTTTCAAAATCCTCCTTAAGCTCCTCTATGGCTTGTATAGAGTTTACATTTTTATTGGAAGCTTTTGGTGCCAGAGTTCTGACTGTGTTGTTTTCCACCTGATTCATGCTTTGATACTTTTTGTACCCCAAAAAGGATTTGAAAGTTGGGTTGCTGTGTTTACTTTGCTTCCTCTGCTTGCTCATTTTTCCAGTCAATTGCTTGACTTTTTAGCTCTGTGGATCTTGGCTTCCAAGGGGAAAAGCTTTGTCCCAAATTGCTGGGGTCTTCACAGCTGCTGGGGCTATTAGGAGGCCACCACTCTCTCTGCAGCCCCCACCAGCTTTGGCTCACTGGTCACACACCTCAGGCTCACCACCAAAGACCACAATCCTGATCCAGGCAGCTTAAGGCAAGAGTGCTTAGCCTGTGAATGATTGCTTGGCTCCCCTGCAATCTGCAGGCCAGGAGTTCTGAAGAAGCCATGTGGAGGTGGATGCAGGGCTATGGCTTCCTTCTGTTGCTTTCTTGCCCTGGGGGCAGATGTCTGGACCCACTTTTCTCCCCAATATTTAGCTGAGTTTCACTGATCTTTCACTTTGTTCTTCGTTCTTTTGGGTTAAAAATTCTAGAAATTGCCATAGCTGCCAGTGATCCACTCTTCCAAAAGCTCCAGCCATGGCTTGTCCTGCCTACCCTCCAGTTAAAGTGGCGTTTTCAGACCGGGCTGGTTTTGGCTCCCAGTTTGCTGCAATGAGCCCTTCCCATCCCGCCTGCCATGGTGCCTTCTGTGGGAGCTTTGTTTCTCTTTATTTTGTGGGTTCTGGAGCTCTAAAATTTGTTTAGAGTCACATTTTATAGGTGTTTGAGGTGGTTATGGGGGGAGCTACAGAGTTCTCCTGCTTCTATGCCATCATATTGGCTCCGCCAACCTATTTCCAGGATTAATAATGCAATTGAGACTGGGTTAGTCACAATTATAATTCCACAAGGAGACAAAATGAAGTGCTGCTCTAAAATCCAGGTTATTGACATTTCAATTATATTGGCTGAAGCAAATATGGAAAACACACAATGGTGGATCTGTGTCTTATCTCTTCAGTCATGTTCCACTATAACTCCAGATCATGGCTTTCCTGTAAGCTATATACAACAATCTGTTTTTGTTTAATTGTTGGGATTCAACAATATGATAATTAACATTTATTAAAGCTTCAGTTGTGTTTTTTGATATTCCTTTTTTTCCTCTGCCCCTTTCCAAACTTCTTAACCCCTTTCCTTTCCCTCACCTTTTCCCCCCACCTTTTTTTAATGAATTGACTTTTATGGGAAATGTCTGCATTTTGTTTTGTTCTGACGGATAACTTTTACCTGTACTTTACATTACAGCAGTGCTGCAACTGTAAGAGTATAGTTACGTTACAGAAGTTCTTTTTAAAAATTTTATATATGTGGGTTTGTCAAAGGCAAACCTGTATGAAAACATTTTGTATATTTTATTTAATAAAAATGCCTATAGAAATTTGGGTAAAACTCCTGCTATATAGAATTATATTTTTTTATTCAGAACAAACATTTTAGAGAACTGTAGGACAATTTGAATGTTAACTTCTTTTGTTAGTTGGAGTTCAAATTAATTTCTTGAACTTTACTTAGTTTGAACAAAGTGTTGATCAGTTTAATGATAGTCATTGACCAATTTGCTGATAGAAATTGGTAGACGAATTATTTAAGGACAATGTAGTATAAATGGATGTAGTTTTACATATTACATCTAAGTTGAATATCATATTGCTGTATATTTCTGCTCATTTCTGAAAAATATTTCCATGTCAGAAAATACCAAAATTATTTCTGGCATTAGAATTAATAAGAAATTGCTATATGTAATATGTGAAAGACTCTAATCTCTAAATTAAATTATCTGACAAGTTCAGACTCTTGGCAGTGCATTACAATTGAAATTGCACAGAAAATCTCAACACTTTACAAATGCACACTCCATTCTATCTTATAATATTCTTCTATATAACATGTAGCTGCAATTTTTGGTTTCTTTTCACGAAAGAAAAATTGACATTTCAATGACTGGGCTCCAAATCATTGAACTTTCAAATAAATATAGAACAATGTATACTCATACTTGACTAAGGCAATATTTAGGGCTTCAGTCCACTAAAACCGAATCAGTCTTTTGATTTTTGTCTTTGGCATGAGTAAAGTTACGGAATCATCAACATTAATAGATTTATGTATATATAATGCCTCTTTCCTCTTTTTTGTGGTTTGTGTACTTGTGTCATTTGTAGTCTAAAATCCTTAAAAGTCTCGGGCAGTGGATCCATCAAATCATCCCTAAGTTAAAATTTTTATCTAGAAGGCAGTAAGAAAGAAAACCTGGGAGAAAAAGTATTTGGAGTTAAATGTTAACTGTTTGATTAGAATATTAGATTATTCACAAGTCAGTGGGCTCATTAAAATATTATCTTGCTACATGAAAAATGACATACTTTTTCTTTCTAATTCAGAAGTCGAAAGAAACTTGGTTGTCAATACAGTATCACCCTCCTTACCACCTTCCTCCAAAAAAAACCAAGCAAACAAAAACATCCTGAATATTATCTGGTCTTGTTTCTTTTTTTAAAATTTAATTTATTCATTTATTCATTTATTTTTAGTTTTCAACATTCATTTCCATAAGATTTTGTTACAATTTTTCCTCTACCCCCACCCCAAAATAACAAGCCTACTGAATACCTGTTTCCCAATCTGTTCTCTCTTATATCTTCTCCCATCATCCCCCTAGCTTTCTAGTAAGGTAAGATGGATTTCTCTACCCCAGTGCCTGTATATCTTATTTCTCAGTTGCATGTAAAAAAACATTTTTTAAAACATTTGTTTTTAAAAATTTAAGTTCCAGATTTTTTCCCTACTTCCCTTCTAACCTGCCCCCACTGGGAAGATAAGCCATTCAATATAGGTTGTAAATGTGTAGATATCCAAATCATTTCCATTATAGTTATATTGTGAAACACTAACTATATTTCCCTCCTTCCTATCCCACACCCTACTTATTCTATTTTCTCCTTTAACTCTATCCCTTTTCAAAAACATTTACTTCTAACTACCCTCTCCACCAATTTGCCCTCCTTTCTATCATCCCCTTCTTATTCCCTACTCCCATTTTCTGTAAGGTAAGATTCCCAGTTGAGTGTGTATGCTAATCCTTCCTTAAGCCAAATTCAGTGAGAATAGGTTGTTCCATTCCCTTTCACCTTCCTGCTCTTCCCTTCCATTGTAACAGTTTTCTCTTGCCTCTTTTATTTTTTTCTATTTTTCTATTTTTAATTTTTTTTGGCTTTATTAATTTGTTTGTTTACTTTTAGTTTACAAGTTTCAGTTCCACAATGCCTTGAGTTTCAAATTTTCTTCCTCTCCCTCTCCCCTCCTGCCCCAAGGCAGTATGCAATCATGTATAGGATCGGCAAATATTTTCACATTAGTCAGGTTATAAAGAAAGGTTGTAACCAATGAAATGAACAATGGGAAAGAGAGAATAAAATGAAACAAGAAAAAGAATGAGAGCAGGTAGTTTCCTTCAATCTGCATTCAAACTCTCTTATTTCTCGTCCTTTCTGTGAATGTACACATCTCTTTCCATCATGAGTCTTTTGGAGTTGTTTTATAATCCTGCATTGCTGAGAAGAGTCTAGTCTATCAAAGTTGGTCATCACACACACATAATTGTGTACAAATTTCTCCTGGTTCTGCTCTTCTCATTCAGCATCAGTTTGTATAAGCATCTCCAGGTAAAAAGGAAATCCATCTGCTCCTCATTTCTTATAGAACAATAGTATTTCATTACATTCATATACCACAGCTTGTTTAGCTATTCCTGATTTGATGGGCAACCCCTTAATTTCCAATTCTTTGTCACCACAAAAAGAGCTGCTATAAATATTTTTGTACATAAGGGTCTTCCTCTCACTTCTATGATCTCTTTGGGACACAACCATAGAAGTGATATTGCTTGGTCAAAGGGTATGCAATTATTCATAGCCCTTTAGGCATAGTTCCAGATTGCTCTCCAGAATGGTTGTATCAGTTCACAACTCCACCAAAAATGCATTAGTGTTCCAATTTTCCAACATCCTCTCCAGATTTGTCTTTTTTTTTTCTTTTCTGTCATCTCAGCCAATCTGACTGGTGAGATGTGGTACCTCAGAATTGTTTTGATTTGCATTGATTAATAGTGATACAGAGCATTTTTTTTCATATGCTTATAGATATCTTTAATTTCTTGCTCTGAAAACTGCCTGTTCATATCCTTTGACCATTTATCGATTGTGGAATGACTTGTATTCTTATAGAACTGAGTCAATTCTCTGTATATTATAGAAATGAAGTCATTATCAGAGACATCGATTGTAAAAAATCTTTCCCAGTTTTACACTTCCCTCTTAATCTTGGTTACATTGGCTTTGTTTGTAGAGAAACTTTTCAATTTAATGTAATCAAAATAATCCATTTCACATTACACAATCCTCTCTAATTCTTGTTTGGTCATAAAGTCTTTGCTTCTCCATAATTATGACAGGTAAACTATTCCTTGCTTTCCCAGATTGCTTACAATATCAGCCTTTATATCTTGATTATGCAGCCATTTAGACTTGATTTTGGTATACAGTGTTAGATACTGGTCTATGCCCAGTTTCTGCCATACTATATTCCAGTTTTCCCACCAGTTTTTGTCAAATAGTGAGTTCTTATCCCAAAAACTGGGGTTTTGGGGTTTATCAAACACAAGATTACTATAGTCATTGACTGATCAATCTCATGTACCTAATTCAGTACTCTATTCACTACTCTATTCCTCAGCCAGTACCAAGTAGTTTTGATGACTGTTGCTTTATAATAGAGAATAAAATCTGGTATGGCTAAGCTAGTACCCTAGCAATTCTTTTCATTAATTCCCTTGATATTCTGGACCTTTTGTTCTTTCAAATGAATTTTGTTACTATATTTTTCTAGCTCTATAAAGTTATTTTTTGGTAGATTGATTGGTATGGCACTAAATATGTAATTTAATTTAGGTAAAATTGTCATTTTTATTACATTAGCTTTACCCAGCCAGGAGCAACTGATGTTTTTCCAGTTAGATAAATCTGACTTTATTTGTGTGAAAAGTGCTTTGTAGTTGTGTTCATATATGTTCTAGGTTTGTTTTGGCAGTTAGATTTCAAAATATTTTATAATTTCTACAGCAACTTTAAATGAGATTTCTCTTTCTGTTGCTGTTGGATTTCATTAATAGATATGTATATATATATATATATATATATATATATATGTATATATATATATACATGCTGAGGATTTATGTGGATTTATTTTATATCCTGCAACTTTGCCAAATTTGTTTATTATCTCAAGAAGTTTCTTTTTTTTAACTGGATTCTCTAGGATTCTTGAAGTATCATCATATCATCAGCAAAGATTGATAACTTAGTCTGTTCTTTGCCTGATTTGATCCCTTTGATTTCTTTTTCTTCTCTAATTGCTACTGCTAACATTTCTAGCAGCAGATTGAATAGGAGGGGTGATAGTGGACATCCTTGTTTCACCCCTGATCTTATTGGAAATGCTTCTAGCTTATCCCCATTACATATAATATTGCTGATGGCCTTAAATAGATGCTACCTATTATTCTAAGGAAGACTCCATTTATTCCTATACTTTCTAGTGTTTTAATAGGAATGGATGTTGTATTTTGTCAAAAGCCTTTTCTGTATTTATTGAGGTAATCACATGGTTTCTGCTAGTTTTTTTTTGTTGATATGATCAATTATACTGATGGTTCTCCTAATATTGAGCCACCCTTGCATTCCTAGAATAAATCCTATCTGATCGAAGTGTATTATTGTTGTTATAAATTGCTCTGGTATTTTTGCTAATATGTTATTTAAAATTTTTGCATCTATATTTATGAGGGAAATTGGTCTATAATTTTCTTTCTCCATTTTGTCTCTTTCTCATTTAGGTATCAGTACCATATTTGTGTCATAAAAAGAATTTTGCAAGACTTCACTAATTTTCGCAAAAACTTTTTAGAGTATTGGAATCAATTGTTCTTCAGATGTTTGATAGAATTTGCTACTAAATCCATCTGGCCCTGGAGATATTTTTCTGCAGGAGTTCACTGATGGCTTGTTCAATTTCTTTTTTCTGAGATGGGATTATTTAAGTAATTTGCTTCCTCTTCAGTTATTCTGGACAACCTATATTTTTGTAAATATTCATCCATTTCACTAAGATTGTCAAATTTAAGTGAATACAATTGGGCAAAATAATTCCTAATTATTGTTTTAATTTCCTCTTCACTGGAGGTAGATTCACCCTTTTCATTTTTGATACCTGTAATTTATTTTTCATCTTTTTAAATAATATTTACTAAAGATCTATTAATTTTACTGTTTTTTAATAAAACCAGTTATTAGGTTTATTTATTAACTCTTTTTTTGTTAATTTCAATTTTTTTAGTCTCTCCATTAGTTTTCATTATTTCTAATTTAGTATTTAGTTGGGGATCTTCAATTTGTTCTTCTTCTAGCTTTTTAAATAGCATGCCCAACTCATTGACCTCCATTTTCTCTAATTTTTTCTTGTATGCATTCAAGGATATAAAACTTCCCCTAAGAACTCCCTTTGCTATAACCCACAAGTTTTGTTTTATTATCTCATTATTGCCATGCTCTTGAATGAAGTTACTGATTGTTTCTGTAATTTCTTGTTTGACCAAGTCATTCTTTAGGATTAAATTATTTAATTTCCAATTAGTTTTTAGTCTATCTTTCCATGGCCATTTATTGCATATGATTTTATTGCATCATGATCTGAGAATGATGCATTTAATATTTCTGCCTTTCTGCACTGAATTGTGAGGTTTTTGTGCCCTAGTACATGGTAGATTTTTGTGTATATGCCACATACCACAGAGAAGAAGGTATATTCCTTTTTATCCCCATTCAGTTTTCTCCAGAGATCTTTCATAGCTAGCCTCTTTAAAATTCTATTAACCTCCTTAACTTCTTTCATCTTTACTTTGAGGTTAGACTTATCTAGTTTAGAGAGGGGAAGATTGAGGTCCGCCACTAGTATAATTTTGCTATCTATTTCTTCCTTTAATTCCTTTAACTTCTCCTCTTAGAATTTGGATTCTATACCACTTAGGACATATATGTTAAGTAATGATATTGCTTTATTCTTGATGGTGCCTTTTATCAGGATATGGTTTCCTTGCTTGTCTCTTTTAATTAGATCTATTTTTGCTTTTGCTGTATCTGAGATAAGGATTGCTAACCTTGCTTTTTTAACTTTAGCTGAAGTATAATATATTCTACTCCATCCTTTTACCTTTACCCTGTGTGTATCCTCTTGTTTCAAATGTGTTTCTTGTAGACAGCATATTTTAGGATTATGGTTTTTAATCCATTCTACTCTCTGCCTCTGTTTTATGGGAGAGTTTATCCCATTCACATTCACAGTTATGATTACTATCTGTGTCTTTCTCTCCATCCTATTCCCTCCCCAGTTTATGTTTTTGTTTCTTCTTTCTCCTTTCTCCTCCTTAAGTGTTTTCCTTTTGACTACCACCTCCCTCAGTATTGCCTCCCTGTGATGCACCCTCTTTGTCTACTCTTTCATTGTACAACTATTTCCCTCTTTTCTAACCACCTCCCCTTTATATCCTCTCCTTACCCATCCTACTGCCTGTAGGACACAATGGATTTTTATATTTATTAGAGTATTTTGTTCCCTTTTTGACCCCAAATCAATGAGAGTAAATTTCACGCAGTGCTCCTCTCCCTCCCTCCTTTCCCTCTATTATATTGAGTTTTTGCATCTTTTCGTGTTAGAATCTTAAACTTAACTGATTATGTTGATCTTTCTTCGAGCCAGAACCAATGAGAATAAAGTTCATATGATGTTCTTCTCCCTCCCTCCTTCTCCTCTAGTATATACATATATATATATATATATATATATATATATATATACATATATATATAGTATATATTATAATATCTGTATATCTAACTATTTCTATCTCTCTATCTATATATCTAGTACAGTATAGTTTATGCCTCTTTGTGTGGCATAATTTACCTTTTTCTGTGTTATCCTTTCCTTTTCTCCCATTACTGTCCCTTTGAACCCCTTAATTAGGTTTTTTTAATCATTAGATTAGTTCATTTATATCCACACCCTGTCTCTATCTATATCCATTTTGACTGTAATGATAATCATATTAATTTCTTCACTGACAGGTATCAGGAAAGTTTGGAAGTTCCTTATGTCATTAAATGACCACCTCTTTGCCTCAAAGATTATGTTCAGTTTTTCAAGTAGTTGATCCTCAGTTGCTGTCCTTGCTATTTTGCCTTATGAAATATCAATTCCCATCCTTCCAATCATTTAATATAGAAGCTACTAGGTCCTGTGTAATTCTGAATGTAGTACCATAATATTTGAATTGTTTCTTTTTGACTGTTTGCAGTATTTTCTTCTTGACCTTATAATTCTGGAATTTGGCTACAATATTTCTTGGAGTTTTCAATTTGGCATCTCTTTCAGGAGAAGTCTGGTGAATTCTTTCAATAACTATTTTACCCTCTGATTCTAGGACTTTAGGACAGTTTTCTTGGAAGATGTTGTCCAGGATGCTTTTTTCATCATGGCTTTCTGGTAGACTGATAATTGTTAGGTTATCTCTCCTGGATCTGTTGTCCAAGGCAGTTGTTTTTCCAGTGAGATATTTTACACATTCTTCTAATTTTTCAATCTTCATGTTTTGTTTGACTAACTCTTGATGCATCATAGAGGATTTAACTGATTCTAATTTTTAGTGAATTATTTTCCTTGGTTAGTTTTTGAAGCTCCTTTTTTTAGGGAGATATTTTCTGCAGTTAGATTTTGAACTTTCTCTCCCAGTACACAAATTTTACTTTTTAGGTATTTGTTTTCTTGAGTGAGATTTTTTTTTATCCCAATTTGGTCACTGTATATTTAAATTTATCTTCTACCTCTCTAATTTGGCTTTTAAAATCTTTCTTGAGCTTCTCTGAGAATGTTCTTTGGGCTTCTGACCAGTTCATGTTTCCTTCTGTGTTCTCAGGTTTGAGTATAGAGTCCATGTTGTCCTCTGTATTTGGTTGTTCTTGCTTACTATAACAAGGTTGGATCATTTTTCTTGCTTTTCCATTCTCAGCTTCCTTCTTTCCCATTATGATTTCCTATTTTCTGATTTCTCAGGCTGGGAGCTAAGGACCTGGTTGTTGTCTTTGTGTGCTGTAGTCTCTGGGTGTCTAGACTGAGGCCAAGGCCAGGATTCTCATTGTTTCCCCTGAGTTAGGGAGGGTGCTCTGGCTGCTTCAGTTTTCTGTCTCTATGACCCTGGGCTCCAGCTCAGGCAGGCTTAGCAGCCAGCAGCCAGCTGAGCTGGTGTCTGCAGATTCCTCTGGTGGTACTAAGGCACAACTGGGCTTGTGTTGTTAGCACTTGCTGGCTCTACCACCCTGGACTTGGGAAATTCTGCTGGTCAGCTGAGATGGAGCTTATAGGGACCCCTCCCACCCTTTACTTCAGACTCCATACTGCCTCAGTTATACCCTTTCTCATTGACTCCTAAATCCAAGGTTATTTCCACTATTTCAGAATTTTACTCTGGCTGGGACATTTATCTCTGGGTTTTCTGGGTCAGGGAGGGGGAATTTGAGCAGCTAGGGTTTACTCTGCCATCTTGGCTTATGGAAATTCAGATAGGCTGTGAGCTGATAGACCCAGGAAAAGCTGCTGTCACTGCTGTGGGCCTTGTGCTTTCTCTTATCCAGTTCTGACTGATCCTCAGTCTTAAAGGGTGATGACTGTAATTGCCTTTGGGGTTGGTGAATTCACTGCCTAGGGCTCCTTCTCACTCAAATCTAGTCTGCTCTCTGGTCCATGCTGGTGCAGCCTCCATGTGCTCCACACCCCCTCTGCCCAGACCTACATGGGCACTTTTCTGGGTTTGGAATCTGCCACATTCCATCTCCCAGTTTATTCCATCACTCTAACATCCATTCAGATTCACTTTAGTTTAGTGACAGAATTCATGGAGGAGCTTAAAACCATTCATGCTTCTGTTCTGCCATCTTGGCTCCCTCTTGCCTTTTTTAAATGAAATAATTTACCCTATTCTATCCCCCCCTTTCTCTTTCTCCCAACACATTATGCTCTCACCCCAAAATTTCATTTTTAGATATCATCTCTTCATATTCAACTCATCCTGTGCCCATACATGAACATACATATGCCCTGTAACAGTAATGAGAGTTGAAGTTCCTTTTCTGTTGCTAAGCTAAGAGGTACTTAGCACCTTGTTCAGATTAAACCTCTGTTAAAGAAACAGAAGGTATGAACTCCTGTCTCTTGTTGCAGATGTAACAGGAAGGTGTTGGCTGAAACAGGAAGCTAATGCAGTACTGGAATAAGGAAAAACCTAGAGATTGGAGAGTCAGAATTTCTTGGGACGAGGATCTGGAGGCAGAGCTGCTAGTGCTGCTGGAGAAAGAGAACATTGGTGAATTCTTTCAATTTCTATTTTACCCTCTGCTTCTAAAATATCAGGGCAATTTTCCTTGAGAATTACTTGAAGGGTGATTTCTAGGTTCTTTTTTTTTTGATCATGGCTTTCAGGCAGTCCAATGATTTTTAAATTATCTCTCCTGGATCTATTTTCCAGGTTAGTATTTTTTCCAATGAGATATTTCACATTGCCTTCTACTTTTTCATTTGTTTGGATCTGTTTTATAGGATCTAGATTTCTCATAAAGTCATTAGCTTTCAATTGCTCCAATCTAATTTTGAAAGAGTTATTCTCTTCAGTGAGTTTTTGAAATTCTTTTTCCATCAGACAAATTCAACTTTTCAAGGCATTCTTCTCCTCACTGGCTCTTTGGGCCTCATTTGCCATTTGAGTTAGTCTACTTTTAAGGTTTTATCTTTTTCAATGTATCTTTGGGGTCTCCTTTAGCAGGCAGTTGACTTGCTTTTCATGATTTTCTTTCATCAATCTCATTTCTCTACCCAATTTTTCCTTTTCTTACTTGATTTTCAAAATGTTTCTTGACTTCCTCTATGTCTTCTAGCCAATTCATATTTTTTTTGGAGGGTTTTGAAGCAGCAGTTCTGACTTCACTGTTTTCCTGCTCTATGCCATGATCCTTTTTGTCCCCCAAAAAGGATTCTATGGTCTGTTTGTTGTTCCTCTGCTGGCTCATATTGCCAGCCAATTACTTGACTTTTGGGCTCTTTGCCACAGTAGAACTCTGCTTCCAGAATGGAGACAGCTTTGTCAAAATCACTTGGATTTTCACAGCTGCCTGAGCTATTAGGAAGGCACCTCTTTACAGCCCCCGCAAGCTCTGGTTCACTGGCCACACATCCCAGGACCACCACCCAAGACCACAATCCAGATCCAAGCAGATTAAAGCAAGAGTGCTAAGCCTCTGAATGGTAGCTTTGTCCCTCTACAATCTGCCGGCCAGAAGCTCCTGAGGCAGCCATGTGTCACAGCCACAGTGCCTTCACCATTTCTAACCCTGGGGATTGGGGACAAATTGTGCTCTTCTCTCCCTCCTAGTCTTGCTTCTTAATGCACTTTGGCTTTCTATGCAGTAATGCTGATGCCAATAACTGAAATGTCAGATAAATTATTCTTTTTAGGTCTGTTATCCTAAAGATTCTTTTAATGCTAGAATAGAAAATCCTATACAGTGCTATGTAATGCCATGCACCGGCAGATTCCCAAAGGAATGTTACTGTGAACAGCTTTTAGAGTTCAGGTTACAAAATATAGTGAACACTCTGTTTATTCCATTACAAATCGAGACAAACATTCAAAACATTATAATATTCACAACATTACATCTTATCACAGAAAATGGCCACACAGTTTTCACTACAGTGGCCACAATATTTAGAACAAGGCTTATCACAGAAAATGGCCACACAGTTTTCACTACAGTGGCCGCAATATTCAGAACAAGGAACAATAGAATCAAAGTTCCACTCATGGGGCAACTCAATCATTAACAAGAAACAATAGAATACTTAAACTTCCACTCATGGGGCAACCATTAACTTAATCAGTCACTAATCTAGATTTACAATTGCTAAATATCTTGATCACAAATACAGTCATTAGAAAACCACACAAACGCTCCACCCCTCAATGTCCAAAAAACCTCAGTTTCATCCAAGGGGAGGCCTTTTCTTCATCTTGACTCTGGGTGGTCTCTCTGATTCCCTGGATCCTCTTCTAAGGTCCCAGCTCCCTCCTGAATACACCAGTCACCTGGATTCAGAAGTAGACAGCTCCCAGGTCCTTCTCCAGTCCTCAGGGCAGTCCCTGGCACACACTGAAGTTCACAGGGTCCATCACATCTCAAACTCTTCACCACTTCTCTTGTTTGGAACTCAAGGATCAGGCAGGCCACGGACAAACAAAGTCTTATCCTGGTCATGCTTCTTCAGGCAAGCCCTCTCAGCCTTCCAGGAAGGCCCTCTCAGCCTTCCAGGCAAGCCCACTCAGCCTTCCAGGCAAGCTCTCTCAGCCTCCCAGGCAAGCCCTCACCAGATTCTGGTCTCAGGAAAACTCCGCCTCAGTTCTCAGCTTCCAGATGCTGGGAGAGAAACTCTCCCTGTCTCCCTCTCTCTGTCAGCTGGCTTCAGTCTCCACAATTCTTCCTTCAACAGGAGCAGAGTTCCAATTCTGTCTCTCAGATGCTGGGAGAGAAACTTTCTCTCTCTCCCTCTCTTTGTCTCTCTCTCTCTCAGCCAGCTTCAGTCTCCAGGATTCTTCCTTC
>CM053580.1:342037622-342049092 GCA_028627135.1 Pseudochirops cupreus | reverse complement strand
AACTGACTACTATTACATGCTGTCATTAAATATAACAAAGTTGGTTGTATTCACCTAAAAAATTGTGAAAAGACATTCTATTCCACTGATTGGTCTACATAACTGTATGTAACTGTTTTTTGGTCTTAATTATTCAGACTTATCATCCAGCCAAAGTGCATTAAGAAACAAGAATAGGAGGTGGAGGCAAGATGGTGGAGTAGAAGCAAAAACTTGGCACAGCTCCTACTCCAATCACTTCCAATACATGTAAAAAATGACTCTAAAAATAAAATATCTTCCAAGAGATAATTCTAAAGTAATCTGGCAAGAAAACTATGTGCTACAGTTTAAATGTCCAGATTCATGAACAATATATTGAAAAAAAGTGACCTTCTGACTTCTGAGTTCATCAAAAATGTTAAAAGAAGGGACTAAATACACTGCTTTGGCTATTTATATAAACTATTCCAAAAGACTTAAGTGCAGTTATTTATGTTTGTGTGGTTGGACTGAAGTGGGAATAGCGTAACTAACATGCAGAATACTTTAAATGCATTGAAATGACAGTGACCAGAATTGATTTATCCTCTAGCACTAAATAGGATGAAATCTATATAGCCAACCTGTTCTCATGATGAATCACTGTCTTATCACTTATTTATCATAAATTTTCTTTTTGCTTGTTTTTGAAATAAATTAATGATGTCGAATATGTCTGTGTTTACATATATACATATAGAACCAGACACATGTGGAAGATCAAATAATCTGTAAAGATGGCTTCAAGAGAAATGCTGGTATTTTTAGGTTTTCTGTTTCCTGTGGACCTATCTAGACAGGCCCTTAATAAATGAAATTGCCCAAGTCTTTCATTTATATCCAATTCTGCTACATGCATGTAGAACCAGCTTGTGTCACTTTTCAAATAATTTGACTAGGGAAGTAGGATCATACCAAAGTTACTCACCCCAAAACTTTGCCATATCAATCAGTAAGTATTTATACCATATCTTTCCTTTATTAGCTATTGTTGATGCCCAAGAATTGTATTGTTTGTGGTGCTTATTGATCAGGTCACTGTTGCAAAATGAATTTGCTGTTATCTCCTCTAATATTTTACTCAAGTATTTTTGAAGAAAAAAAAATGTGTTTCAAATGCTCCTTTTATAAGAAAAAAAATCATCAAAAATATTTTGTCAGGCCAATAAATGCCAAAACTTCACTATGGAAACCTGAAAAATCTTTATCATCTACTTTGGGAGCTTTATCTATACCTTTCTCTTTCTTAAAGAAAAAAATAAATCTCCCTTTGGGCAGTTAGGTGGCTTAGTGAATAGAGGACTGGCCCTGCAGTCAGGAGGAGTTGAATTCAAATGCAGTCTCAGACACTTAACACTTACTAGCCATGCGACCTTGGGCAAGTCACTTAACCCTAATTACCCTGCCTTCTCCTCTCCAAAAAGAAAAAATATCTCCCTAATAATTCTTTCTCCACTGTTTACACACATTTTCATGTTTCCTCTAACATTAATATAAAGGAAAAAAAAATCTCCATGTGATGTACCCTAGACCCTCAAATTCCTTGCTTATATTCCTTCTGCATTTTACTATGAGATCTCTAGAAAGAGTTGTTGATGCTTGCTCCCTAAATTCCTAATCATACCCTTACTCCTTAAATCTCTGCAAACTGGCTTGTGATTACATAAATCCACTGAAACCCCTGTACCAACTTTAGGGATACCTGTTAAATCCAATGACATTTTTTCAGTCTCTATCCACCTTGAATTTTCTGAAGTTTAAAGTACTAGATAGAACTTATTTTCTTGGAATTTTCCTCTCTACTGGTCTCTGTGCCATCCTTCTCCCCAGTTATGTTCCTATATTTTTCACATCTCTTTTTCAGCATCTGTCACTGATTCATCCATCACTGCCTCCTGGAATGCACATCTTTCTTACCTCTTTCACTTTTTTTTTTTGCTTTTTTGAGGGGAGAAGGCAGGGCAGTTGGGGTTAAGTGACTTGCCCAAGGTCACATGGCTAGTAAATGTTAAGTGTCTGAGGCCACATTTGAACTCATGTCCTCCTGACTGCAGGACCCATGCTCTATTCACTGTGCCACCTAGCTGCCCCCCTTGTTTCACTTTTAGCTAAGCTCGAATGTCTGATATTCCAAGAAACTTTCCTTTATCACTTTAGTTGCTTTTCTCTTGTTCTTCAAATATTCTAGAATGTTTTAATCCAAATTCTCCTTACTTCATAATATCACTGACCTTATATTTGAGTTGTTTAAGGCTTGACTATGTCAATAGCCTTATAACCTGTAGTAAAGTGTTAGCATTTTGCATTCAGGGACTATTTTTTCCCCTTTTTGTTTTCTTTTCATCCTAATCACTAGTACAGAACACCTATTTGTTACTTCATAAATATTGACATTTGTTGGCAAATGAGTCAATCATATTGCAAATTGGCATAACAGATGTTCCAGGTATAGAGACAAAATTGTTTCACCTGTTGTAAAGCACCATTTTTATCATCCTAAGTTATCAAAGATATATTCATTAAAAATAATAATAATTGGGGAAAAGGAAAACCACAAGCTTATCTGATACTTACACAAAGGAATAGTTCTATTTCCTTAAAGATATGGGGGCATTTTATTTGTAAGGTGGTGGTTATGTTGAATTTAATTAATTTAAATATTTTAATCTCTAACTATTAAGACAAGATATTTTCCTTGGCTTCAAGAGAAAGTCATATGAACTGAGTTCAAATTAATCCTAGCTTTATCTGCCTTAGTAGTAGAAGCTATCACTCTTCAAAACATTTGTAGAATTGGGCATGGTGAGGCATTTCTGTAGTCCTTGCTTCTGAAAAGGCTGTGACTGATGAATCACTTATGTTTGGATGTTCTAAGCTGTAGCAACTCTAAAGCCAGTCACTAAGTCTAGCACTAAAATGCTGAATCTAGGGAACTACCTAGTTTCCTAAGTGGGGGAGGGGGGTGATGAGTCAAGACTCTGTGCTAATAAGAAGAATTCATGAGTGAGACAGGGAGAAGTAGCTTGCACCACCACCAACAAAACAGAATTTACAGAAGACAACAGTGAGAGCTCTGAAAAGAAAATTACTAAATGCATTGTTTGCAGGAACCAGAATTCCTCGATTTTCAGGTTCATGGGTATCTAGCATGGTGTTTTTTGATTAGTATATTTTAACTAATTGGTAAATGAATGAGTGATGAATTGGTTACTTAACCAATAAGTTGATTAATTATAGGTTACTCATTGTTGGGTAAACCCAGATGCTTCAAGGTTTGAAGAAGTAGGAAATTTTAACAGGTGAACTGGATAAACATTCTGGAATTCCCAAGGCATTTAATCTAAAATTTTATTGTCAGATGTAAGACAGTTTGTCTAGTGGAATGAACTAAAAAGCAAATTCACTTTTTGACTGATGAAAAAGGAAAACCTTTTATTCATTGAGTAATTATTAACTAATTATACTTTCAATCTTCTATGCCTGCTTTGTATCAAAATAAATAAATAAGAAGGCAACTCAGAAAGACTGACAGATTTTAAATTACATTGGAGAATTCAAAAAACAATGAAAATGTATTATTAGAAGACTATTATTCTCCCTAGATAGTAAAACAAGAGAGAACACAAGTGAAAAGTTATTATTAATCTACCAACCTTTTTGCTGAAATCTATCAATGCAGTTTAAATAGTAAAAGTGAAGGAAAGAATTATAATCATTTTTAGCTATATAATGGGTGCATGTGGTATGATCATTAATAGCTTAATGTCTAGCACCTTTCATACCACACACAAATGTGTGTGTGTGTGTGTGTGTGTGTGTGTGTGTGTGTGTGTGTATAAAGGCCAAATAACAACAATAGGCTGGGTGGATCACTCCAGTATCTCCTCATATTTAAAGGCATAGGCTCCCAAAGAAGTACAACTGTTCCTCAGTCATACTTATCTTAACCCTGTGGTGGAAAAATACACTATCATTTCTCCTCTACTCACTACCTCAGATCTGAAGCCCTCATATTATTCTTTCAGTAATATAATCTAAAATTTATGGTTATGGTGGTTTTTGTGACATTTAAAAAGGAGCAAGAGACATAATTTCTGGGTAATTTAACCATTTTATTAATAATGCCAGCATTTTAATAAAAGGATAGTCATTTGGTCATCTCTCTTTTAGACCAAATACAATCATGGCAGTGCAATCATGATAAATATACCCTTTTGGAAGAGCTATGTTCTACTAAAAAAAATTATCCCCACAGAAATATGGGTAGGACCCTATACCTGACCCCCCCTAGGTGGGTTATAAATAGAAGAGAAGCTTAACTCAACCTTCAGATACTGAGGTCTTGAAATGAGGATAAAAGATAAAAGGGGACATTTGCATCTCCCCAAATCAATGGTTATTCATAATTATATCTCTAATTTTCGTCTTAAACAGATCATTTTAAGTAATTACATTTAAATAAATAATATGGGCAAAACAGGTACCCACATATTAAAGAAAACACAATGATAGATATATCACAATTTCCCATATAAACCTGGATGTACTTTTCCATTGAGGTATTCAATATATGCAGAGTAGAGTGGGTACATACTTATTGAAAGTTTACCAGAGCATAAACAAGGAAAAGACATGTTTTCAAGGTAACTCATTGCTCTGGATTATAGACTTAGATGTCAAGTTCAACCAGCTATTAATTTGACAGGATGCTACTTCATTTTAATCAGATTATAGCAAACGGGTTATTACAAACAAACTCAGACTGACTCCTTGTTACTGGTAAACCAGCCCAGCCAGTGCTGTCCTCAGAGTTCTGCATTATCCAGTCAAATATCAGCATTCCTCTTTCTACATCAAAGTAGCCTAGCTTTCCCCTTTCTATTTTTCTTTCCTCAGCCAAAGAGATCAATACATTTCAACAGGCATTTGTTTGTTTGTTTCAATGTCTAACCAAGGCTATCAACACTCAACAGTCCCACTTCAGTTGTCTTCATGGAAAATGGAAGAGATTTTTCTTCTCCACCCATTCCATTTGGGGCTAAGTCTTCATATACTTGGAGTAGATACCCACCCCCAATTCACGGAAGGGTTTTCAAATGCTCCTTTCCTCTCAAACTTGTACAGCTTTTCTGCTGAAATGGTTTTCCAGGGTTTGGCTTCTGCACATGCTTTAGGTTCTTGTAACCAAAGGTGAGAATTGGGTGAGTGGACACCAAAGGAGGAAAACAGCCTTGAAAAGGCTCTGCAACTCTCACACCAGAGGTACTCATCTTCCCTGAATATACCCTACACCTCATATATTGATATGTATCTATAGCCAGAATGTAAGCTCCAAGGAGTGGCTAGGTGGTACAGTGAATAGAGTACCAGCCCTGGAGTCAGGAGAACCTGAGTTCAAATTCAGCCTCAGACACTTAACACATACTAGCCCTGTTACCTTGGGCAAGTCACTTAACTCCAATTGCCATACCTTTCCCCCTTCAAAAAGAAAATAAAAAGGATGTAAGCTCTTCAAAGGCAAGCATTCTCTCACTTTTATTGTTTTTATGCTGAATATTTAGCATAATACCTAGCTCATAATAAGTACTTAAGCATTTTTTCATTCATTCTAAATACTGTATTAAAAAGTATGACAGAAAACAAAAAATCACATAAAGAATAACTGGTTTAACATTCTTTTGAGATAAAGAATTCTCAAGAGATCAAGCAAAGAAACAATCTACAATTGTGATTGCTGACATAGCCTATATTTCCCTTAGTGCAACTTGAAAAATGGGCTTTAAATTTTATCTTATTCTATTAATTCAGTATTATTTTTTGCTTATAACAAGTGGTCAAACATTTTTGGCATTTAATGTGCACTATGTTGAACAAAATTGTAATCTGTTAAATAAATTTTAGTCTTATCTGACAAAAGCATTTTTCTTGCACATTGCTATCTGGAAACATGATTAAGGATAGATTTTTTTTTTCCATTACAGAAGATGATGAATACAAAAGGATGTCTTGTCTGCAATTTTCATTCCACATGAGACATCTGGGTCATGTACAATAACCACAACAAAAATTAAAATACAAGATAAACTGGTGGCATAATTGTTATACTATACCTCTCTATATCTCCATAGCATATTACATATTTAAGAGATATTGAAGCAGCCAGACTATATTTTAACGATAAAATATGCCTGATTCAAAGTAAAAAACAAAACAAAACAAAACATGGTTAATTAAAGAAAAAAAAGAAGAAAAAATGAGGTACTTAGTAACAATAGATAAGAAAAGTAGTGCTTTAGTCTTTAGATCCTAGTTGATATCCTTTAAAAATGCTTGGGGATGGAGGAAGAGGTATATGGTTATTATTTGAATAGCCAATCCCCCTAAAACAGTGGTTCTCAACCTTCCTAATGATACAACCCTTTAATACTCGTATATAGGTGTATCTAGATGTGGGCAGACCCACCTGGAGACAGATAGAAGAGCTGTGTCTTGGTTCCTAAGACCATCGGAAATATGTGTTTTCTGATGGTCTTAGGTGAACCCTGTGAAAGGGTCATTTGACTCCCAAAGGGGTCACAACCCACAGGTTAAGAACCTTTGCCCTAAAACAATCACCTGTCAGATTTTGTTTCCCCTCAGCCCCAAAAAGTAAAAATTGCATCACATTTGTATGAACTGTACAATGGAGTAAAACCTCTGGAAGCCAGTAAAATAATAACTTTTCATTCAAAAAGTTCATTTCAGAATCTCAACTCTGAAACCATTATCACTCAACCTTGACTCTGCCTCCTACTAAACACAGAGTTGGTGTGGACGACGTCTGGGTTTATATGATTCCTGGATTGAAGAAAAGAGTCTATTTGGTAAATTAATTTAACATTTCCAAAGCCATATTACCCACTGTAAGTTCTAAAATCATACATGAAGTACATCCAACCACATCACCTACAATCAATTTTCTTCAAAATTGTAAAATGGATTGGCATAAGCTTAATACAAAAAGGAATAGTGGAAAGGATCTATATTCACCTAATACAAAATTCTTTAAAGAGGTGGTAATAATCACACACAGGAAAAATCAAGTTCTTATGGAACTGGAACACATAATTTTGCAAAACAAAGTTGTTGTTGTTGTTGTTTTCCTTTTCCAGATATCAAATTGATATTTGAAAAAATAAATGCTTCTACAGTGTAAAATGATAATATTCCTTATTGCCTATGCCAATTCTCTAAGAGAATAAAAAAGTCCTAAAATGAACTAGAATAAGATGACAACTGCTAGTGGACATAGAACATAGGCAAGATGTTCCAGAGACTATGAAAGGCATAATGCGGATATCAGTGGCATTTTCTTATACCTCCATAATATTAAGAAATAAAATCAAAGATAAATTTTGTTTAATTATACATTCACTTGCCCATCACATCTGTTCATTCACAAAAGTACCTTCTGCAAACTACACAGAAAACAGCTGCTTGAGTGCCCTATCACATTATCTAGGCAAGGTATTTGATGTACCTTTAGTAGGTCTTAATACAAATATCTGGTGCCTATAGCAGACTGATAAGACTTTTAATATTTTTTTTTAAATTGAGACATACTATGGAAACTTGAGCAAATGAGAGCTTGATAATATCAGCAAATAGGAGAAAATAAAAAATATGACTCTTTCAATTAAGAGCCCATTTTTCTAAATGAATTCTATTTTAAGAAAACATTGCTGAACTTGATAAAACAATAATATGACATACATATTTATATGTAAATGCATATGTTATATTTACACAAAACTTAAATGTTCATTTATGTATTTATACATATGCATGGAAGCATGTGTGTATGTATGTATGGATTTAATTCAGTTCCAGTTCTTCTAGTATAGTCTTTTAGGTGAACCTAAAACTGGAATCAGTGGAAACTGTGAGAAAAACAACAACAGTTCTCCATGCCTGATCCAGGACAAGATTCCTGCTAGAGTAAAAGCTAAGAGTCAATGTGTATATATACACATACATCACATACATACATACATATATATATATATATATATATATATATATATATATACACATATATATATATATACACATATATATGTATGTATATGTATGTGTGAATACACTTCGGACCATTGGGGAAGAATAGTCACATACTTCCAGAAATTTGTCAAAGAAAATTTAGTGAGGAAAATCCAGTTGTTTGGGATAACACAGCTTCAGAAATGAAAGCTTCAACACCTTCTTTCTATATCAGGAACTCTCCATAAAGGTTTTACTATGAACCCAACTTCATTGTTGAGTGAATTGTTCTATTTATAAGCAAAGCTCACTGGGAATGACACCTTAGTCAAACTAGTTGAATTGTGTTGTTCATTTCTGATTCTCTGCTTTCAAGGCATTTCTCTGCTAAGCTGGATTAGCATTTCTAGAGCAATTGTAGTATCCTTTGCCTCCAGATTTAGACTTGGCTGATAGATGTCTTCAGAAAAGGAGTGTTATGATCTTTCAGGGAAAAAAAAATCACATATATATTAAGTTTGTAAAAGCCTCTCTAATACCAATCTTTTGTTACACCCCTCCCCATGTCTACCTTATAGCAGCAAGAGGGGGCAAGAGAGAGAGAGAGAGCAGGGTATTTTCTGCTTTTCTTCTCAGAAGAAAAGTATAACTTATTATTTTTTTCCTCTAAGCAGAAAACTGAAGTACAGAACATTTCATGTGCTCATTTGACCAAGCAAAAATTATGAGAGACAGACAAAAAGACAGAGAAAAAGAGACAAAGAGCAGAGGACAGATGGAAACAAACAAATATCTTTTTTTTACAAGGTTCAGACTCTGATGCCTCCTTGCAAATGATCACCTAAAATTGTGCTCATAAACAATTTTTTTCTTTTCTATATAAGATTAGGTAAACTATATTTCCCCCCTAATACAAGGGGGATTAATCTCCATTAATCCTAATTTCCTCTAATTCCTCTAATCCTAGAACGGTTCTGGTATCCATATTACTACTGTTAGTAACCTAAAAGCTCTTCAATTTTTAATTCTTCATATGCAAATTACTAAAGCACCATTCACTAAAGTATTGTACAGATTTTCACATTAAAATAAGTTTGTTTTTCTTTTTTTTGTCATAAATGTTTAACCCTGATGTAAATTCAGCAACTACTATTCCTAAAACTTTAAGCACCTATTTTCAAGTCAGTGTAATGCCTCTTAAAGGAGTCCAAGTATCTCTGATATTTGAAAGCCCATTCTGATATGATACAAACTGTGTTATCTTCTACTACACTGGAAAACCTTCAAATACAGGCTTATTAATTGACTGTCTCTATTTTCTGAGGATTAGCCTAGTTAAGTACTAGCAACTATTTCTGGAATTAGCTAGTGTTAACATGAGCTCTGTAAGGATCATACTATACAGTAGAATTTTCCTTCTTCACAGAGGAGCAGGACAATGGAGCTACATAACAACTAGCCAATCAGAAAGGCTTCTGAAGCTCAGATCTACTTGATATACCAATAGCCCTTTGGTAGTAAACTCTAGCCAAGTTTGGACATGCCTGTGGCTGCCAGAAACCACAGAACTATCATTCATCAGCTCAAGGGCAACTTTGAGCAGATGCTACAGAATTAAGGCCTTGTTCAGGACATTCTAGACTGTTTTAACATGCTGCTGGCTGACTTATTGTATCTACAGATGTTCTCTCTTTTAACCCCCATTCTCCACCTGAAAGCCTCAAAAAACTATAGTATCTCACCATTTTCCCACTCTCTTTTGTGCAGCTGGGAACCCTTTTCCCCTCTCTGCTCCTTTGTAGGAGCTTTTCTCCTCTACAAGTCTTTTCTGAAAATCAATGCTTTTAATTGATATTTTGGACTCTTTCATTTCAGGTCTCTTTCTGGCTCTGCAAGCAATTTGTTAACGTTAGATCACAACAGATAAAAATCTGTATACTGGCATTAATTCTATCATGTTCATACTTTCTGAGTAGAAAAACAAACAAAAAAAACAAGCAAAGAGAACAACATGCCAATAGTAATAAGCATCATTTGTTGCTCACTGCTTAAAGAAACTTTCTTGCCTTTGATGAGTTTATACTCTGGTAAGTAAATTTTAAAAAAAAGGATAGTATTGCAAAAAAGATATTAAAACACATAGTGTCTAAAGACTGTAAGTACAAATAAGCATGGGTATATGAAAATGTGTGCCTGAAGAGCTGGTGAAGATCTCAAAATGATAGACATTTCTGAAAACCTTTTTAAAAAAACACAGACCCACATGGAATTATAGTATTATTCCAATTGTAATTTTAAAAAAATGTTCATTATAAATTTTGACCACAATTTCCAAAGCACTTAAAAAAATACTCAGGGAATTTGGATAATCCTCAAATAAATTGACTTTGCAGAAACTGATCTAAATCTAATCCAAACTGAGAACATTTTAATATTTCATCATAAAATCTATGAAGTATTTCTCTGTATAAGCACCTATTGGTGGGAGAAGCCTTAGATAGAAAGAAAATAATAGCTGGTTGAATTTTGATCAACCTAAAATACGGTGGAAAAATCTGATTCTTAGCTCCAAAGGATTAAGAAAGTTTAAAAATATTATTTTGAATAATTTTCCCCTAATATTGTACTTTAAATGATGAGGCTAAAAAAGGCTGTTAATTGCTAGGTGACTTTCTTCTGAGAACTGATTAATTTGATTCTCAACCAATAATCTTGGAGAAAATACATTGCATTACAGAATTAGCCTTTATTCCTCAGGGGTACCCTGAGAACCTTGCAGGAGAGATGTAGTTAATCTAGCTCTGAGACTTCAACTTGTTCCTAAAAGTGGAAAGACAGATAAGGAGAAAAGTTTACATGGACTACATGGGGCTAATCTGAATTTGTTCCAAACTCTTAACTCTTTAAAGTTTTACCATCAATTGTAGCAAAGTATTTATTTCTATAGGCTAAGTAAAAAACATCAAATGGAATGCCACATAAAGATAACTATGATTGGCTTGTAATATTTACATACTGAGAAGTTTAAAAATTTCCATTTATCTTCTGGCTACTTTCCTACTACATAAAAATCATGTCTATGCCTCTCATCATGGAAAAAAAAAAACAGTCACTCGGTCTTTCATCCCCCTATAAATACTGTCCTACATATCTTCTTCCTTTCATAGCTAAAAATCTGGAAAAAGCTCTTTCAATAGGTGCTTCCTCTTTTCCTCTTCCAATTCTCTTTTTGTTGTTCAGCTGTATTCAAGCCATGTCCAACTCTTCATGATCCCATGTGGTGATTTTTTGGGAGAGATACTTTAGTGGTTTGCCATTTATTTCTCCAGTTCATTTTACAGATGAGAAAATGAGACAAACAGGGTTAAGTTACTTATTGAGAATCACACATTTAGTAAATATCTGAGGCCATATTTGAACTCTTTTTTTT
>CM053580.1:342008769-342037122 GCA_028627135.1 Pseudochirops cupreus | reverse complement strand
TGACAAAACAGGAAAATGACAAATGCTGGAGAGGATGTGGAAAAATTGGAACACTAATGCATTGTTGGTGGAGTTGTGAATTGATACAACCATTCTGGAGAGCAATCTGGAACTATGCCCAAAGGGCCATAAATAATTGCATGACCTTTGACCCAGCAATACCACTGTTGGGATTATATCCCAAAGAGATTACAGAAGTGGGAAAAGGTCCCATATGTGCAAAAATATTTATTGCAGCTCACTTTGTGGTTGCAAAAAACTGGAAATATAGGGGATGCCCATCAATTGGGGAATGACTGAACAAGCTGTGGTATATGAATGTAATGGAATACTATTGTGTTATAAGAAATGGGAAGGAGATGGAATTCATAATTACCTGGAGAGGCTTATACAAATTGATGCTAAGTAAGAAGAGCAGAACCAGGCAAAACTCGTACACAATCACAGACACATCATACATACGATGACCAATCTTGATAAACTGGACTATTCTCAACAAAGTACAGCTAAAGACAACTCTACAAGCCTCAGGATGGAAGGTGATACCTAAACTCAGAGAAAGATATAGAAAGATTATAGTTTAAATGGAGACTGAAGCAAAACACGTTATCGTTCTCTTTCATGTTTGGTTTTGCTTTTTTTTTTTTCTTTTCCCAGTGATCACTCATTGGTTACAACCCTTCTATATGACCAAACTTTTGTACAATGCGAAAGTATTTGCAGATCCTATACATGATTGCATGCCACCATTGGGGGGGGTAGGGGAAGGGAGGGGAGAAAATCTGAAACTCAAGTGATTGTGGAAGTGAATCTTGTAAATTAACGGTAAATAAGTAAACAAAAAAAATTTAAAAAAAACCATTGAAATGATAAAAAAAAAAAACAAAAAACTGGTATGGCTAGGCCTCCTTTTCGAGCATTTCTTTCCAGTAATTCCCTTGATATTCTGGACATTTTGTTCTTACAGATCAATTTTTTTTTATTATTGTAACCAGTCCTATAAAATAAGTTTTGGTAGTTTGATTGGTATGACACTAAATAGGTAAACTAATTTGGGTAAAATTGTGATTTTTATTATATTAACTTGACCTAACCAGAAGTAACTGATGTTTTTCCAGTTATTTAAATCTGACTTTAATCATGTGAAAAGTGTTTTGTGATTGTGTTCATATAGTTCCTAGACTGTTTTTTTTGTTTTGTTTTTTTGTTTTTGTTTTTTTGGTAAATACACTCTCAATATAATGTCTACAGTAACATTAAAACAAATTTCTCTTCCTATTTCTTGCCGTTGGACTGTTAGAAATACATAGTAATGCTGAAGATTTATGTGTTTATTTTATATTCTATAAATTTGCTAAAGTTATTGATTATACCAAGTAGTTCTTTTACTTGATTCTCTGGGGTTCTCTAAGTATCTCATCATATCATCTCCAAAGAGTGATAACCCAGTAACTTCTATGCCTATTCTAATTCCTTCAATTTCTTTGTCTTTTCTTATGGCTAATGCTAACATTTCTAGTGCCAAACTGAATGATACAGGTGGTAGTGGACATTCTTGTTTCATCCCTGATGTTATTGGAAATGCTTCTAGCTTATTCCCATTACATATAATACTTGCTGATGGTTTTTGATCGATTCTACTTATCATTTTAAGGAATATTTCATTTATTTCAACATTTTCTAGTGTTTTTAATAGGGATTGGGGCTATTTTTTCTTCTTTTAACGTTCTCAAGTTTTCTTGTTTTTGTGTTTTACAATTTATGACTTTAATTTATTTTGGTTTTCAACATTCATTTCCACAAATTTTGATTTACATATTTTCTCCCCATCTTTCTACTACCCTCTACCCCAAAAAAGCAATCCTAGTGAGTACCCATTACCCCAGTCTACTCTCTTTTACATCCTCCCTCATAGCCCCTCTAATTTTTCAGTAGGGCAAGATGGATTTCTATATCCCAGTGTCTATTTATCTTATTTCTGAGCTGCATATAAAAAAAACATTTTTTTTAACATTTGTTTTTAAAACTTTGATTTCCAGATTCTTTCTCTTGTTCCCTCCTCACCCACCCCAACTGGGAATATAAGCAATTCAATATAGGTTTTACATGTGTAGTTATGCAAAACATTTAAATAGTACTTATGTTGTGAAAGACTAACATTTCCCTCCATCCTCTTCTGACTCCCGCTTATTCTTGTTTATTTATTTGTTATTAATTTATTTATTTCCTTGTTTACATCATTCATTTCCATGAGATTTTGAGTTACAAAATTTCTCCCCATTTTTCCCCTAGCCAACAACTCAAAACAGCCATTCCACTGTATAACCTCTCCCCCTATCTGCTCTCTCCTATGTCCTCCCCCTTCTCCCTCTGACTTTCTGGTAGGGCAGGATGGATCTCCCTACCACAGTGCCTGTGTATCTTAATTCCCAGTTGGATTTAGTTAATAATAATAATAATAATTGTGTGTATATATATATGTATATATATATGTGTATATATATATATATATATATATATATACATACATATACATTTGACTATAGAACTTTAAATTCTAGATTCTTTCCCTTGCTCCCTTGTCACCCACCCCCACTGGAAGGGCAAGTGATTAAATATAGGCTATACATGTATAATTGCAAAGAACCTCTCCACAATGGGCATATTGTGAGAGATTGATTATATGTCCCTCCTTCCTATCCTGCCTCTTCCTGATCTATTATCTACCCTGACCCTGTCCCTGTACCTTTATAGAAGTGTGTACTTCCATCAACTCTACCCCCCACCTTGTCCTTCCCTCTATCATCCCAGCAATCATCCCCATCTCCCTACTCTCCTGTGTGGCAAGATATCCAGTTTAGAGTTTCTGTTGTTCCTTCCCTAAGCCCAGTTCAATGAGAGTAAGTTTGATCCTTTCCCTATTACCTTCCTGTCCTTCTCCATTGTAACAATTTTCCTTTACCTCTTCTATGAGATGATTAACCTCATTCTGTCTCTCCCTGTCTCCTCTCATTCTAATCCTCTCCCACCTGAGAATTTCACCTTTTAGAGTATTGTCCCTTCCTATTCAATTGATCTTGTGCCCTCTATGTATTCATATATACACATACTCAGTTATATTCTGTTTTCTGTTGATTTTCAGTTTTGGAAATTTACAACCTAATTAGTTAAATATTCTATTTGAGGATATTTCTGTCATATAATGAATTTTCCCTTATGTATTCTGTAAAATGTTCTGTGCTGTAGCTTCCACTCCTTGGTCCAAGTTCCTTTCCTGAATTATGATATCACAGAGCAGAGGACAGAGAGACTTTCTTATGATTAAACTTATCCTGTACACCAAGCCTCTTTCAGGGCATCATATAATTGAGTTCTATTATAGCTCTTACATAAAATAGCATTTCCAGCTCCCTGTGCCAAATTTATAATGGTCATCAATAGTAGTCTTCAAAAATGTGAAGGGTAATAATGGGAAAGTGAGTAGATTTGTTCTTTTCCTGGAGTGACTAATAGAAGGAGTTATAGGTTGTCATATTTAATTTTAGGATAAGGACAACTACATACAATGAACTGTTCTGATCTAAGTTTTAATGAATTCACAGTTTCTGGAAGTTTTCTAGAAAAGGTTAGAGTCGCATGTGTTGTTGATATTACAGGTAAAGTCTACATCCACCCTTCCCCATAGGCATATATATAGAGAGAGAGAGGGAAAAAGAAGGATAGATATAGAAAGACAGATAGATACAGATATCTATATAGATATATACATAATGTATATGTATGTGTATATAAACATATGCATATGTGTGTGTCCATACATATAGATACACATGTATATGCATATATATGTGTATATATGTGTGTGTATATATGTATGTATATGTGTCTATTCATATGCATGGATGTATGTGTGTGTATTTGCATGTGCGTTTGTGTATACTTTATTTTAAACATTATTTCTTTAAAAATTTTGAGTTCCAAAGTCTTTACCTCCCTCCTTCCCACTGAGAAGGCCAGCAAAAAGATAAAAAAAGAATTAAATCACTCAAAATGTATTTCCATATTTGTCATATCACAAAAAAATGAAAGCAAAATAAAGTAATAAATGTAAACTTCAATTAGAAACCAGAGTTCATCAGCTCTTTCTATAGAGGTAGACAGCATTTTTTTTATTATGAACCTTTGGAATTGTCTTGGACCATCATAGTGACCAGAGTAGCCAAGTTTTTGACAGTGGATCAGTGTTACAACATTGATGTTATTGTGCAATATTACCTGCCAGTTAATCTCACTTCACTTTGTATCAATTCATACAGGTCTTCCCATCTCGCTCAAAAAAATACGACAGTCATTATAACCCAATAATACTCTATTATAATAATATGCCACAACTTCTTCAACCATTCCCCTATTGGTGAGGATCTCTTCTGTTCCTGAATTTTTACCACCACAAAAAGATCTGCTATAGGAAGTAGAGGCAAGATGGTTGAATAAAAGTAAGGACTTTCTAGAGCTTAACCCCAAACCCCTCCAAATACCTGTAAAAATGACTCTGATCAAATTCTAGAGCTGCAGAACCAACAAAATGACAGAGTGAAACACATCCCCACTCTAAGGCAGTCAGGAAGGCTGACAAGAAGGGTATATCACACTAGGCTGGGAGGAGAGAATAGTGCCATGTGAGCTGTGCTGGGCACAGGTAGGGCTAGAGTAGGCCTCAGGGGATTGAATCACTGGAAGCTGTGACTATTTCCAGACTTTCAACCCATAAACTCCAAGGATAGTGTGGAGGGTCAATGGGGGAACTCCATGGCACCTAAGAGAAAGAGGAATATGGTCTGCCCCCAGCCCTGGGACAGCAGAGGTGGGGGTGGTGGCAATGGTAATAGCAGAAGCAGCGGTAGCTACTTCTGATGTTCTGGGCCCACAGACAGTGGGGAGATCCAATGTCTGACACAAAACCCCAGAAGCCTGGGAAACTACACTTTCCTCCACCCATACCCCCACTGGAATTGGAGTCCTACCTTGACAGGGAATTAAAAAATCAAGTATTTGACTGGGAAGATCAGAAAACAGTATAAAAAAACAGCAGACTATAGAATCCTACTTTGATGACAAAGAAGATCAAAACATACAAGCAGAAGAAGACAACAAAGTCAAAGCTCCCACATCAAAAGTCTCCAAGAAAAAAATATGATTTGGTTGCAGGCCACAGAAGAGATCAAAAAGGATTTTGAATATCAAATAAGAGAAGTAAAGAAAAAATTGGGAAGAGAAATGAGAGTCATGCCAGAAAATAATGAAAAACAAATCAAACATCTTGCTAAAGGAAACCCAAAAAATACTGAACAAAATAACACCTAAAAAAATAGAGTAACCCAAAAGGCAAAAGATGGCCAAAAAGCTAATGAGGAGAATAATGCATTAAAAAGCAGAACTGGCCAAATTCCAAGTTGGAAATTGAAGGCCCAAAAGCACAGTGAAGAAAATAATTCCTTAAAAATTAGAATGGAGTAAATGGAAGCTAACTTTATGAAAAATCAAGAAATTACAAACCAGAACCAAAAGAATGAAAAAAAAATAGAAGACAATGTGAAATATTTCATTGGAAAAGCCATTGAGCTGGAAAATAGATACAGCAGAGATAATTTAAAAATCAGTGAAGTACCTTAAAGCCAATATCAAAAAACAGTCTAGACATCATCTTTCAAGAAATTATTGGGGAGTGGAGGTAAGATGCTGGAAAGGAAGCAGTAGCTTTTCCAAGCTCCTCCAAGAATTTTGTTGCTAAAGACTGCTAAAAAGTGAATTTGAATGGATATAAGAGTGACAGAACCCACTGGGAGACAGAACATGACAGATTCCCAGCCTAGGAAAGTGCCTACTCAGGTGTGGGCAGAGAGAACATGGAGCACACAGGAGCTGCACCAGCATGGATCTGAGAGCAGCATACGGCAGACTGGGAAGAAGCCGCAGCCAGCCTGCAGACTTACTCGCTCCAAAGGTGATTTGCGGCACTCTCATCACAGGACAGAGGATCATTGGAGCTGGGTAAGAGAAAAGGCAGGGCCTGCAGTAGGGGCAACAGCTTTACCTGGGTTTACCAGCCAGCAGCCTGGATGTTTAAAAATTATATACCTGAACTTCCAGAAGTCAAGATGGAGGAATAAAATTTAGTTGCTCTGATCTCTCCTCCCTGATCCAGAAAAGTCTGGAGTTAAATGCCTGACCCAGAGTAAAATCCTGAATTAGTGGAAACAACCTCAGGCTTAGAAGTCACTGAGGAAGGGGGAAGTGAGATGGATTTACTACTGAATTCTATCAAACATATAAAGATGAATTAATCCCAATACTCTACAAACTATTTGGGAAAGTTGGTGAGGAAGGAGTCCTACCAAATTATTTTTATGACCCAAATACGATACTGATACTTCAATCAAAGAGAGACAAAATGGAGAAAGAATATTATAGACCAATCTCCCTCATGAATATAGATGCAAAAATTTTAAATATAATATTAGCAAAAATAATATAGCAACTTATCACAAGAATAATACATTTTGATCATGTTGGATTTATTCCAAGAATGCAAGGATGGTTCCATATGGGGAAAACCATCAGTATCATTGTTCATATCAACAATAAAATTAGCAGAAACCATATGATTATCTTAATAGATGGAGAAAAAGCTTTTGACAAAAATACAATGTCCATTCATATTAAAAACACTAGAAAGTACAGGAATAAATGGAGTTTTTGTTAGAATAAAAGGTAGCATCTACTTAAAGCCATCAGCAAGTATTATATGTAAAGGGGATAAACTAGAAGCATTTGCAATAAGATCAGGGGTAAAAGAAGGATATCCACTGTCATCCCTCTTATTCAATTTGGTATTAGAAATGTTACCAGCAGCAACTAGAAAAGGAATCATATATGGCAAGGAAGAAACTAAGTTATCACTCTTTGCAGATGATATGGTGATATACTTGGAGCATCATAGAGAATCAAGTAAAAAACTTCTTGAGACAATAAATTTAGCAAAGTTGCAGCATATAAAATAAACCCACATAAATCCTCAGCATGCCTATATATTTCCAATGAAGTCCAACAGCAAGAGATAGTGGGAAAAAACCCTTTCTAAAGTTAGTGGAGACATTATAAAATATTTGGGAATCTACCTCCCAAAACAAACACAGTACCTTTATGAATACAACTACAAAACTTTCACAAAAATAAAATCAGATCTAACTGATTGGAAAAACATCAATTGCTCATGGCTTTGTTGAGCTAATATTATAAAAATGATAATTTAAACTAAATTAAATTACATATTTATTGCCATACCAATCAATCTACCAAAAAAATTACTTTATAGAACCAGAAAAAAATAATGATAAAATTAATTTGAAAGACCAAAAGGTCCGCAATATGAAGACAATTAATGAAAAGAAATACTAGGAAAGGTGGCCTACCTGTACCACATTTTAATCTCTATTATAAAGCAGCAGTCAGCAAAACTGCTTGGTACTGGCTAAGGAATAGAGTAGTGGATTAATGGAATAGAGTGGGTACAAAAGACTCACTAGTCAATGATTATAGTAATATACTCTTTGACAAGCCCAAAGATCCCAGTTTTGGGGATAAGAACTCACTATTTGACAAAAACTGCTAGGAAAATTGGAATATAGTAGGGCAGAAACTGGGCATAGATCATCATCTAGCGCTGTACAAAAGGTCTAAATGGGTACACAACCTAAGTATAAAGGCTGATAGTGTAAGTAATTTGGGGAAGCAAGGAATAGTTTACCTGTCAGGTTTATAGAGTAAGGAAGACTTTATGACCAAAGAAGAGTTGGAGAATATTATAAAATGCAAAACGGATAATCTCAATACATTAAATTGAAAAGTTTCTGTACAAACAAAGCCAATGTAACCAAGATTAAGAGGGAAGTGAGAAATTGGGAAAGAATTTTTACAACCACTGTCTCTGATAAAGGCCTTATTTCTAAAATATACAGGGAATTAAGTAAAATCTATGAGAATACAAGTCATTCCCCAATTGATAAATGGTCAAAGGATATGAACAGGAAATTTTCAGAGGTAGAAATTAAAGATATTTATAAGCATATGAAAAAATGCTCTAGTGGGCAGAGCCAAGATGGCATCATAGAAGCAGAAAAATTCTACAGCTCCCCCATAATGAACTCAAATACCCATAAAATATGACTCTAAACAAATTTTACGTCTCCAGAACTCACAAAATTGAAGAAAAACACATTTCCCGCTGATGTTGGCTTGGCAGACAGGACAGGAAGGGCTCATCACAGCATGGTGGCAGCCGAAACCAGCCCCACCTGAAACTGTGGCTTGGCCCCAAGGTAACCAGGACAAGTTGCGTCTGGAACCTTCAGGAGAGTGGATCAGCAGCAGCTGTGGTGATTTCCAGAATTATCAATGCGCAAGAAACAAGGACTCAGTGAAAGGTCAGTAAAACTCAGCTAAATTTGGGGGAGAAAAGTGGGTCTGCCCAAACTTCATCCAGGGCAAGGAAGCAGCAGAAGTGGTGGCCTTGCAGCTGCTTTTAAAGGCTGCTTCAGAAGCTCCCAGCCTGCATATTGCAGGGTGACCAAATGATCATTCGTTAGCTAAGTGCTCTTGTCTAGAGCTGCCTGGATCAGGATTGTGGTCTTCGATGGTGGTCCTGGGGTGTGTTTTCAGTGAGCCAAAGCTGGTGAGGGCTGCAGCGGCCTCCTGATAGCCCCAACAGCTGCAAAAAGCCCAGCAATTTAGGACAGACCTTTCCCCTCTGGAAGTAGAGTATGACTGAGCTCAAAATTCAAGTAATTGGCTGGCAACATGAACAGGCAAAGGTAGCAAAGCAAATCCAGCAATGCAAATTTAGATTCCTTTTTTGGGGCCAAAAAGGATCAAAGCATGGAATGGGAGAAAGGCAACACAGTTAGAACTCCTGCACCAAAAGTTTCCAAGAAAAATGTAGATGGGTTACGAGCCATAGAGGAGCTTAAGAAGGATTTTGAAAATCAAGTAAGAGAAGTGGAGGAAAATTTGGGAAGAGAAATGAAAATGATGCAAGAAAATCATGAAAAGAGAGTTAACAAACTGACTGAAGAAAATAACCCCTTAAAAAATAGATTAATTCAAAAGGCAAAACAAGCCCAAAAAGCCAACTAGGAGAAGAATGCCTTAAAAAGTCAAATTTGCTAGATGGAAAAAGAATCACAAAAGCTTTCTGAAGACAATAATTCCTTCAGAATTAGAGTGGAGCAAATGGAAGCAAATGACTTTATGAGCAATCAAGATACTATTAAATAGATCCAAACAAAAGAAAAAATAGAAGCCAAAGTGAAGTATCTTATTGAAAAAAACACTGACCAAGAAAACAGATCCAAGAGAGAAAATTTAAAAATTATTGGAGTACCTGAAAGCCATGATCAAAAAAAGAACCTGGAAAAGATCCTTCAAGACATTCTCAAGGAAAATTGTGCTGTTATTTTTGAACCAGAAGGCAAAATAGAATTTGAAAGAATTCACCAATCACCACTTCAAAAAGATCCCAAAAAGAAAACTCCTAGGAAAGTTATAGCCAGGTTCTGGATTTCACAGATCAAGGAGAAAATATTACAAGTTGACAAGAAGAAACAATTTGAATACTGTCAAAACACAATTAGGATAACCCAGAATCCAGAAGCTTCTACATTAAGGGATTGAAGGGCCTGGAATAGCATATTCTGCAGATCAAGGGAGCTAGGATTAAAACCAAGAATCACCTGCCCAGCAAAATTGAGTATAGTCTTCCAGGGGAAAATATGGCCTTTTAATGAGGTGGAGGACTTTCAAGCATTCTTGCTGAAAAAACCAGAACTGAAAAGAAAATTTGACACTCAAATACAAGAAGCATGAGAAGGCAAACATGGAAAAGAAATCATAATGAACTTATCAAAGTTGAACTGTTTACATGCCAACATGGAAAAACGATAATTGTAACTTATGAAACTTTTCTCAGTATGAGGATAAATGCAGGGAATACAAATGTATACATTTGTATACATACACATATGTCTATATAGGAGGGCATATATATGTGTATGAAAACATATTTGAATATGTATATATGTGTGTGTGTGTACATAGAGGGCACAGGATCAATTGAATAGGAAGAGATGATACTTTAAAAGGTGAATGAAATTGTGAGTTAGGAGAGGAATAGAACAAGAGGAGACAGGGAGAGACAGAATTGGACTAATCATCTCATATAGAAGAGGCAAAGGATAATTGTTACGGGAGGGGAAGAACAGGAAGGTAAAAGGGAAAGAGTCAAACTTACTCTCATTAAATTTGGCTTAGGGAAGGGATGACATAAACTCTAAACTGGGTATCTTGCCACACAGGAGAGTAGGGTGAATGGGGATGAGAAGGGTGATGATGGAGGAGAGTTCAGGATTGGGGGGAGGGTGGCAAGAAGCACACACTTCTGAAAAGGGACCGAGACAGGGTAGATACTGGAACAAGGGGAGGGCAGGATAGGAAGGAGGGACATATAATGTGTCTCTCACAATATTCCCATTGTGGAGATGTTCTGGGTCACTACACTTGTACAGCCTATATTGAATGGCTTGTCTTTACACTGGGGATAGGTGACGAGGCAGGAAGAAAAAGAATTTAGAATTTAAAGTTCTATAATCAAATGTTAAAATTATATATATGTATACTATTATTATTATTAAGTATATGCAACTGGAAATTAAGATATACAGGCACTGGAGCAGGGTGATCCATCTTCCCTACCAGAAAGTCAGATGGGCAATGCAGGAGGACATAGGAGAAAGCAGACTGGGGAGAGGTTATACAGTGGGATGCCTGTTTTTGGGGTGGTGGGTGGGGGAAAGATTGGGAGAAAATTTATAACTCAAATCTCATAGAAATGAATGATGTAAACAAGAAAAAAATATATATATATAAAGAAAAATGGTCTAAATCACTATTGATTCAGGAAATGCAAATCAAAACAACTTTGAGGTAACACATCTCACTAGTCAGATTGGCTAAGATGACAAAACAGGAAAATGACAAATGCTGGGGAGGATATGGGAAAATTGGAACACTAATGAATTGTTGGTGTACCTGTGAACTGATACAACCATACTGGAGAGCAATCTGCAACTATACCCAAAGGGCTATAAATAATTACATACCCCTTGACCCAGTAACACCACTTCTGGTGTTGTATCCCAAAGAAATAATAGAAGTGGGAGGAAGACTCATATGTACAAAAATATTTATTGCAGTATTCTTTGTGGTGGCAAAAAACTGGAAATTAAGGGGATGCCCATCAATTGGGGAATGGCTAGCAAGTTGTGGTATATGAATGTAATGGGATACTATTGTGCTATAAGAAATGGGGAGGAGATGGTCTTCTTATTCACCTGGAGAGGCTTATAAAAATTGAGGCTAAGTAAGAAGAGCAGAACCAGGAAAAATTTGCATACAATCACAGACACGTTGTATGTGTGATGACCATCTTTGATAAACTGGACTCTTCTCAGCAACACATAGTTATAAGACAACTCTACAAGTCTCAGGATGGAAGGAAATATCTCCATTCAGAGAAAGATCTGGAAAGCACAGAGTTTAAATGGAGACTGAAGCAATCTACATTCTATTGTTCTTTTTCATGTTTGGTTCTCTTTCTTTTTCCCATTATTACAACCCTTCTATACAACCAGACTAATGTCCAATGTGAAAGTATTTGCAGATCCTATACTTGATTGCATACCACCATAGGGGGAGAGGGAAGGGAGGGGAGAAAATTTGAAACTCAAGGGATTCTGAAACTGAATCTTGTAAACTAAAAGTAAATAAACAAATCAATTAAAAAAGAATTATCAAGGAAAACTGATCTGCTATTCTAGAACCAGAAAGTAAAATAGAAATGGTAAGAATCTACCAATAGTCTCTTGAAAGTGATCCCAAAAGGAAAACTCCTAGGTATATTGTAGCCAAATCCCAGAGTTCCCAGGTCAGGGAGAAAGTATTGCAAGCAGTCAGAAAGAAACACCTCACTATTGTGGAAATATGATCAGGATAACAGAAGACCTAGCAACTTCCAGATTAAGGGGTCAAAGGGCTTGGAATATGATATTCTGGACATCAGAGGAACCAGAATTAAAATCAAATATCACCTACCCAACAAAACTGAGTATAATACTTCAGGGGGCAAAATGGACATTCAAAGAAATAGAAGATTTTCAAACATTCTTACAAAAAAGGTTGGAGCTGAATAGAAAATTTTACTTTCAAATGCAAAACTCAAGAGAAGCATGAAAAGGTAAAAAGGAAAGAGAAATCATAAAGGACTTATTAAAGTTGAACGATTTACATTCCTACATAGAAAGGTGGTATTTGTAACTCATGAGACCTTTCTCAATATTAAGGTAGTTGGAGGAATTAGATAGGTAGATAGATAAAAGGACAGACAGTCAGACAGAGAGAGAGAGAGAGAGAGAGAGAGAGAGAGAGAGAGAGAGAGAGGGAGAGAGGTGGATGGCACAGGGTTAGTTCAATATGAAGGATTGATACCTAGAAAATAAAATTAGTGGGTGAGAGAGGAATATATTGGGGGAAGGAGAAAGGGACAGATAGAATGGCAGCAAATATTTCACATAAAAGGGGCAAGAAAATATTTACAATGAAGGGGAAGAAGGAGGAGGTGAGATGGAATGAGTGAACCTTATTGTCATCAGATGTGACTTATGGAGAGAATAATATACACACTCAAATGGGTATCTTACCCTCCAGGAAAGTAAAGGGGAAGGGAGAGTGAGGAGTGGATGACAGAAGGGAAGGCAGATTAGGGGAGGTGGTAGACAGAGGCAAACACTTTTGGAAAGAGACAGGGTCAGCAGAGAAAATGTAATACAAAGGAGATGGGATAAGGTGGAAGGAAATGTAGTTAATCTTTCACAACAGGGTTATTATGGAAGTGTTTTGCATAACTACACATGTATAATCGGTATTGACTTGCTTGTCTTCTCAAGGAGGGTGGATGGGGAGGGAAGAAGGGAGAGAGTCTGAAAATCAAAAGTTTTAAAAGAAATTAAAAATTCTTTCTACATGCAACTGGGAAATAAGATATAGAGGCAATGGGGTGGAGAAACCTATCTTGCTATATAAGAAAATAAGATGGAATGGTATAAGTGGGGATGGGATAGAAGGGAGGAGAGATTAGGGGAATGCATGCCTTCTTGGACAGGGGGAGAGGAGAGATGGGGAGGAAATTTGGAACTCAAAATCTTGTGGAAATGAATATTGAAAACTAAAAATAAATAGATTTTTAAAAATATCTCCTATAAATGTTCTTGTACATATAAGTTCTTTTCCATTTTCTTGGATCCCTTTGGGATACAAATGTAATATTTTTTTTTCTGGGCCAAAGGATATGCAGAGTTTTCAAATCTTTAGGGAATAGTTTAATTCTCCAGAATGATTGGACCAGTTCACTAATATAACAGTTTATTAACGTATCTATTTTCCCTCAACCCCTCCAGGTTATATCTTTCCTGATAGGTATAAGGTGTTACTTCAGAGTTGTTTTAATTTCAATTCTTTAACCAATAGTGATTTTAGACTTTGCATACATATATACATTCACACACATATTTACACTTAGACATATATATATACATATATGCATATGTGTATATGTTTATATACATAGAGTTAGAGAGATAGTATAGATAGTTCTGATTCTTCAATGGAAATCTGTTAAGATTCTTTGACTATTTGTCAATTGATGAATGGCTCCTTTTAAATATAATTTTGACTCAATTACCTATATATTTGATAAATAAGGCTTTGTGACACCAAGTACAAGCAGCTTTCCAGAGGACTGCTGCTTTGAACAGCTTTTAAAGCTTCTGATTACATAGTATAGTGAACTCTCTGAAAAGCTTAGACAACAAAGTATATCTCCTATTGAAATTAGCTTCTTGGTAGCCTCAGGATATAGTGCTTTTTTTGGTTGCCTTAAATCGTAAAAATTGCCTACCTGTTTGGGGGAATTACTACATCAAGTTCTGAGTTCTGCTGTTGAATCCTCACTTCTTGAGTTCTATTGTAGAACATGATTATACAAGCATATGTAAATATTAGTTTTTATGTGTCATCCCAAAGCATAGCTTGATTGACAAAATTTTGAAAGAACCAACAAGAGCAAAAGTAAGATCAAAACACCGTGAAAGAGACCTATTAACAATGCAAATATGGAATGATGGTAGAACCAAGGTTGTGTTGTATAGGCAGCAAGCCAGGTGATTCTACCAAAAAGTAGCTTCTAAAGACATCCAAAAATGAAAACCCCCAGGAATCTTATATCCAAATACCAGGCCTCCCAGAGCAAGTAGAAAATATTACAAGCATACAGAATGAAATAATTCAAATATCATGGAGCCATAGTCTGGAATACATATGATTTCGTGGTTTCAATTCTAGAGGAGGAAGGGACTTGGAATATGATATTCTGGAAGACAGAGGAGATTTGATTACAAGCAAGAATATTCTACCCATTAAAAAAGTAAAATTCATCCAGGGCAAAATGGATAATTAATAAAGTAGAGGAATTTCCAGCATTCTTGATGAAAAGACTAGAGCAGAATAGAGGAAAAATTCAAAGAATAGTTAGAAGGAGGTCTACATAGAAAGAAATTCCAGATTTGAATGAATTATGTTAGCATGAGAATAAGAAATTTTTCTCTCATAAAATATATGAGCAAGGAAGAATATTTATGGTGGAGGAGAAAATGGGAATGGTAGAAAGGAATGCTTCAACCTCACTCTCATCAAAATTGGCTCAAAGAGGGAAGTAAATATATGCACAATTAGGGTATAAAAATAGATCTTACATAGCATAATAGTATTCCACTATAATCATATAAAACTTATTCAGTCATTCTCCAGTGTATGGACATCACTTCAATGTCCAACTCATTACAACAAAACCTCATATAACTATTTTTGCATATATAGATCCTTTTTCTTTTTTAAAAAAAAATCTCTTTGGGATGCGAACCTAATGCTAGGTTGAAGGTAATACACAGTTTTATAGACTTTAGGTATAGTTCCAAATTTTTCTCTAGAATGGCAGATTTGGTTTACAACTCCAATAATAGTAGATTAGCATCTCAATTTCTGTCATTTTCTTTTCTGTCACATTATCTAATTTGAAAGGTCTGAAGTGGCCCTTGGAGTTGTTTTAATTTTCATTTCTCTAATAAATACTGATTTTGAGCATTTTTTGATATGACTATAGTTAGATTTGATTTCTTCCTCATATCCTGGGACTATTAATCACTTAGAGAATTATTTGTATTCTTATAATTTTGAATCCCTTGTTAATACTTGAGAATGAAGCCTTTGTGAGAGATGCTTCCTATAACATTGTCCCCACTTTCCTGCTTTCCTTCTAATATTGACTGCATTGATTTTGTTTGTGTTAAACCTTTATAATTTCTTGTAGCCAAAATTACCAACTTTACATCTTGAAATAATCTCTATCTCTTTTTTTATCTCAAATTCTTCCCTCTTCCATAAATCTGACAGGCAAACTTTTCCATGATCACCTCATTTGTTTATGTTATTATTGCTTATGTCTAAATGATGTATCCATTTTGACCTCATCTTGTTTATGATGTGAGATATTGGCCTATACAAAGTTTCTGCCATCTAATTTTCTTGTTTTCCCAGCATTTTTTGTCAAATTTTAAATTCATATCCCAAATGATTGGAATTTGGGTTTTATCAAGTACTACACTATCACAGTCATTTACTACTATGTATTGTGTACATAATTTATTTCATTGATCCACCACTTAAGCTTTATATTTCTGATCTTTTGTTCTTCCAGATGAACTTCGCTATTAGGTTGTTTTTAGCCCTATAAAATGAATTTATTGGTAGTTTGGCATATCAGTGAATAATTAGATTAATTTAGGTAGAATTATCATTTTTTATTTCTTTGACTCAGCTTACACATGAGTATTTTTTTTTCTAATTTCTTAAATCTGACTTTGTGTGGAGTGTTTAATATCAGTGTTCCCATAGTTTCTGTGTTTGTTTTGGTAGGTACATTCCCAGGGATCTGGTTCCACTTTATGGGTAAGTTCATCCCATTTACATTCACAGCAATGATTAGTATATTTCCTTGCATCCTGTTTTTCCTCCTTTGTTTATTCTTCTGTGCCCTTTTACCCTCTCCTTCATCAAAAATGCTTTATTTCTGCTTACCATTTCCCCCAATCAGCACTCCTTTCTATGCCCCTTTACTTATTCTTCTCCCTTTCAACCTGCCTTTCAGGTAAGATAGATTTCTATAATCAACTGAGTGTATATCTTATTCCTTACTTGAACTAATTCTGATGAAATAAAGGGTCAGACATTGCCTGCCACCCTCATTTTCCCCTCCATTTGAAAAAAAATACAACAACCTCTTTCCCTTTCTTGCCTATCTTATGTAAGAATTTACCCCATTCTACCTTTATTAGGAAAAAAAAATGTAGCAAGAAGTATATAAACAAATGCAAAGTGAAGTGAGCAGAACTTGTGAATCATTTTGCCCAGTACCAGCAAAGTTATGATCATAAACTGTGAAAGATTTGGCTACTCTAATTAACAAAATTATCCAATTCTATATACTATGTAAGTACTCAAAATATGCAAAATATAACGTGTGCTGTGCACACACAATTTAGACTTGGTAAAAACTAACAATGATGTACAAGAAAGGCAAAGAGACAAAAGAATTAGTTTTTTTTTTAATTTTAATAAAGAATATTTTTTTCCAGACCAAAAATTCTAATAGTTTTAAAGGACTTCATTTTCTCAAATATAAATAAAATGCTCTTTATCTTAAAAATGGCAATTTTACTTATGGAACAAATGGAGATATTTTGGATCATTCTTCTCACTTTAAAGATAACTCTACCTCTTAAATAGACTCATTCCCTCTATCTATCTATCTATCTATCTGTCTGTCTGTCTGTCTGTCTGTCTATCTATCTATCTATCTATTTATCTGTCTGTCTGTTTGTCTATCTATCTATCCATCTATCTACCTACTAGGTGGTAGAGTAGATAGAACACTGGTTCTATAGTCAAGAATACCTGAGTTCAAAGCTAGTGTCACTTATTAGCTATTGTAAAGGCATGCACAAGCAGCTTTCCAGAGGACTGCTGCTGTGAACAGCTTTCAAGGTTCTGATTACACAGTATAGTGAACTCTCTATTCAATAATAAATCAAAGCAAACCATTCACAGAAAATTAAGGTACAGCATTCACAATGTTACAATTTATCACAAAAAATCAGAATATAACATTCATCATGTCACAACTCAACAACTTATCACTAAAATGGCCACATAGTTTTCACCCAAGTGGTCACATATTTTAAACAAAGTACAATCATTTAGTCAATCAATCAGTTAGTAACTCAATCATTCACTGGTTCTCTCTGAAACAAGGTACAACCATTTAGGCAATCAATCATTTAGCTAAGTACTTAAATCATTTCTAAGGAGGCAAGCTTCCTTAATCCTTAACTCAATCATCCTTAAGGAGGCAAGCTTTCCTTAAGGGACACAAAGTACAATAGTCAAAAGTTCTCTACCCATGGAGTGCAATTAAGTTACAATATCAGTCACTACCCAGTACTCTCTTAAGGGGTAGTGGAAAATACTCAGACCATCCACTCCTCAGTCACAAGTTACAATTTCAACAGTCACTATTCAGTACTCTCTTAAGGGGTAGTAGAAAATACACAGGCCATCTTCCCCTACATCACAAGTAAGTTATAATGTTATCAGTAACTACTCAGTACCCATAGAGAGGTCTTTTCATCTTGACTCGGGGGAAGTTGCTCCTACCTGAATCCACCAAACTGTAACCTGAGTTCAAAAGCAGACAGCTTCCAGTTACTTGTCTAGTTCTCTATATAGTTCCTGTTCCACACTGAAGTTCACACTGTCCAGTCCATCTCAAATCCTACACAGTCTCTGTTTTTGGGAAGACAAGGCTTAATGAGGTCACAATAACAGTAACACACATTAACAATGCCACAACAACATTTGTACAAAATAATGGCAACACAGTCATGCTTTCTCAGTTTTCAGAAGCTCCAGTTGGCTCTCAGAAGTCTTCAGTACCATAAGCTCCATTATCAAAATCAAAATCACTTTATCTAGCTTTATGTGGCTTTCTCCAAGAAATTCTGTCTCAGTTCTCAATTCTCATTCTTCTTTTCAGTTCTTGTCAATTCTCAGTTCAGTCTTCATTCCAGCAGCATGTACCCTGCCTCCACATGTTTAACCCAAGAATTTCTGACTGTCCAGCTGGTGCTCTTCCTTAAATGTAGTATAGCTCCTCCCTGTTCAGCCCCTTCCTGCTATGTCAGCAGCAGGATTTCATACTTCCTGTTTATTTACAGAGGCTTAATTTGAAACTAGGTGCTAAGTACCTGTCAGCTTTCCAACACAAAGGGATTTTCAAATTACACTTCACCCAGTTTGCCTCTATTTCCATATCTGTAAAATGAGCTGGAGAAGGAAATGGCAAACTACTTCAGTATTTTTGCCAAGAAAACCACAAATGGGGTCACAGAGTCAGAAAAAAAAGGTCACTGAATAACTAGGTATAGATAGATATGTTAATATCTATCTGTATGTAGATATATTTAAAATTTAAATTTATATTATTTTCATATAATTATTTTTTTTTCAGAAATGTAAGGATACTGCCATGAATGTAAATTAGTCCTATTTTGGTACTATTTCAAAGCTACAACAAAGTCAAGATAAAATGTGTGTCCTCAGTCATCTAAAACCAAAGCTCTTTACTCCACATTGATAGATTTATTTTTACTAGTAACTAATAGGGAAAAAATAAATTCAAAGCAAATACATTTAAGGAAATAGAAAAAAAATAGCAATAGAATAGATACCTTCCCTCCAAAAAATATGGAGGGCAAACTTTCCCATAAATCGCCATACTATAATAATTTATTGACATACTATATTTAGTCTCAGAAGGTAGAGATCACATCTTGCACACATGTAAAGGAGCAAACAAACAAGGGACACTCATTGCCAGCACCCACTTAGATAGACAACTAATGCATTTAGGGCTACAAGACTTCTAATGTATTCTGGTGATGTCACATAACATTTTAAAATCAATATGGTATTATTTCTATCCCCCATTATTTTCTCTCACATGTGGAATAGTTTGATAACTCTGAACTTCCTGCCCCAAGTGTCTGTCCACTTCTATCCATTATGGACACAGCTTCTAAGGTGATTTTCCTGAGGTTGAGATCTGACTATGCCATACCCACCCACCATTCCCATCAGTAAACACAAATTATTGCCCAATAATTCATAAATGAAATATAAAATCATCAATTTGATATTAAAGCTTATTAAAACCAGGTCTTTTCTTTCCTTTCATCTTTTCTTTCATATTACTCTGTATGCTCTAGGGTCTAGTCATACTGAAATTTTGTTGTTACTCATTCATGAGGTGCTACCTCCCATCTTTGTGCCTTTGCATTGTCTGTCTTCCAATAAGTAGAACATTTTCCTCCTCACTTCTGCCTCTTCTAATTCTAGGCTTTCCCCCCTAAAAAGCTCAGCTCAAGTAACAATTATTTTCAAGAAGTCTCTCCTATTTCCCAGTCTTTCTGTTTACTTTTAATTTGTGTGTATCCTGTGTGTATATTTGCATATCTATGTTTCTGTCTATACTTCTATTTTCTTCATTAGAATTAAGCTCCATGAGACCATGAGTTACTTTTTGCTTGTTTGTTTCTTTATATCTCCAATAGTTACCATAGTGCCTGAGACATAGAAAGCGCAAAAAAGACTATTGGTTGATTTATATTTGTTGTTTTCTCTACTGCTACCTACTAGGCTTCATCTGTAGCCTTGAGTTGAGGAGTTATACCTAGAGTTCACTCACTCATTCTTTCATGTTCTCTGTCTCTCTCTCTGTCTCTCTGTCTCTCTCTGTCTCTCTGTCTCTCTGCCTCTGTCTGTCTCTCTGTCTCTGTCTCTCTGTCTCTCTGTCTCTCTCTCTCTCTGTTTCACACACAGACACAGACACAGACACAGACAGACACACACACACACACACACACACACACACACACTCCTCTAGTGATACAGAAATTTAGTAGTTTATAGTATTAAGGGGAAAATGAAACAAAACAAAGTCTTATTTATATCGTGGCTTTCTTTCTTTTCATGAATGGAAACATCTGACAGCTCAAGGATATTTAGTCTCAGAAGCTGAGCAATTATGGTATATCAGTTAAATAAAGCCTGCATTCACTGAGTCTGCGTTTTCAGATGAATTTCTTTTTTTTTTCTTATTTTCTTTTTGTGAGAATTTCTTTTGTTAATAAAATTGAAATCACAATTCCAAGTCTACATCTCAGGGTTCAAATGCTCACTTTAACTGTCCATTCAACATCGGATTTTTAAACTTACAGTTTCCCTGAGATCATTTCAGAGAGAAAACATGAATTCTTAAAATTCTTTTGAACTGTATAGCTCTAAGGAGCCATAGTTTCCCTCAGATGTCTGAGGGAAGTTCTTCTGTCCTCTATTCTTTGAATCTGTTATGCAAGTGAATATATAGGGCAAAAATAAAAAATGAAATTAAAAAAACTGATTGCTTTTGATAAACTGAGGTCCTCTGTCTAAACTCCTCCTGCCAAATTATAACTTCCACATTAACTGTGGCCAAATACAAATGTTCTATCTTCTGAGAAGTATTTTTTAAAGAGATATCAGGGTTTGTGTGGTCAATCTAATGCATGAATGTTTCCTTTTTATCATAACTGAGAAGTGGTCAACATGACTGGAAAAGCAGAATGATGTAACAGATAATTCATTGATAAAGTTGTTGGAAGGATCAAATGGAATCACTTTTTTAAAACACTTTAGAAACATTAAAATACCATATAAGTACTATTATTATGAGTATTATTTAGCACCTCTGAATGTTTCCTTATCTATAAGATGGGCTAATAATATATCTTCTCTCTTATGTAGGGTTATTATTAGAAAAAATAGTGTCAATATTTGAATAGCTAAAATTAGAAGAAACTGTCTTTTGTTATAGGTCATTGAAGGGGGGTTACTTTATTTATTAGGACAATTTTCTTCATATCAAAACTAAATTTCTCTCTTGCTTCATCATACAACCTGGAGACAGAATAAATCTAAACCATCTTTTACTGTGTAGCCCTTTACATGGTGAAGAGAACTAGAATTTTCCCTGAATCTTCCAAATAGGCTCTTTCTGTCTTCAACCTTAGGAGACAAAGAAGCAGTAGGATCTCTGAGTCAAAAGGTTTGAATATTTAGTCACTTCCTTGGCTTAATATAAGATAGTTTTCCAGAATAACAAAACAATCTGACACCACTTTCAACACAGTATTATATTTCCTATTTCACACAGTTCCTTAAACTTTGAGAATTGTGACACTTTGTTACATGTACTTAATTGTTTGGTATAAAATAAAATCCTACGATTGTTTGATTTTAATTTCTCTTAATAATTAACAATTTGGAGCAATCTTTCATATAGGTGCTAAAAAGTTTGCAATTGTTTCAAAAAATGATTGCCTGTCCTTTGAACACTTAACTATTGGGAAATATATCATTCCTTTTTGTGTTATCTTAAATATAAATCTGAAATAACAGACATTTATCAGCAATTCATTTTATATTTATACGTGTAAACATATGTACACACATAAATATATGTATGTCTGAAGACAGATTCGAACTAAGGTCCTCCTGATGCCAGGGCCGATGCTCTATTTACTGTGCCACCTAGCCACACCAGGATTTTCAATTTTATGTAATTGAAATTATCTTTTAACATTGTGTGATCACCATCAACTCTGGTTCAGTTATGAATTCTTTTCCTTAGAATGGCTGAACAAGTTGCAGTATAGTATTTTGTGCTGTAAGATAGGTTGGGAAAAATGATTTCAGAAGGCAAAAACCTAGAAAGATTTATATGAACTGAGAAAAATTGAAGTCAATAAAATCAGGGGAACATTGTACCTAGTAACAAGAATATTGTATGATGATCAACTAGGAATAACTTAGGTAATTTCACCAATACAATGATTCAAGAAAATTCCAAATAATTCATGAGGAAAAAGGCTTTCCATCTCCAGAGAAAGAACTTAAAGTCTCATGGCAGATAGGAGCACATTGTTTTCCGTTTCCTCTATTTTTTGTGAATTTTCATTCACAATATTACTAATATGGAAATGTTTTGAATGATTACACATGTATTACTGTATATCAAATTGCTTATAGCATCAGGGAGAAGGGAATGGAGGAAGGAAAAGAAAATTTGGAACTTAAAATTAAAAAAAAAATTAATGTTAAAAATTGTTCTCAGCAGAGCACTGAGCACAGAGCACATGGGCTACACCAGCATAGACCTGAACACTATGAAGCTGGACCAAGCACGGATTCACCCAATGCAGGGGCAATTCCCAAAACTTTCAGCAAAGGGCAGGGGTCTGTTGAAGCTGGTTAAGAAACAAGCAGAGGGGCTGCAGCAATGGCAGCAACTACTCCTGGAGCTAACAGTCCACAGTGTAGGTGTCTAAAAAGCATCTACCTGAACTTCTGGGAGCCAAGAAGGCAGAGTAAAGTGCAGTTGCTCTCATCATCACCCATTGATCCTGAAAAAAAACAGGGAATATTGCTCATGTGTAAAATACTGAAATAGTGGAACCAGCAACATGCTTGAGGAATCTACAGGAAGGGAGTGGCTGATAATGTGCTGAGGCTGAAGGGCAGCAGTGAAGGAGTAGAGGCATCCCCCCCCCATGAAATACTGAACTGTAAGGTGGTTGAGTCAGCACATGCTAACACTAGAACCCGAGGTGTGCCTTTGACAACAAGAGGAATCAGCAGATACCAGGATGGCCTGGTAACTAGTGACTGAGCCTACCTGAGCCATACTATAGGGGCACTGTGGCAAAACCCTAAAGTTCCCAGACCACTCCCCACTACCACACTTAACACTGTGAATTTCATTGTAACCCTGGGGAAGTGCCAAAAGTCCTGGTATTGGCCTGAGACTAGGTACTCAGAGGACACAGCACACAAAGCCAATAACCAGTCTTCTAACTCCCAGCATAAAAAATGTGGTTCAGAACACTCTGTACTACAGAGGCAGAGATCATCTTTAAAAGCTAGGAAATAGGCAATCACAATGGGGAAAACACAGAGGCTTTATATTCCTATTGTGGTAAAAGGGAAAAGCAACATTCATGTTCAAAAGAGGACAGCATTGACACTATACCCACATCTGAAACCTCAAAAGGAAATATGAACTGTTCTCAAGTCCAATAAGCATTCTGGGAAGAGTTCAAGAAGGGTTTTAAAAGCTAAAATGAAGAGTTAGAAGAAAAAGTGAGCAATTATTTTTTAAAAAATATAATTGGCAAAATGGAAAAAAAAAATAGCTTATGAGAACAATTCCTTAAAAAGTTCAGTTACTAAATGGAGCAGGGGGTTGAAAACCTGCCTGGAGAAAAGAAATCCTGAAAGTAAAATCTAGAAAAAAGAAAGAGGGGGCAGATTCAAGATGGAGGTATAGAAGCAGGAAAACTTTGTGGGCTCAACCTATAATCATTTTAATTATATATAAAATACAACTAAAATTTTAGAGCTACAGAACCCACAACGTGACTGAGAGAAACAAATCTCCTGATGAAGCCAGCTCAGCAGGCAGTCAGGAAGGGTCCATTGCAGAGCCCTGGGAGCAAGGCCCAGCTACACTTGAGCCCATGGTTGTATCCCTGCAGGACCAGCCACATCTGGAGCATTTGAGAGAGTGGATGTCCAGCAGCTGTGGTGGTTTCCAGAATTATCAACCCATAAATGCAAAGACAAATTAAACATCAGTGGAATTCTGCTGGATGGGATGGGGGGGATGGAGAGGCGGCTTGGCTTCTGGTCCTGGAGCAAGATGCAGCAAAAGTGGTGGCCCTGCAGCTGCCTCCATGTGGCTGCTTCAGAGCTTCCAATGTGCAGATCATAGGGGGGCCAAATGACCGTTCAGAGGTTAAGCACTCTTGCATTAACCTGCCTGCATCTGGATTGTGGTATTGAGGGGTAGTCCTGAGATGTGTGGCCAATGAGCCAAAACTGGTAGGGGCTATGGAGATGGTGACCTTCTAATTGCTCCAGCAGCTGTCAAAACCCCAGTAATTTGGGACAAAGCTCTCCCCTCTGGAAGCAGAGTTCTACTGTGGCAAAGAGCTTAAAAGGCAAGTAATTGACTGACAACATGAGCAAGCAAAGGAAGCAAAGCAAGCACAGCCATCCAACTTTAGATTCCTTTTTGGGGGACAAAAAGGATCAAAGCATGGAATGGGAGGAAGACAACACAGTCAGAACTCCTGTACCAAAAGCTTCCAAGAAAAATATGAACTGGCTACAGGCCATGGAGGAGTTCAAGAAGGATTTTGAAAATCAAGTAAGAGAAGTGGAGGAACAATTAGGAAGAGAAATGAGAATGATGCAAGAACGTCATGAAAAGAGAGTCAACAACCTGACTGAAGAAAATAACACCTTAAAAAGTGGAGTAACTCAAAGAGCAAAGGAGGATCATGAAGCCAATAAGGAGAAGAATTCCTTAAAAAGCAAAATTTGTCAGATGAGAAAAGAATCTCAAAAGTTCACTGAAGAGAATAATTCCTTCAGAATTAGATTGAAGCAAATGGAAGCCAATGACTTTATGAGAAATCAAGATACTATTAAACAGATAAAAACAAATGAAAAAAAAGAAGGCAATGTGAAATATCTCATTGGAAAAACCACTGACCTGGAAAATAGATCCAGGAGAGAAAATTTAAAAGTTATTAGACTATCTGAAAGCCATGATCAAAAAAAGAATCTTGAAAGCATCCTTCAAGATATTTTCAAGGAAAATTGCCCTGATATTTTAGAACCAGAGGGCAAAAGAGAAATTGAACGAATTCACCAATCACCTCTCAAAAAAGATGCCAAAAAGAAAACTCCTACGAATATTATAACCAGGTTCCAGAGTTCCCCAATGAAGGAGAAAATATTACAAGCAGCCAAGAAGAAACAATTTCAATGTTATGGGGACACAATCAGGATAACACAAGATATAGCAGCTTCTACATTAAGGGAGCTAAGGGCTTGGAATATGATATTCTGGAGGTCAAAGGAGCTAGGATTACAAGGAAGAATCACCTACCAGCAAAACTGAGTATAATGTTTCAGGCGAAAATATGGTCATTCAATGAGGTGGAGGACTTTTGAGCATTTTTGATGAAAAAACCAGAACTGAATAGAAAATCTGACATTCAAATACAAGATGAAAGAGAAGCATGAAAAGGTAAATAGGAAAAAGAAATCATAAGAAACTGAGCAAAGTTGAACTGTTTCCATGCCTACATGGAAAAATAATAATTGTAACTTATGAAACTCTTCTCAGTATGAGGATAGTTGAAGGGAATACACACACACACACACACACACACATATGTCTGTGTGTGTGTGTGTGTGTGTGTAAACATACATATATATATGTCTATATTGGAGGATATGTATGCATATGAATATGTATGTGAGTGTGTGTATATATGTGTACAGATATACATAGACAGAGGGCACAGGATCAATTGAATAGGAAGCGATGATATTTAAAAGGTAAAATTGAGAGGTAAGAGAGGAATATAATAAGAGGACATGGGGAGAGGCGGAATGGGGTTAATTATCTCATATAGAAGAGGCAAAGGATAACTGTTACAATGGAGAGGAAGAACAAGAAGGCAAAATGGAATGAGTCAACCTTACTCTCAGGGAATTTGGCTTAGGGAGGGAATGACATACTCTGAATTGGGTGTCTTGCACTACAAGAGAGTAGGGGGGAAGAGGATGAGAGGGGGATAATACAAGGGAGGGCAGGTTCAGGGGGAGGGTAGTTAGAAGCACTCATTTTTTTTAAAAGGACAGGGACAAAATAGAGCATAGGACAACAGCGGCAGCGGGATAGGATGGAGGGAAATATAGTCAGTCTTTCACAATATATCCACTATGGAAATATTTTCCATTACTACACATGTACAACCTATATTGAATTGCTTGTCTTCCCAGTAAAGATGGATGACAAGGGAGAAAAGGAAAGAATCTTCAATTAAAATTTTAAAATCAAATGTTTAAAAATTATTATTATTATTATTATTATTATTATTATTATTATTATTATTATTATTATTTACATGCAAGTGGGAAATAAGATATACAGGCAGGTTCTGGGGTATGGAAATCCATCTTGCCCTACCAGAAAGTTAGAGGTGGAGATGGGAGAGGATATTGGAGAGAACAGATTGCGGGAGGGGATATGCAATGGAATCACTATTTTGGGGTGATGGGTAGGGGAAAGACAGGGAGAAAATTTGTAACTCAAAATCTTATGGAAATGAATGATGTAAACTAAAAACAAACATAAACGTTAATTTACAAAAAGAAAGTAAAATCTAGTCAAATGAAAAAGGAGGTTCAAAAATAACTGAGGAAAACATTTCTTTAAAAATAAGAATTAGACAATGTGAAGTGAATGACTCCATGAGACATCAAAAATCAGCAAAACAAAATCTAAAAAATGAAAAAAAATGGAAGAAAATTTAAAGTGTCTCATTGGAAAAACAACTGACCTGGAAAATAGAACCAGGAGAGGGAATCTAGGAATTGTTACTGGAAAGTCACGATGAAACAAAGAGCCTGGACAGTATCTTCCAAGAAAGAATCAAGCAAAATTTCCCTAAGGTCCTAGAACCAGAGGATAAAGGAGTCATAAAAAGAATCCACCATTTATTTCTTTAAAAAGATCACAAATTGAAAACTCCAAGGAATATGGTAGCCAAATTTCCAGAATCATCAAGTCAAGGAGAAATTACTGTAAGCAGCCAGAATGAAACAATTCAATTTCGTGGAACTATAGTCAGAATCACACAGGACCTAGCAGCTTCTTCATTAAAAGACTGTGGGTACTGGAATATGATACACTAAAAGGCAAAGGAACTCAGACTACAACAATGGATCATCTACCCAGCTAAACTGACCAAAATCTTTCAGGCAAGGAGATAATCATTCAATGAAATAAGGGACTTCTAAACCTTCCTGATTAAAAAGTCAGAGCTCAATGGGAAATGTGATCTTCAAAAATAAGATTTAAGAGACACATAAAGAGTTAAACTGAGAAAAAAATAACACACACCAAAAACAACAACAACAACTTGTTATTCAATAAGAGCAAACTGTTTACATCCCTATATGGGAGTATGATACCTGTTGAGCTTGAAAATTGTATAATTCCTAGATAGTTGGTGTGGGTATAAATTAACTGATGTGATGATAAAAAAAAATTAATGTAAGGGTGTAAAGGGAGTGTAATGGAAGAAGAGCAAAGGGTGAGGCAGATACAGGTAAATTACATCACATGAAGAGGCTCAAATACATATTATAGTAGAGGGAAAGAAGGGAGGTACAAAAGTATTGCTTAAGACTTACTCTTGGGGCGGAGCCAAGATGGCGGCGTAGCAGCAGCAACACATCGCAGCTCTCACATAGCCACCCAAAAATACCCATAAAATAGGACTCTAAACCAATCCTAGAACTCCAAAACACACACAAAGATACTTCCCACTGAAGTCAGCTCGGCTATGAGGAACCATATCAGCACTGTGAACCGAAACCAGCCTGGCCTGAAGCCGCAGCTGTACCCCGGGGGCGGCTGGATGGGAGCTGGGGAGGAGCTGACGAGCTTCAGGTGAGCAGATTAGCTGCAGCTGTGAATGGGATTTGTGAAAGGGGGAGATAAGCAGTTCGGCCTGAAGGCCTCCAGAGTGGAAAAGCGAAAAGGCAGAGGTTTTGCACCTGCCTCGGCTTTGCAGCTTCCCGCCCGCGGCCTGCAGGCAGCAGGGGGACTGGGCGATTATTCTTGGCCAGAACTCTCGCATTGAGTGGCCTGGATGGATCGCCGTCTTGGGCCTCGGTCTTGGAGTCTTTATTGTCCAGTCTGCCGGAAGTATACAGGAAGAGTTCCCAGCCTCTCCCTAAGAGCTACGGCAGCCGGGAGGACCCCAGCAATTTGGGACAGAGCTTTCCCTTCTGGAAGCAGAGCCCCACAGAGATTTAAAAAAAAAAATCATGGTCTGAAGAACCATGAGTAAGAATAAGCATAAGAAGCAAAGTAAGAACAGCTCCCAAACCCTT
>CM053580.1:341991166-342008269 GCA_028627135.1 Pseudochirops cupreus | reverse complement strand
TATATGTATATATATATGCAATTATTATTATTATTATTGACTACATCCAACTGGAACTTGAGATACACAGGCACTGCAGTTGGGAGATCCATTCTGCCCTACTAAAAAGTGACATAGGAGAGAATAGACTGGGGAAGGGGGGACACACTGGGATGGCTGTTTTGGGGTGGTGGGCGGGGGAAAGACAGGGAGAAAATATGTAACTCAAAAAAAATTTCATAAAAAAAAAAGACTTACTCTTATGACATTTGGTTCAAGGAGAGAATAACATACTTTGTTATGTTAAGTATAGAAATCTAATTTGCCCTACAGATAGTTGGAGGAGAAAGGGGAAAGAAATGGTGTAGAGGGTGGTTAGAAGGAAGGGAAGAAGTAATAAGGAAAAGGGTAGGTAAAGGGAGAGGGACTGAGAGAGAGGGTATATTGAGGGAGGTGATGGTCAAAAGCAAAACTCTTTTGAGAAGGGTAAGTGAGAAGAAAGTATTAAAAATATAAAGGGGAGTATGGGGATAGGATGGAGAGAAAGAGACAGTAATCATAACTGTGAATTTGTATGGGATGAACTCTCCCATAAAATGGTGGCAGCAGATTGAATTAAAAAAAAACCTAACCCTACAATATGCTGTTTACAGGAAACACATTTGAAACAGGGTAATACACATAGGGTAAAGGAGAAAGGTTGGAGTGGAATATATTATGCTTCAGGTAAAGAACAAAAAAAGCAGGAGTAGCAATCCTAATCTCAGATAAAAGAAAAGAAAAATAGATATAATTAAAAGAGATAACGAAGGAAAATATATTCTACTAATAGTTACCATTGGCAGGGAAGTAATATCATTACTAAACATATATGTAGCCAGATTCTTAGAGGAGAAGTTAAGGAGTTTAGAGGAAGAAATAGATAGCAAAACTATACTCATGGGGGACCTCGGCCTCCCCCTCTCTGAACTTGATAAATCTAACCTCAAAATAAAAAGAAAGAAGTTAAGGAAATGAATAGAATTTTAGAGAAGGTAGATATGACAGACCTTTGGAGAAAATTGAATGGGAATAAAAAGAAATATACCTAATCTCAGTAGTACATGACACATACACAAAATTTCACTGTGTAGTAGGCCATAAAAACCTCACACGGCAGGGCAGAAAGGGAGACGTATTAAATGCATCTTTTTGAGATACTGATGCATTAAAAATGATGTTGTACCCAATCCCAAATCCCAGGCCACTACACACCACCTTATGCATGGCCCGCCATTAAGCCCCTTATATTTCTATCCTACATTTTGTCATAGCTTGAAACTGCTTAAGGCATGTCTGGGCATAATTGCGTAGTTCCCTGTCCCCTTCTTCACTAATCAGCATTTTATATATTCTCCTTGAATTATTATAGTGTATAAGGTTCATTATGGTGCAAGGATCTTATCCAGGGACCAACCTGTCCTGTCCCTATGACCAAGCAGGGCCACCAGCTTCTTCACCCAGAATATCCTTTTTGTTTGTTCCATGCCTGTTCCATGTGAGTATTTCCCTTTTTTGTTCCTTTTTATGGTTTCATTTTCTGTTGCCTCAGTTTCCTGTGATCTGAAGGGGTAAGGGGCTAGACGTAGCAGAGTGTTTGTCCCATTTGGGGAGCGGCTGTAAATCCAAGTTAGAGTCCCACTCTCTGGGGATTGGGTGTAAATCCAAGTCAGTGTCTCAATCCTTTTGGGTTTAAATATACTTACCCTCTGGGTGAACTCCAAGATGTTGGGCTTCTCACTGGTCTGAATCTGTGGGACGCTTTGTCCCAAAAGTGGGTGTAAATTTCGGGGGGGGGGGTTCCCCTCATGGTGCCCTCCCTCTGCATAGCAGTTGTAAGTCCAAGTTAGCATCCTGCTTTCTGGGGATTGGATATTTCTTGAAAAAAATTCCTTGATAGTGCCCTGTCCCTCTGGGGAGTGGGTATAAATCAAAGTTAGTGTCCCACCCTCTGGAGATCAGCCCCCACTCGCTTTTGCCTATTCTAACCTGAAGATTGCTTTGTTCCTGTTTTTCTTCCCTCCGCAGCACAGGGCAAAAAAGTATATGGAAAGAAGGGTCATTTGTGCTCTTCTCAAATTCCTTTTTGTTCTTCTTATTATCTATCTTGGATCAGCAGTCCTCTATTATTTTATAAAGCATTGCTTTCTTCCTCATAATTTTACTCGCTTCTGTTGTGTTGCTTAAGGGTTATAATAGGGATTAAGTAAGGTCTGCTTAAATGCCTGTTCTGTATCATTTTGTGTAAAATATCTCTGCCTTTGATTGTGCTGTATTTCCTTGAATATATCTGTATTTTTCTGTCAAGCCTGCGGTTTCCGTGACACTTCCTCTTTTTCCACTCTCTTTCTCTAAGTGCAAGTATTTTTAGATGCAAGGGATGGAGGCTTCCGCCAGTATGCCCAACACCCCCTTGGGTTGTATGTTACAGCATTTCTCAGAAATCTATAGGGAAGGGGCTGATTATGGTATTATTCTAAAGAAAAGTAAGCTTATCTTGTCTCGTGCAAATGGATGGCCCACCTTTGGGGTTGTGTGGCCAGTGCAGGGGAGCTTTGATAGGCAGATTGTCCTCTCAGTCTGGAAGGTGGTCACTAGTGATCCAGGCCACCCTGACCAGTTTCCTTATATAGCCCTTGTCTCCCACCCTCCACTTTGGCTCCAAAATTGTGCCTTGCAAAGAAGCATTCAAGTTCTAGTGGCCCAACCCCCGCCTATCACTCTTAAGAAAAAGAAGAAAGTTTTGAAGGGTTTGCAAGATCAGAGTGAGTACTCAGACCTCTCCCTGAGACTTCTACTCCCTCCTCCACATAACGCCAGGACCCTTTGCTCTCTTCTTGTGGCCTCTCCACTGCCGCCACCTCCCTCCCCTTCTCCTTGGGCTTCTCCATTGCCACTGCCTTCCTCCCTGCACCTGACTCGGCTGTATCCTAGTCTCCCAGACTCTTCACCAGGTTCTGAAGAGGAGCATGGTAAGATCTTTTCTCCTCCTCACACTCGAGTGGAGGCAAGTTATCACCTTCAAGTTTCCTCTTATTATTATTATTATTTGCCCACTATAGGTCTTGGCCACCCTGACTGTTCTTCCAATCCACCTGCTAGTCATGCTCCTTCTGGCCCTTCCTCCTCCTCTTCCCACACCTCTGCCATTCTCCCTCTGAGGGAGGCTCCACATCCCGATGGAGCTCCTTTTTTGGTGTATGTCCCCTTTTCTACTTCTGACATTTATAATTGGAAAACACAGAATCCCCCCTTCTCTGAAAAACCTCAGGCTCTCCTTAGTCTTCTTGAATCTGTCTTCCATACCCATAACCCCACTTGGGACGATTGTCAACAACTCCTAACTACCTTATTCACCACAGAGGAAAGAGACCCCATGTGGTTAGAAGCTAGGAAGGCAGTCATAGGACCAGGGGGAGGTTCCTTGGAGGAGAGGAAAGACCAGGTAGATTGGGTCTTTCCTACCTGCTACCCTAATTGGAACCCCAACACCTCAGTAGGGAAGGATGCATTGGATACCTACCACAGGTACCTGCTCCAAGGTATGAAGGCTGCTGCCCGCCATCCCAGCAATCTTACCAAAGTCTCTAAGGTTGTACAGGACCCCCAGGAATCTCCTGGCACATTCCTAGAATGTCTCTATGAAGCTTATAGAACCTACATACCCATACACCATGAGGCACCTAAAAATGCAAGGGCCACCAATGTGGCTTTTGTCTCCCAATCAGCCCCTGATATTAGAAGGAAATTAGAAAAACAGGAAGGTTTAGAGTGAATGAACACGTCTCAATTAGTGAAGATTGCACTTAAGGTTTTTAACAACTGAGAAAGTCCCTCTGATAAATCTGATAAATGCCTTTCTCAGGTTCTGGTGGCTGCAGCACAGGAGTGCAACAATACTGGATGACAATTTTCCCCTAAAATGTCTCCCTAGTCTTTCAGACTGGTGTCAGACTAGTGTGCATATTGCAAACAGAAGGGCCACTGGAGGAAGGATTGTCCCCTGAAAAAGCCTCTTTGCTCTTACTGTAAGGGAGGCCATTTCCTGCATAAGTGCCCTCATGAGACCTCCTCCCATAATTCTCCCTGTCATTGGGAGACTGAAGGAGCCCGGGGCCCTTTCTCCTTGACCCCTTGCAAGCTCCGGGCCCAGTTAAAACTCGAGGGTGACCCCATCTCTTTTCTTGTGAATACAGGGGCTGCTCACTCTATTCTGACTCATTCCCTAGGTCCTTTCTCATTCAAGTCTACACCTGTGCAAGGGGCTACTGGTTCTGTCACCTCTTGTCCCTGGACCTCCAAGCGAACTGTGGATTGGGGTCACAATACTGTTATCCATTCTTTTCTGGTCTTGCCTAATTGTCCTTACCCCCTATTAGGTTGGGACCTACTCCATAAACTTCATGCCACTATCTCCTTTGATGCTGACTGGGCCTCACTGAACTTTACCCCAGAGCCCCAGTCTCCTTCTCTCTCTCCTCCCCTTGCTCTTCTTGTCACCTTACCTGTGACTTCTGAGTTTCTTCTTCATGAATCTTCCAACAAGTTAGCCTCTAGCTATTTAGAGAGTTTCCTTTCTCAGGTTCCGGGATTTGGGCTGAGTCTAACTCTCCAGGTCTGGCTTAACATCATCCTCCAGTGGTGGTCCAGCTTTTATCCACAGCTTCTCCTATTTCAGTTCTTCAGTACCCTGTGTCCCCTGAGGCTCATCGGGGAATGACGGTTCACATCTCTTGCCTCCTGGAAGCAGGTATTCTTGTTACTTGTCAATCCCCCTGGAATACCCCTTTGCTCCCCATCTGGAAGCCTGGTGCTTCAGATTTCCACCCTGTGCAAGACCTCCGGGAGGTGAACAAATGGGTTGCGACTATACATCCTACTGTTCCTAATATTTACACACTTCTCAGTCTCCTCCCTCCTTCTCACACTGTTTATACTGTTCTTGATCTGAAGGATGCTTTCTTCTCTATTCCTTTAGCCCTGGCAAGTCAGCCCATTTTTACTTTTACTTGGGTTGATCCCTCCTTGAGTTTTTCTGGCCAATTGACTTGGACACATTTGCCTCAGGGGTTCAAAAACCCTCCAACCCTTTGTGATGAGGCTTTTCATAAGGACCTTTTGTCCTTTAGGGAAAGCCATCCCTCTTGTTCTCTTGTTCAATATATTGATTTGTTGTTAGCTGCACCTTCTGAGGCTGAGTGTTCTGAAGCCACTGGTTCCCTTCTGTCCCTTCTTGGCTCTCTTGGCTATCACATCTCTGCCAAGAAATCACAGCTTTGTAGCACCTCTGTTTCCTATCTGGGTTGTTAGAGGCTGGTCATTGCTCTCTTTCTGATGCACGTGTTGGAGCTATTCTCAATATTCCTGTTCCAACTAGCAAGAAGCACCTCCGTGAGTTCTTTGGGACAGTGGGCTACTGTTGCCTCTGAATTCCCGGATTTACTGACCTTGACAAACCCCTCTACTCTGCCACTGCTGGATCCGGCCCTTTAGTCTGGACCCAGGAGGCAAAGAACTCTTTTGGCTCTCTGAAACAGGCTCTTGTTTCTGCCCCTTCTCTTGCCCTTCCTGATATCTCCAAACCTTTTTTCCTTTTTGTGGCCAAGGCAAGGGGCATTGCTAAAGGGATCCTTCCTCAATCCTTCAGACCCTGGAAGAGGCCTGTCATTTAGCTCTCTAAATGTCTTGACCCTGTGGTCTCAGGGTGGCCTCCCTGCCTCCAGGCAGTGGCCGCCACCACTGTTCTTGTTAAGGAGGCCAACAAACTCTCTCTAGGCCAGCCCCTTACTGTTTTTGCTCCCCACTCAGTTGAGTTCCTCCTCTGTGGGGCCCCTAATCCATGAATTTCCAACTCCCGGCTTACACATTACCAGGCTCTTCTTCTTGATCAGTCTCGTCTCCCACTCACTAAGACTTAGGCTTTGAACCCTGCCACCTTCCTTCCTGATTCTGATGATTCTGCTCCTGTCCATGATTGTTTTCAGCTTCTTGATGAGGTCCAATTTCCCCGCCCTGACCTCCCTAATGTTCCTCTCTCTAATCCTGACCTCATCCTCTACACAGATGGGAGCAGTTTCGTGGTTGATGGCATCCACTGGGCTGGGACTACTGTTGTCTCCTACCCCTCTCTTTCTGTTCTCTGGTCTTCTCCTCTAGCCCCTGGCTCCGCTGCTCAGCATGCTAAGCTACTTACTTTGACTCAAGCTTTCTGTCTAGTCGAGGGGAAATCAGTTAATATCTATACTGACAGCGGGTATGCTTTTGCCATGGCCCATGTGCATGCCTCTTTTTACCGTGAGAGAGGTCTCCTAACCTCCTCTGGAAAAAACATTAAAAACAAGGCTGAAATTCTGGCCCTCCCTGATTACATCTGGCTTCCTTTCCGAGTTTCACAGATTCACTGTCCAGGTCATCAACTTGGGAATCGCAAGATGCTATTGGTAACTGGGAGGCTGATGCAGCAGCTCGTGCTGCTGCCCTCACCAAGGCTGCCCCTCTCCTTCTTGTCACAACTTCACTCCCTTCCCCCACACCACCCCTTCCCCTTTATTCTCTGCAGGATGGTTCCTTTGCAGCTGAAAGAGGGGGGAGGAAGCTGTCTGGGGGGTGGTGGCTCTTAGCTGATGGCCGCATTTTTGTGCCTGAAGACTTGGGAAGGGATTGGGCAGACTTCACCAGATTACACACCTTGGTTCTAGAAAACTTGGAAACTTATTGAGAAACAGGTATTATATTCCTCATTTAGATAAGCGCAGTTACCAGATGCTCGGCCTGCACTCAGGTTAAAGCAAAACAAGACAAGATAGCCCCGTTAGGAGTGAGATTGAGAGAGACTCAGCCTGGGGAACATTGGGAAGTAGATTTTTCTGAAGTAAAACCACCAGCAGCTGGCTATAAATATCTCTTAGTGTTTGTGGACACTTTCTCTGGGTAGGTGGAAGCTTTCCTTTCTAGAAAGGAAAGGGATCTGGTGATTGTTAAGAAATTCTTGAATGAATTGATTCCCAAGTTTGGTCTTCCTGTCAGTGTTGGCTCAGAAAACAGTCCTAGTTTCATTGCTAACATCTCCCAGGGTGTGTCCAGGGCTTTGGGAATCAAATGGAAATTGCATTGTGCCTGAAGACCTCAAAGCTCTGGTCAAGTTGAAAGAGCTAATCTCACCCTCAAAGAATTTCTCTCTAAACTCATGTTAGAGATGCATGAGAATTGGATAACTCTACTCCCTCTATCACTCCTACACAACCACTGTACCCCAAATAAACTTGGCATAACCCCTTTTGAAATACTTTTTGGATGTCCTCTGCCTATCCTTCACATAATTCAGGAGGAGGTACAGGCAGATTTTACTAATACTTCCATAATTAAGTTCCTACAGGGCTTACAGAATATGCAGTCATGTCTGCATAAATCAGTCCTAGAGGGCCTGCCTGTGCCAATCTCAGAATCACTCCATTACTTCCTGCCTGGGGATTCTGTTCTGATTCAGAAACACATGCTTTCTGGTCTCCAGCCTAAGTGGAAAGGCCCTTACACTGTCATCCTGACTACTCCATCTGCAGTAAAAGTTGACCCATTCCAGCCTGGCTACATCACAGCCGAGAGAAAGCTGCACCACCACCCCTGCCCCTGGAATGGAAGACCGAGCCCCTAGAGGACCCTTTAAAGCTAAGATTGTTCAAACCCAAGCCTCGATTTTCCTTTTCCTTTTCCTTCTGCTTTGTCTAGTGACTCCCCCCCAAAATCCCTATAGGGAGGTCATCATAGAATATGGACCATCTTGGGCTTTTAAGAACCCTGCTCATATGTTTCTCCACCTACAAACCCTCTTTCCGGGTATGTTACCAAATGCAGGGTTTCTGATATGCACAGATGTAGACTGTGACCAAGCTCCCTGTGCTTGCTGTACACTGGACAGTCTCACCTCTGAAGGCCTTTCAGATCCTTATACCTGTGTTTTAGCCTACTACCTTCCTTCCACTAATCCCACCAACTCCTTTTCTGTTGAGGCAGGCATTTGGGGTGGGACGGATCCCTTTCTCTGTATATTTGTGAATAATTCAGCCCCAGAGAACCCTCTGCTCCATTTCACTATTCTTAACACTTCTGACCCAGGTTGGGAGACCCCTATCTCTTTAGGCCTTGCGTCTCATCAGACCCCCACAGAAGTTACACTGGACTTATCCTGAAATTCCAACCATGGTAGAAAGGACAATGGTTTTTACAATAACTAGACACCCCTTCCCCTGGCACCCTCGTACTCTTAGCCCCACTTTAGTGTCTATTCCAACTTATACCATTCCTTCCATAATTTCCTGTTTGATCAGATATGTTCCCTTTTATCCACTGTTTATGAGACCCTTAATTTTACCAGTCCTTCCCTGGCTGATACTTGTTGGCTCTGTATTGATCCTCAGCCTTCTTATGTTCTTGGCAAAGCACTGAATGGCTCTATTACTCCTTCTACTTCCCAGACGATTGTGAGACCCAGAGTCTGCACCTAAGTCACTTGAATGTTCCTGGAAAAGGTCTGTGCCTGATGACCCTCACTGCCAGAGTTAATGGCACCCCGGAGATTATGCCTCATTGCAGGGACAACTTTGATGTAGTGCCTCCACTCTTTGAGAAGCTCCCCCGCCCTCACAATGAGACATACTTTCCTGCCCCTCCTGGGGCCTAGTGGCTGTGTTCTGATGGCCTCACACACTGTGCAGTAGCCACTTCCTTCCTTCCTTGAAGATGTTGAGCACTCTGACAGCCCTGCATGCCTCTTGGTCGCCATTCTCCCCCGAGTCTCCCTCCTCCATGGTGATGATGGTTGGCGTTATTTCTCCAGCATAGGCCACTGCCAGAAATAAGCCATACCACTACTCATCCCCTTTTGCATAGCTTTGGGGATTGCAGGATCTATGGGCATTGGAGTGGCAGCTCTGGCCAAGGGGGCTTCAGAATATAAGACCTTGAGTACACAAGTCACTACTGACCTCTCTGTCCTAGAGGAGGCAATTTCACACCTTGAGCAAAAGGTGGAATCCCTGTCTGAGATGGTCCTCCAAAATGGAAGAGGCCTGGATCTTCTTTTTATTCAGCAAGGAGCAGTGTGTGCTGCCCTAAATGAGGCCTGTTGTTTTTATGCCAACTGGTCGAGGATCGTGGGAGAAAATCTTACATTCGTTCATCAATGGCTTGATGCCAGATGAAAGGAGTTGCAGGACACTTCAGGCATTTGGTTTTTGTCCTTGTTCAGTACATCCTCTTGGCTTACTCTGTGGTTGTCTGCACTGGCAGGCTTTCTTCTTCTTTTGATTATCATCCTGATTTTGAGGCCTTGCATTTTAAATCATCTTGTTCATTTTGTTAAGAGTCACATTAACTAGGTCAAACTATTAGCTATAAGGCCGGCCCCTGTAGCAACGGTCCATCCATATTATTATGATCTCCCAAGGACAGACCCTTTGGTTGAGGTTGAGTCAATTGTTTGACACTCTCCTGAAAAGAAGTGGGGAATGTCATACCCAAACCCAAATCCCAGGCCTCTACATACCACCTGATTTGTGGCCCACCATTAAGCCCCTTATATTTCTATCCTATATTCTGTCATAGCTTGAAACTGCTTAAGGCGTGTCTGGGCATAACTGCTGAAGGTATAGTTGCCTGCCCCCTTCTTCCCTAATCAGCATTTTATATATTCTCCTTGAATCATTATATTGTATAAGGTTCATTATGGTGCAAGGATCTTATCTAGGGACCACCCTGTCCTGTCCTGCTGACCAAGCAGGGAGGATCAGGGGGAAAGGAGGACAGGAATTCCGCAGAACAGACCAGGGTCATGTTCTGGGTGAAGAGGGTGGGGGCCCTGCTTGGTACCCCAATGGACTACTGCCAATCTGAGTGAATACTCTGGTAGTCAGGCACTTAATCAATAAATCCACATCTAAATTTTATCCTGAATCAGGTCTTGGCTTGCTCTTATTCTCTGCACAACAATGATATGTAATAAAGTGCAATGTAAAGAGAGACTAAAAACTAATTGGAAACTGAAGAATTTTATCCTAAAGAATGATTGAGTCAAACAACAAATCATAGAAACAATGAGTAACTTCATTCAAGAGAATGACAATAATGAGACAATATGCCAAAACTTATGGGATGCAGCAAAAGTGATTCTGAGGGGAAGTTTTATATGTCTAAATGCTTACATGAATAAAATAGAGACAAAGGAGATCAATGAATTGGTCATGCAGCTGAAAAAGCTAGAACAAGAATAAATTGAAAATCTCCAATTAAATACTAAATTAGAAGTCCTGAAAACCATAAGAGAGATTAATAAAACCGAAAGTGAGAAAATTACTGAACTAATAAGAGAGAGAGAGCATACATGTATGAATTAACCCATATGTATGCTTACATGTCATTGTTTGAGCTTTAATATTTAGATTATATTTCTGATCTGTATTTATTGTGGTGTATGTGGTAAGATGGTGGTTCAAATGAAATTTTGGCTAAATAAATTTTCAGTTTTTGTAGAAAATCTGGATAAATAGGAAATTCTTCTCCAAATAATTAGTTTTCTTTGGATTCCCTGAAAGTATTATTATCATTTTTAAAAATTTTAATGTTCTATAACTTATACATTTTAAAGAGGATTTATTTTTGGCTTGTGAGATTATTGGTGTAGGGAATTTCCCACAAGGAATTCATTCCAACAATGGAAGTCAGCATTAGCTCGGCAATTTGTAATCTTAGGTGCTTGAGATATTAAGACTCTTACAGTTTTAAATATTTACTATATGTACAAGATGGGACCTGAACTCAAGCTTTTCTAAGAGTCCAGTTTTCTGTGAAATGTGCAGTGTCACCTTTCATAAAAAGAGATATATTTATCTCTTTGTATTTAAAGACATTAATTTGAGTTAAACAAACTCTCAGGATGATAGAAATTTATGCACAATTTCTTTAAAAATTGTTCTGTTCTAATCTCCTACTTGTTTTCTGTTCTAGAAAAAAAGTTTATTGACAATCTAGATTGCATAGTCAAATATTAGAGTTGGGTAGTGAATTTGAAGTCAGGAATACCTGAATAATAACATTTCAGATTCTTAATATCTATGGAATGTTGCATCCATCATTTAATAATTCACTTTCAATTTCTTCAGCTATAAAATAGGATTAACATAAAGATCTAGCTCACAGTTCTCTGTGTGTGTGTGTATGAAGATCAAATAAGTCAATGTACTTTGCAAAGTAAAATACTTTGTACACATAATAGTGATACAGAAATTTTAGCTGTTACTATTATGTATTTGCCATATGTTACTATTGTGTATTTGTCATATGTCTCAATGGAATAAATCCCAATAAAATATGGGAAACCCATCCAGGGAGAAATAATAATTTATGCAATAGTCTTTTTATCATCTATTGGGTTCTTTCTCTGTGGATTGCTGAAGTCATATCTTTTGGTCCTAGAAATAATTATGTTTTTACTGACTAGGACTTCATGATTCAGCATCACTAGTGAATTGTAGTATTCATCAAAACTTATTTTTTAATCAACAGCATATCACTATTTTATTTGAATTTTGAGTAGGACATCTGAAATCAGAGCTGTATTTAGGAACTTTTTTGCATCTATTGCAAACACAACTAATCACATCTTGGGGAAATTGCATTATTTTAGTAATATAATTATGTTAATACTATAATGATGGTAAGGGAGGTGGATATCTTTCTAGTGATGAAGGGACTGAGATCCTAAGAGATAGCTGCTTCAGAGGAGGTAATATCTCTCTTCCAAAATTGAAAAATTTTCTTTTAGTACCTAATACTCAAATGCTTCTACTGAACCTCAGATTATCAGATAATCCTCAGATTATCATGATCTGCACCTTCACTCTTATCTCAGCAATAAGGAGGGGCATACTCTTGAACATGTTATCTGTCATTGACAAGTGTTCTACTTCTACAATCCATAACTCTGCAATTCCTTTATGACAGTAACTTTCTGTCCTTTCATCTTTCCCTGTGTCTCATGCCTCCTGAAACTATTATCTATGCTGATTATTCTCCAAGAATCTTCCCCTGCCCTGCTTTCAAAAGTCACCATTTCTGCTCTTTCTTTACTCTTTCCTTCCTTCAAAAATTTGACCTTTTTGCTAACCATTTTTTTGGGTGTGTTTTCTTCTACCTTTGAATCTTTTGCTCTGTTGTTCACTTGTACTTCATTCCCTTCCCAACCTCAGGCTGAATTACTTCCACCATTTCTCTTTCTCATTCCAATGCTGATGTTTTGTTATAACACTTGAAGAAGTCAAACAACTGTGGAGACAGAGTCCACCACAAATTTATGTCATCTGATCTTGATTGAATCCTAAATGCAGCATGCTAGTCCCTTGATTTCTCTGATTAACTATTTTCTACAATCCCCATGGGCACTGTTTCCAGCTACTTAGGCTCTCAAATCAGCTCCTTTACTACAACTTCCTTCAACAGAAGGTTTTGCTTCATATTTTGTGGAATCAAGTGAATCTATATTTTTGCAGCTCCCTCTCTTCTCACAAGTTCCATAATTCAAACCACCTCAATATTATTTCTTCCCTGCACCAATCTATAGTGTGGCCTATCTTCCCAAGAATATCAACTTTTCCATCTTTGTTCTTGATCTTCTTACCTCCTATTTCATTTGGGCACTTTTTCCCTCTGATCATTTCTCCTTTCTTTAACTGTCGATTTATTCTTACCATACTTCTTTTTCCCTGCCGCCTACAAAAATATCCAATCTCTATCACTCTTAAAAAAAAAACTCTCTCATCTGACACTGCCTGTCCTAGATATCTCATACCTTTCACAGCCAAACTCTTAGCAAAAAACTGCTGAATCTTGTCTTCACTTTCTCACCTCCCACTCATTTCTGAACACATTGCAATCTGGCTTCAGTCACCACTACTCTAAGTAACTTACTGAAATTCTTCTCTACAAGGTCAACAGTGGCATCTTTATTTCTAAATCATGAGATCAGAGGAAACTTTTTCTCACTCCATCTATCTTGTCTCTCTTGGTCTTTGACACATGTGACAACTGCCTCAAAATACATTTAGGATGACCACCTGTTCATCAATCTCTGTCTTGTTGCCTGATTTTCTTTTATGACACTAATAGCATGAGGAGTTAAGCATGCAAGGTGGCATTAGAGATTATTTAGTCAAACTCCCTCTTTTATAAGTAAATAAAATTAGATACTGAGAGGTCACATAAATTCTCAAAATTATATAGAGAGGAAGATTTGAAGTCAGCATTCTTTCTGTGACATTACTCTGTGTTACTTGGACATAAATTTAAGTTCCTATAACCTGTTCATGCATATAATGCAACTTAGTATTTATTCTTTGTGACTCATGAAATGTTTATTCCTCAGAGACTGAAATGAAACACAACATATATTGCTTATCCATGAACTATGTGCTTATAATTTGGGCAACTTACAAATATCTTTCAATGACTTCAAATGCCTTTCTGAAACCAAACCTTTCTTAAATCAAAGTCATGTTTTAACATGAATATTCTTGCATTGATCCTGTATGTTGTATGTCAGAGAATATCACAGTCCTTGCAGAATCACCCCATGGTCACCTAAAAATCAACAGAGGTAGATAATAAGCATAAATAGATAGTAGTATTAGAGATTTTATATATATATACATATATATATATATATATATATATATATATATATATATACACACACACACACACATTCATACACACACACATATGGAGAGGCTTCCAGGTCACGTAATCAACAAGATGAAGGAGTAGATATTCTCTCTGATCACTCTGACCTCTCGGATGCTTTCTAAAGAGAAATAAGTTATCAAAGATAAAACAACTTCAGCTCTCTCTATTACTCAAGATACTTTGAATCCAAAAGAAGGTTAAAACAAATAAAAGTGATGGGCTGACTTCTACAGTAAGCACATTAAGCACCCCTTCCCCACCTCCCACTCTACTTCCCCAACTCCACTATGGTAAACCTTAACTTAGCCAATCTAAAAATATAACATAGGGACTAGCAGCAAAACCCCAGCTCACAGTCTAGTTGTAGTTCCCTCTATCCAGTTCTGTGGAGATCCTGGCTCCAGGCTATAAAAATTTCCAAAGTGCAAAATAAACAGTCCAAGGTGTATAAGCACTTCAAGGATAAAAGCTTGTTGGACATGGGAGTGACTGGCTGGGTGGCAAAATATTTTTGCAAGAACATCAGGATAAAAGTGAAAGAAGCAGAACCCTTATCTGGATTTGAAAGAGAACTCAACATATCACATTCTCCACTTTCCAGTCTGAGTTACAAACATTCAGACTATAGAAATCAACCACATAGCACCACTTTAGGAGCTCTCTGGACTGCTTGCTGGTACTAGGCCAGAGAACTGAAGAAGAGAAAGAACAAACAGGAATTTCGAACTCAAAATTTGAAAAAAGAAAAGAATGTTAAAATAAATAAATAATAAAATCTCTGCAATTATACTTTAACAAATTATAAAAAGAGTTAATGAACTGAAAATGTTTTAAAAATTAGAAAGTCTGCAAATAGTACAAAATAAAAGGAACACAGTAGGAGATTAAGAATTAAAGGAAAAGTACATAGAACAGATATATAATACACATATATTATATATGCATACATGGGAATATTCTGATCACATTACATTTTATGTTCTGGTGATTTTACATAAGGTATAAACTTGTATATGCATGTAAGTACTTTTGAGATGGTTTAGTCATGTAACTAAAGCAAAAGATGACTTGTAGACAATGTCAATATGGTATAAGAATTTATACAGTCATGATATTGAAAGTGCCATGCATTAGACAATAGAAAAATATTAATTTAATTTATATTACTCAGCATACACTCAACAGAGAAAGGCGATTCAATAAATGTCTTAATTGAAAAGCTAACATAATTATTTACATTATTTCTATATCAGTAACACTTTTTCCTGAAATACTCAATATTTTTCCATTCTGAAGACTCTTATTAAAACCTAGAGACAACTATAGGTGAAATGGTGATTTGAGAAAAATGTCAGTGTCTTTCCCATTTTATCTAATATCCTATCATCCCACCTATTCCCTGTTTGGCTCACATCAACTCCTTTCTTCCTATAATACTCAGGACAATGACCAGCACTAAGATGGTCCATTTTGAATTATTTTCCTATCAGTGTCCCACAAGTTCCTTTACAGAATGCAGAGATGTTAGCATCCAAGATTTCACCTTACCTTTATTGCTATTCACTTGTTCTATTTATCCTCACTTTGGAGCCAGATTCTCTTGGCTGAACATTAAAATTAACTAATTGGATAATTAAACTATGCTAAATGTGCCTTACCAAATAATAAATAACCAGTCATATACATGTGAATATGTGCTACTAGAAAATGTAAATAAATCTATAAATAGAGTTCTTAAGACCTCTTTGATGAGAAGTTGGGTGGGGACAAGTAAGGTAGATTTATTCAGAAACTAAGATTCTTCAGTGGTGCATTTTCTACCTGACACTACATAATATATGCTCTTAAAGAAGGAAAACAGTGACCTAAGTAGAACTAAAGTTGCAGCGCAATCTTTTCTGGACAACAGCTGATAAGATCATGTGCAAATAAGCTCTGTTCTTCCTTTCATGTAGCTTTCTTTGTGCATGAATTAATACAGTTATGTACCCATATGAAATTTACATATGTGGCATCTCATAGTTTAAAAGTTATTGGTTTCTCAATGTTATGCTAGAACTATAAACTCTGGCAGGTTCTATAATAACAGATTGGTTTTATTACAAGCCTAGAAAAAAGACAATGCCTGCTTTTAGAGGCCAAGCATAACTAAATGTTGAGAGCCTCATCACTAATAAAATGATTATTGGTAAAAGATTCTCTGGCCCTAGTAATCCATGAAAAAAGGAAAAAACACAAAATGGCTCTCAAGTCTGTTCAATCTTCTTCTATTTCTATAGTAAGGGTGGCAAAACAGAAAAAAAGTATAGAAGAGAGGGACAAAATGTTATTAAAACTGACAGTTTTTGAACAACTATAATCATTAAATTAGTTCTTAGGCATACAATGAGTTCTATAATCCACAATGTCAAGAGGATTTACTGAAAGAACAAAAGATTTCTGTTGATCATAATTTTCTAGTTATAAATAAAACCAAAAGAAAAAGTGAAATTTTAGCTAATGGAACCCATCATTTACGGGTTTTCCTTGGAGAGCCAAATAAGAGGTTTGGGTTTTATCATATGTCAAAAGATAACCAGAAACCATTGGGGGGCATTTTGGTGAATTTTTATTGTGGTACTCAAAAATATTAATAAAAGTACCACATAAACAAATGGCAATCACCAACTTGCATTCTGAGGAATTAAGGAACGCAATTTAACAAATATCTCAAAAAGATTAGATCAATATTATACTTTGATATGTGTCTACTTCATTGTAAAGTTGTTCTTGATAATGTTGGATATTTATATGTATGTATGAATACATATCTTTCTGTACATATATACTATGTGTTGTATCTGCATAATATGTATATACACAAAATGTATGTAAAGTATAATATGCACATATTTTCATAAACTTGTATGTGATGAGACTATCTATATGCATATGTACATATGCACATTTCTTAATATGCAAGTGTATGTATATGATATGCTCATACATTTGCATAACAATATCAACCTTTCTACAAGTATAAATAAATATGTACATATCCATGACATAGGAGTAATGAACAAAATCAAAATTTTGTAGTCTGTACAGAAATTTTATACCTATTTTATAAATGTTTTATTTGACAAAACAATCAGGAAGTCTTGTGCATAGTAAGAGCTAGTTAGAATCACACACCAAGACAAAATAAGTTTAGCTGTATAGTAATTGATCAGATAATTGGTATATTAATAAAGACCTAGGAAGAATTATGAATGTACAAGGTGAATTATAACTTTTTTGAACAATATATCCTGGGAAGGAAAGAGCTTATCCTCATGTGTCCTAATTCATGGGATTTGGAAGATTGGTTTAAAA
>CM053580.1:341979765-341990666 GCA_028627135.1 Pseudochirops cupreus | reverse complement strand
CCAAAAAAAAAAAAAAAAAAAAAACAAGGGAAAGATCAGTATGTGTGTCCATACATACACATATGAATCTTTTGTATAAATAGATCTATGTTGTAATATAATGAGTTTAAATTGTGTTGGAGAAATGATTATTATTTTCTTTAAAATGAAAATACCTATGTTGTAGTACAATGTTGATTCTTTCCATGAGGAGATGACTGAGAAGACTAGAGGAAATTTCATGAATCTGGCACAGAAGAATCACCAAATAAATCAAGTGAGAATTTATGGAGTGATGAAATTTCTAATTAATGAATTAGCTTTTAAATGATACAATATTAACTGAAGCATTGTCATTAAACTGACCTACAAAGGAAAATAAGTTTCAAGACTTAGGTTAATCTTCTTGAACAGTCATTTGACTGAGTTTAGGTGAGGAATTTCTGTCTATGGAATATAGAGAGTTGAGTCAACAATACTTTCAAATGAGAAAATGGATGAGTAAATGCTATTGAATATTAATCTCCTTTTTTCAATGTAAAACTTAAGTGGGATGAATATAAATTATTAAAAATTATAATTTTTATTTAGATCTGAATTTGGTACTCTGTGCTATAGAGTAGTGCTCAGAGGACCTACCTCGGAGTCTGCAACAACATGCCTTTTACTCCTCTTTAAAAAATCAAACTTTCATGGCAGAGCTGAGATGGCTGAGCAAAAGTAGCAACTTGCATGAGCTCTCCCCCAAACAACACCAAACACTTTTAAATAATGCCATAAAACAATTCCTGGAATGGCTGAACCCATAAAAGGATGAACCCATAAATTAAGTTACCAGCCAAACACAACTTAGAAGGCCAGCAGGAAAGATTTCTTGTAATTGGGTGAGAGTAGAGCCTAGTCTAGAACAGGCCTTACCACTGCAGACCAGGAGTTGGTTTTGGGACCCACTAACTATGCAGCAGCAGCTGCTACTTCTGAAGCTCTCAGCCTACAGACAGTAAGATGATTGAACAACTCATCATAAGGAGATTACAGGGGTATCTTCTCTGTCCCTGGGGGTAGGACTCCATTACTTTGCCCATACACAGATCTGGGTTGTAGTCCAATGCAGCAATCCCAGCACTAGGAGGAGCACCAGTATACCAGAGCTTGAAGGGCCAGTGGAGCAGTTATCCTCCTCATAGGTTCTGGGGAGAAAAGAGTGCTTGTCGTCAATCACATACTGGAGCACTGTCTACAAGAGTAGTAAGCACACCTCTCTTTAGATAATACCATCTTTGAAGAACTGAAAACTTACAGGTCCCTAGAAGTGTCTTTGAAAATTTCTGCAAAAATTTTCTGTACCATGAGATAGTGTGCCCTCCACCCTAGAAGCAAAGCCCAACTTTAAGAAAGACTTAAAAATCAAGAAATGGACTGGAAAAAATGAGCAAATATCAGAAAAAAATTTTACCATAGAAAGTTACTATGGTGACAAGCAAAATCAAAACATATACTCCAAAGAAGAAATTGAAGTCAAAACTTCAACATCCAAAGCCTTTAAGGAAAAATATGAATTTGTCTCAGGATATGGGGGAGCTCAAAAAAAATTTTGAAAATCAAACAAGAGAGGTAGAGGAAAAGTTGGGAAGAGGAATGAGAGTGGTGCATTAGAATGATGAAAAAAGTCAACTTGGTAAAGAGTCACAAAAAAATGCCAAAGAAAGTAACACCTTAATAAATGAACTAGGCCAAATGACAAAAATCCGTGGGGGGGAGAGGAGGCTTTAAAAAGCAGAATTAGCCAAAAGGAAAATGAGTTACAAAAGCTCACTGAAAAAAATAATTCTTTAAAAATTAGAGTTGAATGTAGGGAAGCTAATGACTTTATGAAAAATCAAGGAACAATAACACAAAACCAAAAGAAAAAAAAATTGAAGATAATGTGAAATATCTCACTGGAGAAACAACTGATTTGGGGGGATAATTTTAAAATTATTGGACTATCCAAAGTTCATAATAAAAATAAAAGTAGCCTCAATATCATCTTTTAAGAAATTATCAAGGAAAACTGCCCTGACATTCTAGAACCAAAGGTTATTGGCTAGATGACTATTGTTCCTCGTCCCAAAGATGAACAAAACAACATCACTATGCTAGAGTCAAGTTTCAGTGTGCCCAAATGTGGCTGATCAGACCAATATAAGCTTAGAATGCTCTACCAGAGATTGGGCACAAATACTCTGTAGGTACATTTGGGGTGGATGCTCCAAATTTGTGCATTCTGTGTTTCCTATGAGGTGTTTCAATTCTGCTTTGCTTATATAGCACAGTCCCTTCTCTGATGTGGACATACCACGCTGAGCAGTCCTTTGCCAGTGTCTACACAATCATTTCCAAAGTTCTTGAGAGAGACATTGAGAGTGACCTTATATGGTTTCTTCTGACCACCATATGAATATTGCCCTGTATGAGTTCTCCACAAAATAGTCATTTTGTTAAGTGCACATTTTTCATTCAAACAACATTGCCAGCCTATCAGAGTTGCACTCTCTGAAGCACAGTTTGAATGCTTGGCAATCTAGTCCATGTAAGGACCTCAGTGTCTGGTACCTGATCCTACCAGGCAATCTTCAGAATCTTCCTAAGCCAATACAAATGGAAGTGATTCAGTTTCCTGACATGGCACTGGTATACTGTTCAGATTTCACAAGCATACAGCAATGAGATCAGCACAACAGCTCTATAGACCTTCACTTTGGTAGTCAGTTTAACACCTCTTCTCTACCACACCTTCATTCAGAGCTTCCCAGACACTGAGCTAATTCTGGCAATATGTGCACCAACCACATTATCAGTATGTACATCCCAGGAAAGTACACTACCAAGTTTGGTAAGTGAACTTATTCACAGCACTCCTAACTTCTCAATTTGCTGTAATTGATGGTTCCTCAAATCGATGGTTTGGTGGTGGCTGATGGAACACCTGTGTTTTCTTGGTGTCAATTGTTAGGTCAAAATTAACACAAGCAACAGAGAATTGACCCATACTTTGTTGCATTTCAGCTTCAAGGGCTACATTGAATGCACAATCATTTACAAATAGAAAATAATGTACCAACACTTCCTCCACTTTGGTCTTGGCCTGTAGCCTTTTCAAGTTGAAAAATTTACAGTCAGTATGGTAGCTGACCTTGATGATATGTTCATCCTCATGGAAAGCATTTGACAACATGGCTGAAACATCATGCTAAAAACCCTGGGAACAAGCACACAACCTTGTTTTACTACATTGGTGACTGAAAAGGCATGAGAACATTGACCATTATACAGAACTCAGGCAAGCATGTGTAATGGTAATGGAATTTTGAGATTCCCCTGTACTGGCTTGATTTTTGAGTTAAGTGTGAAAACCCAGAGCTTTTGAATCCCACTTGTGGGATGGACTTGTTGACGTGAAGAAAGAGGGCTGAACTGGGAGGAGCCATGAATTGGGAGAAAAGGTCCAAGCCTAGAGAAGGCCAGAAGGACTTTGGGAGAACAGTATCCAGTATAATGGAGCCTGAGTTGCTGAGAGAAAGACTGCTGAGAGCCCATTGGAGCTGCCCAGGAATTTTGAGAACTGCCACCTGGAGCTGCCAAGACCTGAGGAGGCATGGCTATGATGCTGGAATTTTGTCTGTCTGTTTTGATGTTGTTTTGCCAGATTCACCTGCTGGTGAAGGACAGTGCTGCTGTTGTAGAGGTCCTGGAACCTTGCTGTTGGTTCAGAAGCCCTGAAGGAGGATTTTCCTGTTGTATGTTTACAGAAATCCTAGAAGAGGGCCTTGCTGATGTTTTCAGGAGTACTGGGAGTGTTCTACAGGCAGAGAGTAACTTGATGAGGACACTGGCTATGGCTTTGTTGAGCCTTGTCTCCTCCAGACCTGAGTTTGCTGAGGGCTTGCCTCAAGTGAAGATGAAAGAAGGATCTTTACTTGGGTATTCAATGCTGAGTTTAACCTTGTAACTTAAGGGTGGATGGCCTTTTGTGTTCTCTTGTCCTTTTGAGATTCAGGGGTGGAAAGCCTTTGAGTTTTTGTGCTCTGTGATTGACCAAATGAATGGACTTTGTTTATGATTGGAGACTAATCTCCATTTGAGAGGGCTTTGTTGACTGACTAAATGTACTGGCCAGGGGTGGGATACTCGGACCTTGATGCTTTGCAATTGAATTGAGAACTTACTTCCTAAATGAACAAGTTACACTGTATTTTGACTTTCCCTGTTCTGTGAATGTTTCCTGAACAAATGGAGTTTACTATGCTGATAATCTGAACCTTGGAAGTTGCCTTTGCTTGGCATTACAGCATGCTGTCATTAAATTGACATACAATGCTGATGAACTTCTCTGGGAAACCAAATTTTGACATAAATTTCCATAAGCCCTCATGACTCTTAGTATTGAAGGCCTTGGTTCAATCTAAAAACATTGTGTACAGATGTCTGTTCTGCGACTGACATTCCTTCTGGAGTGGTCAGGCAGCAAACACTAGATTGACTGTTACTTGGCTCTTTCTGAAATCACACTGGCTCTCAGGTAGATGACCATTTTCCAGGTAAAGTATCAACCTATTAAGGAGGACTCTGGCAAGAATCTTGCCATCAGTTACTAAAAGAAAGATTTTCCTGTAATTGTTATAGTACAATCAGTTCCCTTTACCTTTATAGAAATGGACAATGGAGGCATCCTTGAACTCCTAGGGGATAACCTCCTCTTGCATTATGATCTGGAAAATTTTAATCAGAATTTGTATGAGCAATGGACCCCCAGCCTTTTAAATATCATCTGGAATAGAATCAGCAACAAGTGCTTTGCCAAATGAAAGTAGCCTAATGGCATTCAAAACACCTTCTTTAGAAGGAGCTTCAGCTACAGAGGGATTGACTTCAATATGAGGTAAAGTGTCAATGGTCTCAGCATTGATTGATTATGGTCTGTTGAGAACAATATGAAAATGTTCAGCTCATCTCTCTAGAATCATATCCTCTTTTCTGGTGGCAGGGAGTTGGAAACTGGAGCATGGCTGAACAATGGTATGTGATTGTGATATGTGATTGTGATGGAATACTATTTTGCCGTAAGAAATGATGATCAAGGGTTAGAGAAGAATATATTGGGAGAAGGAGAAAAAGAGAAAGAATAGCGTAATTTATCTCACATAAAAGAGACAAGAGAAAGCAGTTACAATGGAGGGGAAGAGTAGGGAGGTGAAAGGCAATGAGTCAACCCTACTGTCATTAGATTTGGCTTAAGGCGGGAATAACATACACACTCAATTGGATATATTACCCTACAGAAAAATAGGGGAGGGGGGAAAGGATAAGATAGGGGATGATAGAAGGGACGGCAGATTAGGGGAGGGAATATTCAGAAGCAAACACTTTTAAAAAGGGACAGGGTCAAAGGAGAAAATAGAATAAATGGTGGGGTGGGATAGACTGGAGGGAAATATAGTTAGTCTTTCACAATCTGACTACTATGAAAATGCTTTGCAGGATCACACATGTGTAACCTATACTGAATTGCTTGTCTTCTCAATGGGGGCAGAGGATGTGAGGAGGGAAGAAGAAAGAGAATCTGGAACTCAAAGTTTTAAAAACAAATGTTTTTAAAAATTGTGTTTACATGCAACCAGGTAATAAGATATACAGGCAATGGAGTATAGAAATTCATCTTGCCCTAAAAGAAAGTAAGGAGGAAGGGGAAAGGGAAATAAGGCGGGCAGAAGTTTGGATAAACTGGTGCTAGGGGTAATCAGTATGATTGTTGTGTGGTGTAGGGGTAAGGGAGAAATGGGGAGAAAATTTGGAACTTAAAATCTTGTGGAAATGAATGTTGAAAACTAAAAATAAATAAATTCTAGGGAAAAAAAATTAAATGATAAGCAGGATGTTCTAAGAAAAAAAAAACCTAGAAAGACTTAAATGAGCTGATGCAAAGTGAAAATGTACTGTGTACAAAATAACAGCAATATTTTAATATGATCAACTGTGAATGACTTAGATCTTAGATGATGATGCAGTGTCATCAGACATTATTTTAGAGGAGACTGAAAAATATATGCAGATCTATATGAGATGAATGAAAAAAAAATCATGGAACCATGATGGCTGAGTTAAAGTTAAAAGGTATAAATATATAATGGGTCTAGCTACTCTTATTTCTTAATTACCCTGAAATTATTCTTCATGTTCTCAGGAATAAAAATAGAGCAGGTAGACAATGGAGGATACTTATGATTAAGGATTAGTAGGAATAATGGTTTGTCATGGTGGTGAATAATTTAGAAGTCAAATTCAGTGAATCATTGAGATGGCTGTTCAAGACTAAGTCAAACTCCAAGTATCATTGGTATCAGACTCACTTCTCCTTAATCTGTCTGAGGAAATCTGCTAGCCATTTGAGATACATTGAAAGACAAAAATATAGTCCTGTCCTCAATGTTCACATTCTGATAAGGGAAATATCATGCATAGAGATATATGTATAAGATAGTGACAGTGTAAAGGGAAGGTAATCTCCTAGAGAAGGCACTGGCAAAAGGTGGGTTGGGTTGGGTAAGATTGGATAAGACCTAATAAAGAAGGAAAATTTTGAGGGTTTTTTTTTTAAGAAGCTAGGAAAGAGAGTATGGAAAGGTGAGGAGAGAAAATCTTTCAGGAATTGGGAAGAGCTGATGAAAAAGGACAGAGTTGGGAATTGGAGGTTATTGTGTGAGAAATAACAAGAATGCCATTTAGCTAGATTTTAGAATATGAAGAGGAGACTAAAGTATAAGACTGGAAACATAGGGAAAAGGTCAGATTATAAAGCATTTTAAATGACAAATAGAAGTTTGTATATTTAATCCCAGATGTAATTTGAATCCATTACAATTTATTTAGTGTGGGGTGGTATGTTCATATGTCTACTTTAAGAAAATCACTTGTGCAATTGAGTGAAGGATGGATTGAAATGGGAAGTAACTCTAAGTATAGAGAGGCTAACCAGTCAGCTCTAAGCATGTGATGATAGCAGTGAGAGAGAAGAAAAAGGAACTTATACAGGGGATAATGTGAAGGTTGAAAGAACAAGAAATTAAAATATTTTGGATAGGTCAGAACATATGCAAAGTACAAGTACAGGAGGACAGAGATAGTAGAATGAGGAGAAGGATATGAAGTTGTGATCAAAGATGTCAAAAACAATTGTTCCAAATGTCAGACATAGAGTTGAAAATATAAGGAGTTCATGTCCCTTTAGGAGGTAAAATCAGAATTTATCAAGGGGATATTGATATTTCCAAAAAAACATATAGGTGTCAGGGAGGAGAAAAATAAATTATATTTATTTAGTGCTGAAGTAATTTAGGAATTTTCCTGTAACTTTATAGATGGTCACAATGATAAAAATAAGAAGAAAGCCACAGAATAACTATCTATACGTACATATCTATGTGTATAGATTTATAGTGATAAAGGGGAGTTGGGGGGAGAGGGCGAAGGAGAAAGGGGAAGAGAGGGAGAATCATATGGAGTCAAATTCTAAGGTGGAGAAGACTTTTTTGCCAAAGAGAACAAGGAGTAAGGGGTACAGCTATAAACTACACCTTCCTTTGGACCTTTTATAAGAGGATACATGAAACAATTTCTTGGTAGCTGTTTTTCCTAATAAAACTGATTGTTGGAAAATAACTCCTAACATATTTTATAGAACAACTGTCAATATCAATAATATATGTGTTAAAATAATTTAAAAATATAAAGAGTTACACATACGAATTTGCTAATTGTAAAAAGGGAAACCTGCATTTTTATTTCAATGGGCTCCTGAGGCAAACCTATAACTCACTGATTTGTAAGTAAGAATTATCCAACAAGAATATCTAGTATAGCAGGACTGTTCAATAATCTGATTACCTTCCTCATGACTAAATTTAGGAATACTGGTTCAATAACGCAATGAATGAGTATAGAGGAAATAATACTTAACAATCACGGACAAAACAGAGATTAAAAAGAAGAGAAAATTCTCATTAAGAAATTGAATGTTTTTTTTTTAATCACCTATCTTCCTATTGTGAACAAGGCAAATGAGGTCTGATGAGTTCTAATAACTGGTCTTAAGCTACTTAGGGGATAGCATGGTGTAGGGGAAGAACACTCAATTTGGAGTGCAGGGATGAAAATTTGATTACTAGCTCTACTATTTAGTACCTGTATGATGTTGAACAAGCTTTATTGTTATAAAATGATGCATTGGACTAGATAGCCACTTGTGACCCCAAATCCTCTCATGTATCACTTACTCTAGCCTTATAAGTTTAGGTTTTGAACTTATTTATTTAGGTTTTGAACAATTTATAATTTTAAACATATTCTCTTTGTGAACTGATTATGATTGTATCTGAAGTTTAAAAAAAAACTAGGGGCAGAGCCAAGATGGCAGCATAGAAGCAGGAAAACTACACAGATCTGACATAGCCACCTCAAATACCCATAAGATATTACTCTAAACAAATTTTAGGCTCGAGAACTCACAAAATTAAAGAAAAAAATATGTCCCACTGAAGGCAGCTTGGCAGGAAGGGCTCATCACAGCATGCTGGGAGCCAAGCTCAGCCCAGCCTGAAACCATGGCTTGGCCCATGGTGGCCATGTCAAGCGTCATCTGGAGCACTTGGGAGAGTGGATCACCTGCAGCTGTGGCAGTTTCCAAAACTATCAACCCATAAGAAACAAGACCAAAGTGAAAGGACAATGGAACTCAGCTAAATTTGGGGGAGAAAAACCATCTGGCTGAACTACCTCCAGGGCAAGAAAGTGGCAAAAATGGTGGCCTGGCAACCACCTCCACGTGGCTGCTTCAGAAGCTCCCAGCCTGCAGATTGCAGGGGAGCCAACCATTCATTCAGAGGCTAAGTGCTCTTGCTTTGAGCTGCCTAGATCCAGATCATTGTCTTGGGTGGTGGTCGTGGGGTGTGTTTTCAGTGAGCCAAAGCTGGTGGGGCCTGCAGGAGCCTCCTAATAGCTCCAGAAGCTGCAAAAACTCCAGCAATTTGAGACAGAGCTTTCCCCTTTGGAGGTAGAGTTTCACAGAGCTAAAAAGTCAAGTAATTGACTGGCGACATGAGTAGGCCAAGGAAGCAAAGTAAGAACAGCAGTTAAACTTTAGATTTCTTTTTGGAGACAAAAAGGATCAAACCATTGAATGGGAGGAAGACAACACAGTCAGAAATCCCACATCAAAAGCTTCTAAGAAACATGTAGACTTCATACAAGCTATGGAACAGCTTAAGAAAGATTTTGAAAACAAAATAAGAGAAGTGGAGAAAAATTGGGAAGAAAAACAAGAATGATACAAGAAAATCATGAACAGAAAGTCAACAAACATGTTAAATAAATGAAATAACATGTTAAAAAATATATTAGCTCAAATGGCAAAAGAGGCCCAAAAAGCCAATGAGGAGAAGAATGACTTAAAAAGTCAAACTTGCCAGATGGAAAAGGAATCTCAAAATCTTTCTAAATAGAATAATTCCTTCAGAATTAGAGTGGAGCAAATGGAAGCAAATGACTTTATGAGAAATCAAGATACTATTAAACAGATCCAAACACATGAAAAAATAGAAGACAATGTGAAATATCTCACTTAAAAAAACACTGACCTGGAAAATATATCCAGGAGACATAATTTAAAAAGTGTTGGACTACCTGAAAGCCATGATCAAAAAAAGAACCTAGAAAGCATCCTTCAAGAAATCTTCAAGTAAAATTGTCCTGATATTTTAGAACCAGAGGGCAAAATAGAACTTGAAAGAATCTACCAATCACCTCTTGAAAAAGATTCCCAAAAGAATACTCCTAGAAATGTTATAGCCAGATTCTGAAGTTCCCAGATCAAGGAGAAAATATTACAAGCTGCCAAGAAGAAACAATTTTAATACTCTGGTAAAACAATTAGGATAACCCAGCATCTAGCAGTTTTTACATTAAGGGATTGAAGGGCCTGGAATATGATATTCTGGAGATCAGGGGAGCTGGGATTAAAATCAAGAATCACTTACCCAGCAAAATTGGGTATAATGTTCCAGGGGAAAATATGGTCATTCAATGAGGTGGAGGACTTTCAAACATCCTTGCTGAAAAAAACAGAACTGAAAAGAAAGTTTGACACTGAAGTACAAGAAGCATGAGAAGGTAAACATGGAAAAGAAATCATAAGGAACTTATCAAAATTGAACTATTTACATGCCAACATGGAAAAGCGATAACTGTAACTTATGAAACTTTCCTCAGTATGAGGATAGGTGAAGGAAATACAAATCTATACACACACACACACACACACACACACACACACACATTCACATATATCTATATAGAAGGGTTTATATATGTGTGTGAACACATATCTGAGCATGTGTATATATGAATACATAGAGGGCACAAGATCAATTGAATAGGAAGGGACAATACTCTAAAAGGTCCTCAAGGATAATTGCCCTGAAATTTTAGAACTAGAGGGCAAAATAGAACTTGAAAGAATTCACCAATTGCCTCTTGAAAAAGATCCCTAAAAGAAAACTCCTAGGAATGTTATAGCCAGGTTCCAGATTCCCCAGATCAAGGAGAAAATATTACTAGCTGCAAAGAAGAAACAATGTGGATACTGTGGAAACACAATTAGGATGACCCAGGATCTAACAGTTTCTACATTAAGGGATCGAATAGCCTTGAATATGATATTCTGGAGATCAAGTGAGCTAGGATTAAAACCAAGAATCATGTACCCAGCAAAACTGAGTATAGTATTCCAGGGGAAAATGTGGTCATTCAGTGAGGTGGAGGACTTTCAAACATTCTTGCTGAAAAAACCAGGACTGAAAAGTATGTTTAACACTCAAGTGCAAGAAGCA
>CM053580.1:341937917-341979665 GCA_028627135.1 Pseudochirops cupreus | reverse complement strand
TCTCAGTATGAGGATAGGTGAAGGGAATAAAAATGTATATATGCATATACATACACATATGTCTATATAGGAGGGTTTATATTTGTGTAAGAACACATATCTGAGTATGTGTATATATGTGTACATAGAGGGCTCAGGATCAATTGAATAGGAAGGGACAATATTTTAAAAGGTTAAATTCTGAGGTGGGCGAGGATTAGAATGAGAGGAGACAGGGAGAGACAGAATGGGATTAATCATCTCATATAGAAGAGGAAAAGGATAATTGTTACAATGGAGAGGAAGAACAGGAAGGTAAAAGGGAAATGATCACCCTTACTCTCATTGAATTTCGCTTAGGGAAGGAATGACATAAACTCTAAACTGGGTATCTTGCCACACAGGAGAGTAGGGGAGATGGGGATGAGAGGTGGGATGATGAAGGGGAGGGCAGGGTTGAGGGAAGGGTTGCTGGAAGCACACATTTCTGTAAAGGGACAGGGACAGGATAGAGATTAGAACAAGGTAGGGTGGGATAGGAAGGAGGGACATATAATCAGTGTCTCACAATATGGCCACTGTGGAGAGGTACTGTGTAATTACACATGTGGAACCTTTATTGAATTGCTTATCCTTCCAGTGGGGGTGGGTGATGAGGGAGGAAGGGAAAGAATGTAGAATTTAAAGTTTTATAATCAAATGTTAAAAATATATTATTATTATTATTAACTACATGCAACTGGGAATTAATACATACAGGCACTGGTAGGGAGATCCATCTTGCCCTACTGGAAAGTTGAAGGTGCAATGGAGGAGGATATGGGAGAGAACAGATTGGGGGAGGGGTTGTGCAGTGGGATTGCTTTTTCAGGGTGGTGGGTAGGGGAAGCATGGGTACAAAATTTGTGGTTCAAAATCTTGTGGAAATGAATGATGTAGACAAGAAAAAAAAATAAATTAATTTACTTTAAAAAAACTAAACTTAAACTGCTGTGGGAAAAATGAAAACTGGCTAAACTTTTGAACTTTTATCTTCAGAATGCCAGATGGAACAATCCTTATGGTGCCAAAGTTCTTTGTGGAGATGTTTGGAGGTTGAATGTTACGAAGATGAAAATCCAAGTTAGCTAAATGTCACTTTTTCTCCAAGTGTCTCAGCATTGTGTAAACAGAACTTAGGTTGTGGAGAACTCTGACTTATGGCTTCTGTCTAGCATCATACAATTTTCTGTAAAACAAACTAAACTATTTTTCACATTTCCAAAGAGCATCATTAGGAAAAATGAAGCTTTATGGATTAGGTAACTGCTCAGTATGTTATAAAAAATACCAAAAGGAGTTTAGAAACCTAGGTTTTAATTCTGATTCTGGTACAATTAGATGTATCATTTTGAGAAAGCCAATATTTATGGCTTTGTTTCCTCATTAAAAAAAATTATACTTTGGGCCAACAGATATCTATAATTCCATTCAACAAGCATTTAATAAACCACTACTACATCCTAGGCATTATGCCATGCTTTGGGAACAAAAACAAGACAGTACTTTTTAAAAGGAGCTTATTTTCTACTGAGTCTTTCAGATCTAAAATGCTATGATTATATTTTCATTCTACTTAATTTCAAATTCTCTTAAGTTTTACTCATATTGGATTATGAATTTACTTCATGAGATATTAAATTTAAACACTCTTTCAAATCTATATTCCTTGGTTGCATCTAAGATGCATGGAGAATAAAGTTCTAGATTGGAATGAACAGTGTTTTAGTAAGATGTTGAAGGTTCTTTATGTCCTATATTTACTCTTGATGACTTGATTTTTGCACAGTCAGGTAGATGTGCTTCAATTCATCATTTGGATCAGTCATTTTTATAGTTTCATTTTTATTTTCTGTAGTTCCCCCTTTGAAGTGACAAATTAATTTCAAATTTATTTTCCAGAAAAGACCTGTGTAGTCTTTCTGCTTGATGGAATACAGGTCAACCCACTATATAAGGTATCAGGTTTAAAATGTTTGGATGAAAATTTTAAATTCTAATTCTGGGCAACATCATTGATGAGAATGGTAACTTGATATACTCAAATATCTTAGAGACTGTTTCTAACGTGATAAAATAATATAGTAGGCTGATAGTATGTAACTTGTTTAAGCTGACAAATTTCTTAATGTGGTCCCTTAAAGGCAGAGTAGAATTTTTGTATATGTAAGTCAATACTAATAGATGCATAATGACATCAATGCATAATTTTTCTACCATTATCAAGAAATGTGGGTTTTCATAGAGTCAAATTCAAAAGATAATATGGATTTCATCCTTTTAAACATCAACACTTTAAAAGCTACTCATTATGTGTGTGTGTGTGTAGATAGATAGATAGATAGATAGATAGATAGATAGATGTTTATATTTTTTTTAAAGAAAAAAATTATTATACCTCTGTTAAATGAAAGACCTTGTGTCAGGTCACAGGGATTGTCTAAAATCAAATAGTTCTGTGACCTCATCAATTTAGCGGTTCCTTTTCACAGGGCAGAACACAATTCATGCCCGATTGCCCAATCTGTGGCACGTTTGTCCGTGTTTTCCCAAAAGCCATAAAAGGGATGGGGGTAGAGTCTAATCAATTTCCTAAAAACATTACTTAATTTCTCCTGACATGGTAAGGATATTAAAGGAGCTTTCAGTTTCCAAAACCTGCCATGCTTTACACTCATCACATGACCAACCCATTTGCAGTTCCTACTGTACATATTTCCTCAACAATATCTTTTACCCTTCTTCTTCCTGTTCCTTATCTCTTATAAGCTGCAGGTTGCTCATATTCACAATATCTCTCCTCTGTCAATCCTTTTAACTTCTACAGGTACTGTTGGGAATATAAAGACAAATAAAAGTGGTCTCAGCCATCATTCACTGTATATCTTTCATTGTTTCTCTATCTCTATTACCATCATAGTACCTGGCATACAGTCTGATAAGCACTTGTTCATTGATTATTAAACATGTGTATTGTTTATTTTTAAAAATTAATTAATTAATTAAGTTTATTTAGGGTTTTTTTTTTGTCTTTTTGAAGGGGGGGAAGGCACAGCAATTAGGGTTAAGTGACTTGCCCAAGGTCACACAACTAGTAAGTGTTAAGGGTCTGAGGTAAGATTTGAGCTCAGGTCCTCCTGACTCCAGGGCTGGTGGCCTATTCATTGTGCCACCTAGCTGCCCCCATTTAGTTTTCATAATTCAAGGTCATTCACCATTATGGAGGTCAAATCTTGTATAGTGGTTTCAGTTAAAAAAAGTATCCCCACATTACATGATCCCTAGAATTGCATGTTAATATAATTTTGTCTATTTAAAATTTTAAGTCTAGTCTTTACACTGAACAACAAATTTAGTAGATAAACAACTAAACTCATCAATTTATGGTTTTAATTGTTATTTCACATTCTACCATAATTTAATAGAAATGACTATAGAATATTGTGTTTATTTGTAATAAGTAAGGAACACATCTTGAAAAAGCAAAGCAAGAAAACCAAAAAAAAAAAAGCCTAGAAAAATTTTATCAGGGCAAAAGAAGGCTGAATTTTAAAAAACCATCATCATAAGTAAATATTGTCATAATTGTGAATTTGAAAATATTATTTCCTAAATGACTTAGGTTTAAATAAAAATAGCCTTCCTTTGAGTTGAGTTCTAGTTACTTCATTCATTTTAATTCAAATTAATTCATTTTTATGAACCTTCCATGTACAGTATGCTGTGTTAGGTCACACACACACATACACATTTATATTGATATTTTAAGTAATAGTCTCCATCTTCAAAATATTTGTAGTCTTGTTTATGGGATAAGAGAGATACATGAATAAATATAAAGTCATTTATGCTAAACGAATAACACACATGTAAACAAAGGCTTAAGGACATTCAAATGTATGAGAGGTTGTTTCTAGTTGTGAACATAGTCACAAGGGGGGAAATCTTATTATTTTATTATCTAGATTCAAATGGCATAGAAGGCACGAAAAATAGTAATCCTTCATAAAGGAAACAAAGAGCCCAACTACATTCTATCCTCATGACTACTATGATAACTAGCAATGTAGGACATCTAGAAACAAGCCACCTGGTACAAGGTAAACTGTGGTTTTCAGAATACTCAGAGAGTAATATACATATCTGATTCACTAATCATCTGTTAAGTACATATGATATATGACTGAATGATTTTGGAAATTCAAACACAAACAACTTTGGGAAGCATACTTAATAGGTAAGACATTAATATAATGTGTGCAGAATATGAGAAAAGGTTTAACAGATTTTGGCATCTTTTCAAGGCCTTGAAAGAAGAGTAAGATGAACAGAAGGTAGTATTAATCAAATCAATATTTATCAAACGCCTGCTAGGCACTGTGTTAAGTTCTGGGAATAGAAAGGCAGAATAGGTGGAATATAAAAGAGTCCTGGAGAAATAAATAGAGTATGTATTCAAAATGAGTACATATTAATTGAGAAGGATGTTACCACTAAGATGACTGGAAGGCTTTCTGAAGCAAGCAACTTTCATTTAGGAATTCACAATTAAATTGTGGGATAGGAAGGAAACAAACTTTGCCATGAGGAAAAAGCAAGAAAATTCTAAGCAAAAGTACAGTTTACTAGGGTTAAAATATACATGTGTAGGGTAGAATATCATGAGCACAGGACTGAGTAAGTAGGTCCATTTATCAAGAACACTGAATGCATAAGAATGAGTAATATATGGGAAACTTAGAAAGATGCTGCAGGCAGATTGGCAAAAGCCAAAACAAGGAGATTGCATTTTATACTAAGGACAAGGAAAGAATCAAGCTCCTTGAGGAAGAGAAGGACAGTCACTTTAATACCTACTGATTTGGCAGCTTTATGTATAGTGGATTGAAAAAGCAAAAGACTGGGGGCAGAGCCAAGATGGCAGAGTAAAATCAGGATATTACTTGAATCCCCACTCCAACCACCTCCAATAACTGTAAAACAATGACTCTAAACAAATTTTAGAGCAACAGAACCCACAAAGTGATAGAGAGAAATGAATCTCCCACCGAAGGAAGTCTGACAGGCTGACAGAAAGGGTCTATCCCATAGGGCTGGGAGCCGAGTGCAGTCTCATGAGAACCATGCAGGGGCAAGACTAGCAGGCCAGACTGGCCAGAGCAGGCTTCAGCTGTGGCAGATTCCTGACTTCTCAACCTAAAAACACAAAAGAGAACATAAATGGTCAGTGGGGAACCCTGTTAATCCAGGGTGAAAGAAGAGCACATTCTGATCCCTGTCCCTGGGGTTAGAGGTTGTGGTAGTGCAGAGATTGCAACTACTGCTGCATGGTTGCCTCCATAGCTCCTGGCTTGCAGATTATAGGAAGACCAAGTGACCATTCAGAGGGTAATCAGTCTTGCTTTGACCTGCATGAATATGGGTGAGTCTTGGGTGGTGGTCCTGGGATGAGCAATGACAGTGAGCCAGAGCTTGTGGTGGCTATAGAGAGGACACCCTCCTCATAGCTCTGACAACAGCTCTGACTACTGCGAAAACCACAGCAATTTGGGAGACACCTCTCTCCACTCTGGTAGCAGAGTTCTACCATAGTAAAGAGCTCAAAAGTCAAGTAATTGCCTTGCAAGATAAGAAAACGGAGGAAGCATAATCAGACTATAGAATCCTTTGGTGGGGGACAAAGAGGATGAAAATATAGAACTAGAAGAAGACAACAAAGTCAAAACTCCTGCATCAAATCCTTCTAAGAAAAATATGGACTGCTCACAGGACATTAAGGGGATCAAGAAAGATTTTGAAAAATAAGTATGAGAAGTGGAGGAAAATCTGGGAAGAGAATTGAGAATGATACAAGAAAATCATGAAAAACAAGTCAACAGTCTCACTAAAGAAAATAATACCTTAAAAAATAGACTAATTCAATTGACAAAAGAGGCCCAAAAAAAGAACTGTTTGAACAGAAAATGAATTTCAAAAACTCACTGAAGAGAACAGTTCCTTCAAAATTAGATTGGAGCAAAGGTAAACTAATGACTTTGTGAGAAATCACAATAGTATAAAAGAGACGCAAAAAAAATGAAAAAATAAACAGCAATGTGAAATATCACACTGGAAAAACCACAAACCAATAAAATAGATCCAGAAGACAGAAATTAAAAATTATTAGCATACCTGAAAGACATGATATAAAAAAGAAAGCAGAAATCATCCTTCAAGAGATTCTCAAGGAAAATTCCTTGATATTCTAGAACCAGAGGGCAAAATAGAAATTAAAAGAATTTACCAATCACCTCTTGAAAAAGATCACAAAGAGAAAACTCCTAAGAATAGAATAGCCGAATTCCATACTTCCCAGGTGAAGGAGAAAATATTACAAGCAATCAGGAAGAAACAATTTGACTATTGTTGAGACTCAGTCAGGATAACACAAGATCTAGCAGCTTCTACATTAAGGCATCAATGGGCTTGGAATATGATATTCTGGAGGTCAAAAGAGCTAGGATTAAAATCAAGAACCACCTACCCAACAAAACTGGATATAATCTTTCAGGGGAAAATATAGTCATTCAATGTAATAGAGGATTTTCAAGCATTCTTGATGAAAAAACCTGAGCTAACAGAAAATTCTGACTTTCAAATACAAGAAGTAAGAGAAGGATGAGAAGGTAAACAGGGAAAAGAAATCATAAGCAATTTATTAAAGCTGAACTTTTTACATTCCTACATGGAAAGATAGTAATTGTAAGTCATGAGACTTTTCTCAGTATGAGGATAGTTAAAAGGAATATGTGTGTGTGTGTGTGTATCTATATATCTATATATACACTTAAACATATATGTATGCATAGAAGGGTGTATGTGTGTATAAATATATATGTCTGTATATGTATATACATGTATGCATAGAGTCACAGGATAAGTTGAATATGAAGGGATGATATCTAAACAAATAAAATTAAGAGATAAGAGAGGAATAAATTGGGAGAAGGAGAAAGGGAGAGATAGAATATGGTAAATTTTCTCATATAAAAGAGGCAAGAGAAAACTGTTACAATGGGGCGGAAGTGCAGGAAAGTGAAAGGGAATGGGTCAGACAGCTTACTCTCATTGAATTTGGCTTAAGGAGGGAATAATATACACACTCAATTGGATATCTTACCATGCAAGAAATTATGGGTAAGGGGATAAGAGGTGGGGGCATGACAGAAGGAGGACAGATTGGGGGAGAGATTAGTTAGAAGCAAAAACTTTTGAAAAGGAACAGGTCAAAGTAAAAAATAGAATGAGTGGGGGGGTGGGATAGGATGGAGGGAAATATAGTTAGTCTTTCACAATATAACTGTTATGGAAACATTTTGCATGACTACACATGTACAACCTATATTGAATTGCTTATCTTCCCAGTGGGGGTGGATGAGGAGGGATGAAGGGAAAGAATCTGGAATTCAAAGTTTTAAAAACCAGTGTTAAAAAAAAATGTTTTTACATGCACCTGGAAAATAAGATATACAGGTACTGTTTTATGGAAATATCATCATGCCCAACTAGAAAGTGGGGGGGGAGGGTATGAGGGAGCATATAAGAGAGAACAGATTGGGGGAAGGGGTATTCAGTAGGCTTGCTTGCTATCTTGGGTGGGGATAGGTGAAAGATGGGGAGAAAATTTGAAACTCAAAATCTGGTGGAAATGTATGTTGAAAACTAAAAATAAATAAATTGGAAAAGGAAAGAAAATAAAAAAGAAAAAGGCAGTATTCAGAGAAAATTATTGAATGCATGTTGCAATAATTCAAATGTTAGATTATGCCACAAATTTTTGGTGACCTAGAATGTAAATAAATAAGAAAAATGAGGGGAAAAAATCACTGATCATATCGATGTGAAGAAGGAAGAGTTCATGACCAATCAACTGACAGATGTTTTCTGAAGATGAAATCTATAGTATTGGTTACATTATTTCAACACTTCTGCATAGAAAAATCCAATAAAGATAAGATTAAATGGTAAACAAGGACATGGAGAATGTGGTAAATTATCTCACATAAAAGAGCTGCAAAGGCTTTTAGAGTGGAGGGGAAGATTAGGATGGTGGTGGGCAACTCTTGAACTTTACTCTCATTAAATAATCTCAAAGGTGGAATAGCATGAACATTCAGTTGGGCATAGAAATCTATGCTACTTCAGAGGGAAGAAGGGAAAGAAATTACAGAAAACAGGGGGCTGATAGAAAGACAGATTGAAGAAAGTGGTGGTTGAAGGTAAAGAATTTTTGAAGGGACAGAGTGAAAGTAGAGAGAGAGAGGGAAAAAGAGAGAGAGAGAGAGAGAGGGAGAGCAAGAGAGCACATACATAAGGGGAAAAAAGTAGGATGAAGGCAAATACACAGCTATCATACCTGTGAATGAGATGAAATTCAAACATAAATGGAAGTAGATAACAGAGTAGATTACGTGATTTAGACATAAAGGGTGATAACATAAACAAATTAGGGGAGCACGAAATTGTTTACCTGTCAGATCTATAGATAAATATAATGCCAAGCAAAAGAAACTTCCTAGGTTTGGAATACCAGCATAGTAACTCTATTTTATTCCATGATAGATTAAGGCAAAACATTCACAAAAAATAAAAATATAGCATAAGTCAATAGTTTAGTAAGTCCTCAATTCAATTGCAAAGTACCAAGGTCCAAGTACCCCACCCCTGGGCAGTACATTCATTTAGTCAGTCAACAAAGTCTCTCTTCTCAAATGGAGAACAAAGTACAGTCATTTGGTCAGTCACAGAGCACAAAAAGTCAAAACTTTCTCACCCCTGGATCACAACTCAATTACAATACTATCCATTAATGTCAAGCACTTTCTCAAAAGGGGTAGGAGATAACTAAAGGTCCTCCACCCTTAAGCTACAACAAGGTGAAGATATCATCACAGCATTTAACACCCAAAGAGAGGTCTTTTCTTTATCTTGAGGTGAGGCAAGTTTTCAGCAATCTCTGTTCCTGGGGAGACAAAGCTTAACAAAACCACAATTTACATTGCCAGTGTCCTCATTAATTCACTCTCTGCCTGCCAGATAGTCCCAGAACCCCTGAAAACATCAACAAGACTCTTTTCCAGGATTTCTGTACACATACAACAAGAAAATCCTTCTTCAGGCCTTCTGAACCAACAGCAAGGTTCCAGGACCTCTATAACAACAGCACTGCCCTTCACCAGGAGACGAATCTGGCAAAACTACATTGAAACAGACAGACAAAATACCAGCATCACAGCCATGCCTCCTCAGTCATTGGCATCTCTGGGTAGCAATTCTCAAAAGCCCTGGGCATCTCCAATGAGCCCTCATCAGTCTCTCAGCATCTCTGGACCTTGGCAATTCCCCTCTCTCTCTGCCTCCACAATACTGCTCCCCAAAAGACCTTCTGGGCTCTCTCTGCTTGGGCCTTCTCTCTCCTTGGGTTTCTCTCTAAATCCACAGCACCAGCTCCTCCCAGTTCAGCCCTTTCTTTACATATCAACAAGTTCATCCTACAAGAGGGATTCACAAGCTCTGGATTTTAACACTCAACCTAAAAACCAAGCCAATACAGGGGTATCCTTATTACAATAAGGAAAGAATTTTTTTATGAAAAGGATAGACAATGTTTTGAAAGGCAAGATGGATACTTTTAATTGCATGAAATTAAGAAGAATTTGCACAAACAAAACCAATGAAGTCATGATGGGAGGGGGCGCAGAAAAGTAGTGGTTTTCTTAAATAGCAATTTTGTTTTGTAAAGGCCTCAAGTCTCAAAAATATATAGAGAACTGAGTCAAATTTATAAGAATAAGTCATCCCCCAACTGATAAATAATCAAAGGATGTTCTCAGAAGAAGTAATCAAAGTCATCTACAGTCATCTGGAAAAGTCCTCTAGATCACTATTGACTAGAGAAATGCAAAATAAAGTAATTCTGAGGTACCACCTCATACCTATGACATTGGCTGATATGTTATAAATAGAAAATGACAAATGTTACAAGGGCTGTGGAAAAATTGGCACATTAATGCAATGCTGGTGGACTTGTAAACTGATCCAACCATTCTAGAAACAATTTGGAAGTATGCCAAATATATAAAAGTCCGCATGGTCTTTGTCCCAGAAATACTAGTACCTGGTTTGTGCTACAAGGAGACAAGAAAAGAAAAAAAAAAAGGAAAAAAAAAACCTATATGTACAAAAATGTGTACATTTGTATATAAATGTAGGTATTCATGTCTGTACATACCTAAATACGTATTATATATACACATATATACACATATATAGACACACCCATATGCATACATAAAATATGTACAAAAGCTGTATTTGTGGTCACAAAAAATTAAAAATGAGATCACATTCAGTTTGGGAATGGGTGAACAAGAAGTGGTGTGGCAGATTATTGTGATGGAATACCATTGTTCTATAAGAAATGATAAACAGGATAGTTTCAGAAAAACCTGGAAAGATGTACATAAGCTGTTGCAAAATGAAGTAAAGTGAACTGGGAGAGCATTGTATACAGTACAATACAACGATCTAAGACAATTTCAAAGTACTTATAAGGAAAAATACTATCCATCTCCAGAGAAAGAACTGATGGAATCTGAGTGCATATTGAAGCATACTGTTGCTTTTACTTTGTTATTTCTAGTTGATTTTCTTTTACAACATTACCAACATGAAAACGTGTTTTACATGACTGCTTATATATAACCTATATCAAATTGCTTGCCTTCTCAATGATAAGGAAGAGAGGAGAGGAAGGAAAAGGATTTTGACCAAAAAAAATAAATGTAAAAGGGGTTGCTAGGTGGTGCAGTGAATGGAGCACAGGCCCTGGAGTCAGGAGAACCTGTGTTCAAATCCAGCCTCAGACTCTTAAAACTTACTAGCTGTTTGACTTTGGGCAAGTCACTTAACCCCAATTGCCCTGTCTTTCCCCCTCAAAAACAACAATAAAAAAAACCCAAAATGTAAAAAGTGTTTTTACATATAACTGGAAAAAATACAACATTTTTAAAAAGAAGAAAAAAAAAACTAACAACTGGGGAAAAGGTTTGCAGCAAAATTCTTTGATAAAGTTCTCATTTCCAAGATGTATAAGGAACTGATTCATATTTATAAGAATAAGAGCCATCCATCAACTGATAAATAGTCTAATGACATAAGCAGGCATTTTTTAGGAAATTAAACCAAGGTTAACTCTTTTACCTAAGTGAAAAAATATACTCCAAATAATTGGTAATTGAAAAAAATTGCAAATAAGAACAATTCTGAGATTTCATCTCATGAAGTGGCAAAGATGATTTAAAAAAGGAAAAGGATAATTGCTGAAGGACTTGTGGAAAACAAGCAGGTTGATGTATTCTCAGACTTGTGAATGAGTAAAGCCATTCTTGGAAGCAATTTGGAATCACAACAAAAAGTTACCAGCATTAAAAAGAGATTAAAAATAGACAAAAGGCTCTTCTCTGCATAAAAAACCAAAAATATTACAATTAGTCAACTAATACTTTTTATTCTACAGTGTCAAGCAATGTGCTTGTAGCAGCAAGTACCCTAGCGTACCCAGGATGACTGCTAGCACGGGTTCTTAGATTTGCTTTTCTAAAGGAAAGCAACTCAAAAAGGGGATACCAATCTTACTTTAATTGAAGATAGATCATTTACCTAGTGTAGGGGAAAAAGTCAGCTACCTGAACTTCACAGTATACCAACAGAACTTACAAGTAGACCAAAAATACAAATGGAGGAAACAATACAATCCAGCAGAACAACAGACAGGGATTCTAGTTGTCTGGCCATTTTACATTCATACCTAGTTAGTCACCAGAGAGAGAAGCATCAACATCTGGGTTTTCAAAGTGGGAGTTGCAGGGCGGGGAGGGGCGGGACAGGGGCACTTGATTGCTGCCCACAGTTTCATCTGGTCAAATCACACAACTCTTCCCATAAGTAAGCTCCAAAACAAAACCTCACCTCAGAGGCACATATAGCCAGAGGCATATATAACCCTCATGACACACTTGATTATAAAGTAAAAAAAAAGTTGTGCCTTCCTGATTAACAAGCTTCCTACCACAGGCTCCATGTGACCCACATTCAGCCAATAAGGGGGCAGAGCATATTGTCAAAACCCTGATTTTTAAAGTGTGTGAGAATTTAATCAAGACTTAATGAAAACTAGGATAAGTAGAAAGCAGTGAAGAGGATGGAAAACATTGCAGGAATGAGGGACAGACAGTGAAAATGTTTAGGGCCAAGACATAGCATGCTGTGTGTAAGGAACAGATAGGAAACTAGTGTCATTGGAACATAAAGTGTATAGAGGAGAGTAAGATATGAAAAGACTGAAAAGGAAGAAAAGGACCATGACATAGCAATTCTTTCTGTGATTGCAAAATTCTGTAAAGAGATGTCAATCATTTGATAAATGACTGAACAATGACTGAATTTGTGAAATATAAAGGTGATATCATATTATTGTATATTAAGAAATGAAGAAATAGGTTATTTCAAGGAGACTTGGAAAATTTGTGTGAACAGGTGAAAAGTAAAGTATGTAAGCAGAACCAAAATAATAATTTATGCTATAAAATTATTATAGAAGTGAACAATCTCAAAGACTTCTAAAGTGATGAAAAACAAAAAATGTGGAAACAAGGAAAATTATGTAATAACAGAATCCTGATTAGACAAATAACTTTGAAAGCTTTAACTTTGATTGAGTCAATTACTATCATCATTTCTGAGTTGCAATAATGAAATAGGGCACCCACATTCCTGAGAGGTGATGGATTTAAAGTGCAGAATGAGACGTATATTTTCTGATACAACCAATAATTTTACTTTTGTATTATCTATGTATATTTATTACATTTTTTCCCACTAGTAGAATGAGGAGTGTGAGGGAGAGAGAATACATATTGATAAAAATATTCAGAAAAAATATATGAACATATATATATGTATATATATTTATGTATGTATATATATGCATATAAATTATTCTTGTCATATATTTTATCAATGATTTTTTTTGATGCACATTTTATAATCCTCTCTTATCTTTCTAGTCTTCTTACATGTCACTCCATATCACATACTTTTAAATGCTGTAATAGGAGTCTCCAGTATGTTCTACAAATAAAACCCTTTATCTATAAATTCCAGGCATTTTGTATGACTGCCCTTTCCCATGCTTTGTGTAATCTACAAATTCTGTCTACTGATTTCCCTGGCTTCTTTTATGTTACAATTAAAATTACATGTTTTAGGAGACAAGATGGTGGAATAGAAACAAGACTTCCATGGGTCTCCAGCTTCCAACTTCTCCAATGCATGTAAAAAAAAGACTCTAAACAAACTTTAGAGGTACAAAACCCACAAAGTGACAGAGAGAAACAAACCTACCACTGAAGGAAGCCTGGCAGACAAGCAGGAAGGGTCCATCACAGCATACTGGGAGCTGCGGTGTTAGCCCCAGGGTGGCCCCAAGCAGTGGCTGCTGAAGCCGACTTCACAAGAGTAAATCACAAACACTGTATCAGTTTCCAGACTTCTCAATTCACAAATGCAAAAAACAAAGCCAAAGGTCAGTGTGGAACTTTGTTGGAACAAGGGGAGTGTGGTCCAGCTGCTAGACCTAAAGTGAGAAGCAGAGGAGGCATAGTGGCTACTGCCACTGCCAGGTGGCTGCCTCCAGAGCTCCTGGCCCACAGTTTGTAGGGGGACCAAGCAATCATTCAAAGATTAATCACTCTTGCTTTGACTTGCTTGGATCTGGATAGCAGTCTTGGGTGGTGGTCCTGGGGTGTGTGACGAGTGAACCAGAATGTGTGGTGGCTCTAGAGAGGGTGCCCATCTAATAGCTCCAGCAGCTACAAAAATCCCAGCAATTTGGGACAAAGCTCTTATCTCTAGAAACAAACTTCTACTGAGGCAAAGAGCTCAAAAGTCAAGCAACTGGCTGCCAATATGAACAAGCACAGGAAGCAAAAACAGATGATAGAATCCTTTTGGGGGAACTAAAAGGAAAAAAGCATGGAGTGGGAGGAAGACAGCAAAGTCAGAACTCCTGCATCAAAAGCCTCCAAGAAAAATATGAATTGGGTACAGGTCATGAAGGAGCTCAAGAAGGATTTTGAAAATCAGGTAAGAGAAGTGAAGGAAAAATTGGGAAAAGAAGTAGGAATCATGCAAGAAAATCATGAAAAGTGAGTCAAAAGCCTGCTAAAAGAGACACAAAAATACACTGAAGAAAATAATACCTTAAAAAATAGACTAATTCAAATTCCAAAAGAAGCCCAAAAAGCCAATGAAGAGATGAATTCTTTGAGAAAGCTGAATTTGTCAGATGGAAAAGAAATGTCGAAAACTCGCTAAAGAGAATAACTCCTTCTAAATTAGATTGGAGCAATTGGAAGCAAATGACTTTATGAGAAATCAAGATACTATAAAACATATCCAAACATATGAAAAAATAGAAGGCAATGTGAAATATCTCATTGGAAAAACCACTGACCTGGAAAATAGATCCCAGGAGAGATAAGTTAAAAATTATCGAACTACCTGAAAGCCATGATCAAAAAAAGAACCTACACACCATCTTTAAAAAATTATCAAGCAAAACTGCCCTGATATTCTATAACCAGAGGGCAAAATAGAAATGGAAAGAATTAACTGATCTCCTCTTGGAAAAGATCTCAAAAAGAAAACTCAAGGAATATTATAGCCAAATTCCAGAGTTCCCAGGTCAAGGAGAATATACTGCAAGCAGCCAGGAAGAAAAAATTTGAGTATTGTGGAAATTCAATCAGGATAACACAAGACCCAGCAGCTTCTACACTAAGGGAGCAAAGGGCTTGGAATATGATATTCTGAAGGTCAAAGGAGCTAGGACTAAAACCAAGAATCACCTACTCAGCAAAAATTGAGTATAATGATACAGGGAAAAATATGATAATTCAATGAAATAGAGGATGTTCAAGCATTGTTGATGAAAAAACCTGAGATGAACAGAAGATTTGACTTTCAAATACAAGAACCAAGAGAAGCATGAGATGGTAAATAGGAAAAAGAAATCATAAGGAACTTAACATTGAACTATACATTCCGACATGGAAAAATGATAATTGTAACTCATAAGACTTTTCTCAGTATGAGGATAGCTGAAGGGAATATATATATGTGTGTGTGTGTGTGTGTGTGTGTGTGTGTGTGTGTGTGTGTGTGTGTGTGTGTATATGTGTGTGTGTGTGTATACACACATATACACATACATATAAATGTATATATATGTATGTATATATGTATGTGTATGTATGTATGTATGTATCAGAGGATGTATGTATATATAAATATATATGCAAGTGTGGGCATTTGTCTGTTCATGTATACACAGAAGGGACAGGATGAGTTGAATATGAAGGAATGATATCTAAAAAATAAATTTAAGAGCTGAGAGAGGAATATATTGGGAGAAGAAGGAAGGGAGTGATAGATTAGGGTAAATTATCTCATATAAAGAGGCAAGAGAAAACTGTCACAATGGAGAGGAAGAGCAGGAAGATGAAAGTGAATGGGACAACCTGATTGTCATTGAATTTGGCCTAATGAGGGAATAATATAACATTTGATTGGGTATCTTACCCTACAGGAAAATAGGATGGTAGGGCATAAGAGGGGGGAGCATAGAAGGGAGGGAAGATTGTGGGAGAGCGTAGTTCGAAGCAAATGTTTATAAAAAGAGATAGGGTCAAAGGAGAAAACAGAATAACTGGGGGGCAGGATAGGATGGAGAGAAATATAGGTAGTCTTTCACATTATAACTACTATGAAAATGATATGGGTAACTACACACTTACAATCTATATTGAATTGCTTATCTTCCCAGTGGGGGTGGGTGATGAGGGAAGAAGGAAAAAAAATCTGGAGCCCAAAGTTTTAAAAACAAATGTTTAAAAATTGTTTTGTTTTGTTTTTTTACATGCAACTGGGAGATAAGATATACAGGATCTGGGGTATAGAAACCTATCTTGCCCCCCTAGAAAGTTAGCAGGGTCAAGGGAGAGGATATAAGAGAGAAGAGACTGGGGGAAGGGGTATTTAGTAGGCTTGCTATTTTCAAGTGGGTGTTAGAGGAAAGACGAGGAGAGAAAAAATTATAACTCAAAATCTTGTGGAAATGAATGTTGAAAACTAAAAATAAATAAATTAAAAATAAAAAAAAATAAATGTTTTATTCAAAAGCTTTTCCCTATCCCCTCAATTTCCTTTTAATTCTGTATAAAGCTTACTTTGTTTATATTTGTTTGAATACTCTCTCCCAATGCAATCCAATGAATAGGGGGTACCTGGCATAGAGGTATCTTATCCATGGAGTTAAAACCAGGAAAAAAATCCCAGAAATACAAAGTGTAATGAGCTAAGAGACCAGTTTCTGCCCCTTATACAAGAAGATATTGGGAGGAGTTTGGTACTTCCCCCTCCAGTGAGGCAAGGGTGGGGCAGAGGGAGGAGAGGGCGATTAGGCTGCGAGGTGGTGTCAATCAAGGCTTCAATTAGCAGCATAGGAATGAGATTAAAAGTGATGAGTTTAACCTGGGAGAGGCATTTGGTTAGGGGGCATTGAAATCAGTTAGTGTGGCAGATATAAGTTATGGAATTCCCCTTAGACTGCAAGCTTTTTCTGGGTAAGAAATGTCTTTTGCCTCTTTTCTGGATCCGTAGAGTTTAGCACAGTCCTTGGCATGTAGTAGTCACTTAATGCATGCTTATTGAGTGATTTTTCATAAAGATGTTTCATAGGGGGAAAAGTGGGAAGATAGGTCAGTGCTCATGAATATCTTCAAGATGAGCTTTTCTTATAGTAATAATGCCTATGGTTCCCCTTCAATTTTTTTTATGTAAGTTTTACATATAAATACAAGAGATTTATAGGGTCCAACATCAAACTCTGTGATTGTGGTATTGCTTTTTTAAAAATTTATTTGTTGAAAGCCTATAATACAGTTGAAATTTGCTTTTCATTTGTAATGGATTCTATATTCCTGTTTCCCAATGCGTTGGAAAAGATAAAAGGGAAGAGAAAGAATGTAGAACTAAAAATAAATAAAATAATATTCAAAGTATAGGATGGATATTTTAATATGTTTTAAGCAAAGTATGGCAAAATTTTGAAAATGTCAGTAGAATGAATAACATTATGCATAACACCCTCCGATGTATTTTAGATTAGGTCAAGCAGCCCAGGTGTTTAGTAATTTGCTCACTCTAGAGATATGAGGTGGATTCTTAGGGCACAGTAATCAATAGCTAGGCAGTCCCATTTTGAATAAGCACAGAAAGCCACAGAAAAAGACACTGCCATCCTTGGGCCTAGTGAGATAATGTTAATTTGAAGAGGATATTCAGCACAGGAACAGACTCAGTCTATAACATCAAGACACTGGAATTCATGAGAATGACTCATTTAGATAACTTGCAGACCTAATTAAAAACTTGATGCCAAAAGGGAACAGGGAGGAACAAGTTGCTTTCTGTCAGGAATAAATCAAATCCACATATACTGAAGTACTTGTGCTTTAAAGCCTCTGAGAACCCAAGCACCTTGAGATTAGCTATTGCCAAAGCTCTTAGTAGCTACAAGGACTGTTTCAACTTCAGAGTCCAGAGTGAAAACTTCAAATGTCTCTGAAAAGAAGGAATCCAGGGCTAGATTGTCTAAATGCTGAGTACAGAAGAGAGTAGAGAAAATGTTTATTTAAAAAGTAGAATCAGAACAAGCTGAGGCAGGTACTTTCTATGTTAGACTTAGTGCTCATTTAAGAAACTGTTCCAAATAAAATCATATAAAATCTCATGTGATATGACCTATTTGCTTAATATATGATATGATACTATACATTTAATCATATATGTAGCACTTGGGTTACGCCCTGTCATAAACTGGCCCTACATAAGCAAAGTGCATAGATCTAAAAATATATTGTAGGCCCACAAAGAGTAAGGGATTAGGAGTCAGTGCATCTGGGTTTGAATATCAGTTCATTCACTTACTGCCTAAGTAACTTTCTTTTAACTCTCTGGCCTCAGTTATGTCATCTGTGAAATAAGAGATTTGATGTTGAAGGTCCTTTCTATCACTAAATCCAGTAACAGTCTCAAAATCATAGCTAGGAATCTTGAGGAATATATTTACTTTTACTACTCAGTCAAAGGACAGAATGACTTTTAAGGAAAGGCATTTAAAGAAATTATATAGTAAGAAAAAGAGTCATAAAAGTCTGCCATATGTGAAAATAGACACAGAAAGTCATATTGAACACAACTTCAGGCAAAGTATGTGGTCAGGATACTTACAGAGGGACACACACACACAGAGAACACATGTGCCTTGGACATAAAGTTAGAAATTACGTATGACCACAGTCACAAAGGAGAAGAGACTTATAGATAAGAAGTATATATGTCCCAGATATGTAAGTGATGTGGCATGTACTTGGGAGTAATATATATTCAAGTCAGGCATTTGAAGAGGCAAGTTACACTTTCAATACTGTCAAAAATTATTTTTCTGACTGGGTCTGATCCAAGCTGAGTACCATTTTGTGTCTGCTTCTCATTAGTCACTGTGTTTGGTACACTCCCCATCTATCTCTTTTGGAATGTTTTTGTTTGTTGGATAGCTGACACTCTTCTTCAGCTACTGTCCTCAGATGAGATGCTACTTATTCATTATAAGAGGAAAGGTGGATTTCTCCTCTCTTTATTTTCATTTATAGGCCCATAAGATATTTTTGAACCCTTTTAGTGATCAAGTCATAACCCCTACTTTAAACTGTTGAAGTTTTGGCATGTGGGCACAAGTTATTTTGCAACTCAGAACTTAGAACCCTCAGGCATTTTTATGTATATATTTTGAACTCACTTTCTCTTGCTAGAAGGATCTATAGTTTTATCAAAGTTTTTTCTTCTTTCTTCTACTTTCTGATTTTGAATTAGAATGTTTCATTTAATTACTCTTGTTGTCTGATTGCCATGCTGCATTCCCCTGGGTGTCTCTTTCCAACAAAGACAATAAGTTTTATGGGTCTAAGCACCAGGGTTTTAACAGCTCTTCTAAGATCCTCTTGAGTATTTCATGCAAATGAAGAGATGGGGAAAACTTGAACAAAGAAACCTAGACAGACATTTGACCATGCTTAAATCCCTTTTTTTCTAAATTTCTACTTTTTATGCAAGTGTAGCTAGCAGCAAGCTTTCTCTGTTTTGAACTACCCTTCAAGGTGTAGTTAGCAAGTTACATTTAGGAAATAAAGAAGTGCCATTTTCTTAAGGTTGTGGCTATTATCTCCAAGTTCCCAAGATATCTGTTTACCAAAGTAAGGAATGCATGCTCCAGTCAGTGCATCACAGCAATAGCTGAAGATACATGACTATTTCCTATGATATAGTAGGTATATTTTCTAGTAATAGCTCAAAAATAAAAGGTGACATGAAAGGAGGAATGTGGAATTAGGTAAGGCAAAAGGAGTACTCTGATGAAGTAATGCACATGGAGAAGTATATAATAGGACAGCTGCCTTTGACCTTACACCTATCATTCTGTTTGCTTTATTTTATGGCTTTATCAATAAACTTACACACAGCAGAGTAGCTTAAGATTTTACACAGTTAAAATCTCCCACTCTTCAAAATAATTACTTTGACCTTTTATAATTCATTGTTGCTACATTTTGTTGTCATCTGCCCAATCTGTGACACTGAAATGTATAGAACTTGGATACTTTATGATGTAAGCATACGATAGAATTGTCTTCCCTACTTGGTATAGAGCTCATTGGTGAAGGGTGTAAGTGAATGTCCTTACGTGCAACTTGACGTTTTGATAGTCATGGATCCCATAGATATTGTTAAGTGCCTCTCCTAAGAGATATTTCATTCTTTTCTCTCCCTTGTCCCACCCTTTTTTTTCTTCTTCTGTTAGTCCCAGTTAGAACTGCAATCTTTCTATATGATCCCAGGTTAAAATTTCTTTCCAGAGATGGAGGTCCCAGTCATTCAAAGTTTCTGTTGATCATGCTTCTCCACCCCACCCAAACCTTTTTAAATATAACTGAAATAATCTTTCTGTGAACAGTGAAGACTAACACAATTAAACTGTGGTGTTTATCATTGGCCTTGCAAAATCTGAATGCTATTGAAAAAAAAAAGAAAGTGAAAACATTAAGGCTTAAGACCTTAACATTAATAATAATACACATGATAGTTAACAATTTTATAGTGCTTACTATCTGCCAAGCACCAAACTAAGTGTATTAAAATTATTATCACATTTGATCTTCACAATAACTCTGGGAGGTAGGTGGTATTATATTTATTATTTTACCAATGAGGAAATTGAGGCAAAAAGAGGTTAAGTGATTTTCTCAGGGCCACACAGCTGATAAATATCCAATGCCAGATTGGAACTCAAGTTCCCATCCTCTCCTAACAATAATGTGGGCCATATTGGGGAAAAATTCAATGATTGTTTTAGTCTTATTTAATCGACTGACTGGATAAAGTTAGAAAAACTAGTCACTACTAATGAGCCAGGTTTAAAATACAATATAAGAATATTCCAAAGAATAACTTAGTGCTGCTACAAATGAGAGGAAATTAAAACTCAAAGCCTTTCTAAACTCAGGTGGTGCCATTAAATGAAAGCCATCTCTTCTCAGCTGTCAACAGCAATCAAGTACAGAAATTACAAATATTTAGTGTCTCTCCCAAACCCCAACCTGAAACCCTTGCTAATTAGCTTCTTTTCCTTGAATGACTGCCTTATAGTTGTCAGGCTCAGAACTGGATGAAAATTTATTTTATGAAAATTCAGGTTATTTAACATTGCTGACATTTTGTGAATACATTTAATTGGATGTGTTCATACATTTCCTCTGTTCTGTTCCTGAAATGTTATCTTCTAACAGAGGAAGATTAAGATTATTTATTATTATATAGATATTTAAGAATACTTACGTTCTTCCTCTATCTTTTGTTTGGAAAGTTTAATCTATTTATATCATTTGGGTCATTGGATTTCAGAGTTTTAAACATTATATTTTTATTACTTTTTATTAAAAACTATTCTCTGGAGAAAGGAAGATTCCTAAATATAGTATAACCTTTTAAGGAAACACAGAGAGAGAGCCCTAAGATTGCATAGAAATAGAACTTAAAATCTTTTAATCTAGCCTACCTTTTCTGTAAAGTTCCTTCTTTTTATGAATTGCTTCTAAATCTATTATTCAGACTGATGAAATCTAAAAATCTGAAAGAACATCACAGGCCATATAATCTGACTTCCTACTCTACGTCAAAAATCATCTTACACACATTCTCATTTAAGCACTTGAAGTACGTGAGAATTATTGGAATTATGGGAGACGGAAAAATCAACAAACATAGTCTCCTACTATCAAAAAGTTCAGAAATGCAAAAGTAAGTCACTTTGAAAAAATGCTACAAAAGAGGTGAGAGATTTGGTATGGAATTTTGTAGGAGGTAAGAATTAATTTTTTTCTTCAAATCAGGAAGCATTTCACAAAATTTGTAGTGATTATGCTTTAAGAATACAAAGAAGTATAGGAGTATATACACCAGGGACAAAACCTTGTAGAGTAAGCAGTTAGTAATAAAAAAGTCCCACCTTAGGTTGAGTATAGTAAAAAAAAATACTCACTTTAAAATAAAAAAGAGGGATCACTCTACCTATGCTCTATACCATGGTTGAGGAAGAATTGCTTGTCTTCCTGGTGGGAGTGGGTAAGGAGGTGAGAAGAGAAACCCTCTGGAACTCAGAGATTCAAAAAATAAGTGTTAAAACATGTTACATGCAACTGGAAAATAAGATATACAGGCATTGGGGTATATAAATCCATCTTGTCCTACTAGAAGGGGGGGGGGGATTGGGGGAGGATATAAGAGAGAACATATTGGGGGAAGGAGTATTCAGTAGGCTTGCTATTTTGGTGTTAGGAGTATTATAAAAGAAATCTGTGAGCTTCTGCTACTTGTACTCCATGACTGGTGCCTATCTTGGGTGACATGGAAGTGTCCTTCCACAAGAAAGCTAATAAAGAGTCTTTCCTTTTTGCAAACTAATGTCAAGTCTCTGACTCAAATTTGGATAGGTGGTCTCTGCCCCACACAAAGGGTATGTACTAATTTATAGCACTTTGTGCATAGTTCCAGATTGCTCTCCAGAGTGGTTTAAGCAGTTCACAGCTCCACCAACAATGCATTAGTGTTCCAACATTTCCACATTCTCTCCAGCAATTATCATTCTCCTGTTTTGTCATCTTAGCCAATCTGACTGGTGAGATGTGGTACCTAAAAGTTGTTTTGATTTGCATTTCTCTAATCAATAGTGATTTAGACCACTTTTTTCATATGCTCATAGATATCTTTAATTTCGTTCTCTGAAAACTGCCTGTTCATATCCTTACACCATTTAACAACTGGGGAATGACTTCTATTCTTATAGATTTGAGTCAATTCTCTGTGTATTTTAGAAATGAGGCCTTTATCAGAGACACTGGTTGTAAAAATTCTTTCCCAATTTTCCACTTCCCTCTTAATCTTGGTTACATTGTCTTTGTTTGTACAGAAGCTTTCAATTTAATGTAATCAAAATTATCCATTTTGTATTACATAATGCTCTCTAACTCTTGTTTGATAATGAAATCTTCTCTTCTCTATTAAACAGACAGGTAAACTATTCCTTGCTCTCCCAGATTGCTCACAGTATTAGCCTTTATACCTAGATCATGTACTCATTTCAACTCAATTTTGGTATGCAGTTTAAGATATTGGTATATGCCAAGTTTCTGCTATACTATGTTCCAGTTTCCCCAGCAGTTTTTGTCAAATACTGAGTTCTTATTCCCAAAACAGGGGTCTTGGGGTTTATCAAACAGAAGATTACTATAGTCATTGACTGCTGTATCTCAAGTACCTAATCTATTTCACTGATCCACTACTCTATTCTTCAGCCAGTACCAAATAGTTTTGATGACTACTGCTTTTTAATACAGATTAAAATCTGGTATGGCTTGGCCACCTTCTCTAGCATTTCTTCTCATTACTTCCCTTGATATTCTGTACCTTTTGTTCTTCCAAATGAATTTTATTACTATTTTATCTAGCTCTATAAAATATTTTTGGGAGATTGATTGGTATGGCACTAAATATATAATTTAATTTAGGTAAAATTGTCATTTTTATTATATTACCTCAACCTAGCCATAAACAACTGAAGTTTTTCCAATTAGTTAGTCTGACTTTATTTCTGTGAAATGTGTTTTGTAATTGTGTCTATATATGTCCTGGGTGTTTTGTTTTTTTTTTGCCAGGTAGATTCCCAAATATTTTATAGTATCTAGAGTAACTTTAAATGGGGTTTCTCTTACTATCTCCTGCTGTTGGACTTATTTGGAAATATGTAGAAATGCTGAGGATTTATGTAGGTTTATTTTATATCCTGCAACTTTGCCAAATTTATTTGTTTTCTCAAGTAGTTCTTTACTTGATTCTCAAGGATTCTCTAAATATATCATCATATCATCTGCAAAGAGTGATAGCTTAGTCTCTTCTTTGCCTAATTTGATCCTTTTAATTTCGTTTTCTTCTCTAATTGCTACTGCTAACATTTCTAGTGCCAGATTGAATAAGAGGGGTGATAGTGAACATCCTTGTTTCACCCCTGATCTTATTAGAAATGCTTCTAGTTTATCCCTATTACATATAATACTTGCTGATGGCTTTAAATAGATGCTACCTATTATTCTAAGGAAAACTCCATTTGTTCCTATACTTTCTAGTGTTTTTAATAGAAGTAGATGTTGTATTTTGTCACAAGCCTTTTCTGCATCTATTGAGATAATTATGTGGTTTCTGCTAGTTTTGTTGTCAATATGACCAATTATACTGATAATTTTCCTAATACCTAACCATTCTTGCATTCCTGGAATAAATCCTTCCTAATCAAAGTGTATTATTCTCATGATAAGTTGCTGTAGTCTTTTAGTTAATAATTTATTTAAAACTTTTTGCATCTATTTTCATGAGGGAAATTGGTCTATACTTTTCTTTCTCCATTTTGTCTCTATCTGATTTAGGTATCAGTACCATATTTGTGTTATGAAAAGAATTTGATAGGACTCCTCAAATTTTCCCAAATAATTTGTAAAGTATTAGATCTATTTTTCTTTAAATCTTTGATAGAATTTACTTGTAAATCCATGAGGCCCTGGAGGTTTTTTCCTAAAGAGTTAATTGATAGCTTATTCAATTTCTTTCTCTGAGATAGGGTTATTTAAGTAATTTACTTCCTCTTCAGTAAAACTGGGCCACTTATATTTTTGTAAATATTTATCCATTTCATTAAGATTGTCAAATTTATTTGCATAAAATTAGGCAAAATAATTCCTAATTGTTGTTTTAATTTCCTCTTCTTTGGAGGTAGATTCACCCTTTTAATTTTTGATACTCATAATTTTTTTCTTTTTTATCATATTGACTAAAGGTCTACCAAATTTATAGTTTTTATTTCATAAAAGCACCTCTTAGTTTTATTAGTTCAATAATTTTATTAATTTCAATTTTATTAATCTTTCCTTTGGTTCTCAGTATTTCTAATTTAGTATCTAACTGGAAATTTTCAATTTGTTCTTTTTCTATTATGCCCAATTTATTGACCTCCATTTTCTCTATTTTATTCATGTATGCATTCAGAGATATAAAACCTCCCCTAAGCACTACTTTTGATGCATTCCACAAGTTTTGGTATGTTTTCTTATTATTGTCATTCTCTTGAATGAAGTTACATATTGTTTCTCTAATTTCTTGTTTCACCCACTCATTCTTTTGGATTAAATTATTTAGTTTCCAATTAATTTTAGTCTATCTTTCCATGGTCCTTTATTACATGTGATTTTATTACATCTTAATCTGAGGATGCATTTAATATTTCTGCCTTTCTGCACTGAATTGTGAGGTTTTTATGCCCTAATACATGGTCAATTTTTGTGTATGCGCCCTGTACCGCTGAGAAGAATGTATATTCCTTTTTATCCTCATTCAGGTTTCTCCAGAGATCCATCCTATCTAGCCTCTCTAAAATTCTATTCATCTCTTAATCTTTTTTCTTGTTTATTTTGAGGTTAGATTCATCAAGTTCAGAGAGGAAGAGATTGAGGTCCCTCACTAGTATAGTTTTACTATCTATTTCTTCCTCTAATTCCCTTAATTTCTCTAGGAATCTGGATGCTATACTGCTTATTGCATATATGTTAAGTAATGATATTGTGTCACTCTTGATGGTGCCTTTAAGCAGGTTGTAGTTTCCTTCCTTATCTCTTTGAATTAGATCTATTTTTGCTTTTGCTTCATCTGAGATAAGGACTGCTACCCCGGCTTTTTTTTTTTAACTTTAGCTGAAACATAATACATTCTAATCCAGCCTTTTACCTTTACCCTGTGCATATCCCTCTGTTTCAAATGTGTTTCTTGTATGCAGCATATTGTAGGATTATGGTTTTTAATCCATTCTGCTATCTTCTTCCATTTTAGGGAAGAGTTCATCCCATTCACATTCACAGTTATGATTACTGTCTGTGTCTTTCCCTTCATCCTATTACCTCCCCTATTTATGTTTTTATTTCTCCCTTCTCCGTTCCCTTCCTTAAGGGTTTTGTTTTTGACCATGGCCTCCCTCAGTATTCCCTCCCTATGCCCCCTCCCTTTACCTACTCTTCGCCCTTATTACTTCTTCTCTCCCTTCTTAGCAACCCCCTTTTCCCCCTTTCCCCTCCTACTGCCTGTAGGGCACAATAGATATTTATACTTAATGAAGTATGTTATTCTCTCCTTGAACCCAAACAAATCAGGCTTAATTTAATACAGTGATCCTTTCCCTCTCTCCTTTCCTTCTAATATAATGAGTTTTTGGGTCTTTTCTTATTAGAATTCTAAACTTAACTGATTATGCTAATCCCTCCTTGAATCAAAACCAACAAGAGTAAAGTACGTATAACATTCATCTCCCTTCTTTCTTTCCCACTATATGGTGTGTTTTTGTGCCTCTTTGTGTGGCATAATTTACCCTTTTCTGCCTCTTCCTTTCCTTTTCTCCCCTTAAAATACCTTTTCACCCCTTAATAAGTTTTTTTTTAATCATCAGGTTAGGTCATTTATACCCACACCCTCTATCTATATCCCTTTTAAATATCACAATAATTATACAATTCTCAAAATCGACAGGTATCAGCTTCCAATATAGGGATGTAAACAGTTTGCTCTTATTGAGTCACAAGTTATGTACATGTATGCATGCTTGTGTGTGTGTGTGTGTGTGTGTGTGTTTTCCTTGTTTACCTTTTTATGTCTCTCTTGAGTCTTGTATTTGGAGATAAAGTTTTCCATTCAGCTCCGGCTTTTTCATCAGGAAATTCTGGAAGTCCCTTATTTCATTGAATGACCATCTCCTTGCCTGAAAGATTATGCTCAGTTTTACTTGGTAGTTGATCCGTGGTTGCAGCCCAAGCTCTTTTGCCTTATAAAATATTGTGTTCCAATCTATCTGATCTTTTAATGTAGAAGTTCCTAGATCCTGTGTGATCCTGATTGTAATTCCTCATTATTTGAATTTTTTCTTTCTGGCTACTTGTAGGATTCTCTCTTTGACCTGATAATTCTGGAATTTGGCTAAGATATTTCTTGGAGTTTTCAGTTTGGGATCCCATTCAGGAAATGTCAGGTGAATTCTTTTGATAACTGTTTTACCCTCTGGTTCTACCACCTCAGGACAGTTCTCTTTGATAGCCTTTTTTTTTTCCATCATGACTTTCAGGTAGACTCATAATTCTTGGATTATCTCCCCTGCATCTGTTATCCAGATCAGCTGTTTTTCCAATGCGATATTTTACATTTTCTTCTAATTTTTTCAATTGTTATGTTTTCTTTGACTGATTCTTGATGCATCATGGAGTCTGCAGCTTTGATTGGACTGATTCTAATTTTTAGTGAATTATTTTCCTTGGTTAGTTTTTGAAGCTCTTTTTGCATATATTAAGATTTCTTTTTTAGGGAGGTATTTTCTCCAGTTAAATTTTGAACCTCCCATCCCAGTTCACAAATTTTACTCTTTAAGGATTTATTTTCTTCAGTGAGATTTTTTTTTCCATTTTGGCCAATGTAATCTTAAAAGAATTGGTCAATTTATCTTTTACCTGTCTAAATTGTCTTTTAAAATCCTTTTAGAGCTTTCCCAAGAATGCTTTTCGGGCTTGACACCAGTTAATATTTCTTTTTGTAGTCTCTGGTATGGATATAAAGTTGATGATGTCTCCTGAAAGTGATTCTTCTCATTCACAACTTTTCCAAGTTGTTTTTCGCCCATTGTGATTGCCTATTTCCTGGCTTTTAAAGTGGATTTCTGCTTCTGGGGTATGGATGGCTCTGACCTACACTTCTCAAACTGGGAGCTTTGGGTCTGGTTGTTGAATTTGCGTGCTGTAGCCTCTGGATGTCTAGAGTGAGGCCAAGGAGAGTACTCTCAGTGTTTCCCCTGGGTTACTGTACCAACAAGCACTCTAGCATATCCAGAATGGCTTCTAGCACAGGTTCTTAGATCTGCTTTCCTAAAGGAAAGAAACTCAAAAAAAGGGTTAAGTATCTTACTTTAATCTGTCATATCATTTGCCTAGTTCAGAGGAAAAAGTCAACACCCTGAACTTCAGAGAATAGAAACAGAAATTACAACAGAAAATAACGCAATTCAGCAGACTGGGTTTCCAAATGTCTGACCATTACATCCATACCTGGTTAATTACCAAAGAGGGAAGCACCAACATCTGGGTTTTCAAAGCTGGGGGCTCAATGGCTGCCCAGAGTCTCATCTGGCTAAATCACACAACTCTTCCCAAAATGAGCCCCAAAGCTAAACCTCACATCAGGGTATATGTAGCCTTCTTCAGGCTCTGAGAATATAACAACCTTCTTCACCCACTACCCAATCACAAAAAGGTTCAGGCATTTCTTAAAAAATAAGCCTCCTACCACAGGTTCCATGTGACCACATTAAGCCTATTAGGGAGCAGAGTATATTTTCAAATCAGGGAAGGTTCTCAGCGTTGCTTAAGCCTATCAAAGGGCCAAGGGGGCAGGGAAGACCTTCAGATTCCCATTCCCATAACAGTTACCCTGAGGCTCATAGATTCAGGTGTGATGGAGAGGTGGTCTGGTCACTTCAAGTTTCTGTTTTGTGCACTTGAGCTAGAGCTTGGGCAGGGTCAGCAGCTGGCAGACTGCTGTTCTGGAGACTGCAGATTTCCTTGATTGTGTTAAGGTATACCTGGGCTTCTGGTGTTAGCACTTGCTGGCTCCACCCTCTTGGCTTTTCATGATCTCCCACTAGTTGGCTGAGATGGGGTTTGTTGAGACTCCTTCCCCCCTTCATTTCAGGTACAGCTTCACTTATACCCTTCCTCTAGGATTCCCAAGCCTGTAACTGCTCCCACTATTTCAGTATTTTATTCTGGGACAATCACCTCTGGGTTTTCCAGGTCAGGGAGGGGAATTAGAACAGCAGGGTTTACTCTGCCATCTTGGCTCCTGAAGTAGGCAATTTTTGAACATCCAGTCCATGGGCTGATAGCTTCAGGAGAAGCTGCTGTTGTTGCTGTGGGTCCTACACTTTCTCTTACCCAGCTCTGATAGATTCTCTGTCTGCTCTGAGATGTCTGTGAATAGCCCTTGTGGTGGGTGAATCTGCTGGCTAGGGCTTGCTCTTGTTCCACTGTAGTCTGGTCTCTGGTCCATGCTGGCGCAGCCCCCACATGTTCCTCTTGCCCAATCCTATGTGCATAATTTCCTGGACTGGGAATCTGCCATGCTCTATCTCTCAATGGATTGTGTTACTCAAAAATCCATTCAGATTCCCTTTTTAGAGGTTACTGACAGAATTCATGGAGGAGTTCAGATAAGTTCCTGATTTGTCTCTGCCATGTTGGCTCCACCCCATTTAGTGTTTTTTTTTTCCAAAAGATCTTGTTGTAGATCTTCATGGAAGTGATCAGCTTTGGCCTCCCTGGTGTCAATGGCTGGAGCGTAGACTTATATTACTACAATGCTAAATGGTTTGCCTTAAATTCAAACTGGTATTGTCATTTTTGAAATTATACCCCAGTGCTGCTTTTCTCACCTTTATATTGACTCTGAAGGCTACTTCATTTCTTCTGAGGGATTCTTGATCACAGTAGTATGTGTAATGATCTCCTGAATTAAATTAACCCATTTTCATCCATTTAAGTTCACTGATCTTTAAGAGGTCAGTGTATAATCTTGTCATTTCCTGTTTGACCACATCCAACTTACTTTGTTTCATAGATAGTAGGTTTCCATTTTCTATGGAATGTTGATCTTTGTAGCATAAGATTTTCCTTTCATCACCAGACATATCCACAGCTGAACTTGCTTTCAACTTTGGCCTAGATACTTCATTAATTTTGGAGCTACTTGAAGCTGTCCTTCAGTAATCCTGAGGAGTTTTAGATACCTTCTGACTTGAGGGATGCATCTTCTGGTGTCATATCTTTTATCCTTTTTAATGCTGTCCACTGTGTTTTTTGTAAAAGATACTTGAGTGGTTTGCCCTTTCCTTATCCACTGCATTGCCTTTTGTAAGAACTCTTAATTATGACCCATCTATCTTGGATAATTCTATATGACATAGCTCATAGTTTGTATTGTACCAAAGAATATATACTGAGCATATAATTCTTCCAAATTATATAAAGACTACTTCACCTCCTTACCATTTGTTGTTTTTCAGTCATGTTCAACACTTTGTGACTCTTTTGGGGATTTTACTGGCAGATATAGGAGTGGTTTGACATTTCTTTCTCCAAATCATTTTGTAGATGAGAAACTGAGGTAAACAGGATTAAGAGACAGGCCTAGGTTCATATAACTAGTAAGCATCTGATGCCAGAATTGAGCTCAGATTTGCCTAGCTCTAGGTCTAGAGTTTTTTCTTCTATGCCACCTAAACGTCCTCTTGAGTAATGCAGTTATTAATTTTTGTTAATGGGAAATTATTTTTCATACGTAATATGAGTGCACTATATATGCTCTGTATATGTACTGTGCTACAGTAAGGTCCTCACTAGTTTGAACTAATTGAATAGCTAATGGAATGAAAGTTGCAGTGTGAGCTTAAAGCTTTGAAGTAAGCAGTTTCTCTAGTAATAGAGTTTATTCAGTTTGAGAACTTGTCTAATACTCACCTGTTAATAACATATGGTACAATTATCCTAGGTACACTTATGAGCATAACTAAAGGAGCAAAATCCCTTTCCAAGTTTCCTGTGTCACCTTTAATAAATGCACTGATCCTTCTGAAATGTAATTTATGACTCCAATTTTATTGCTCTTTCTCCTTCTCCCTTAGTCAAAGCAGATTAGATGTCTCTTGGTTTCTACTCATAACCCACATAGTTTATCTGTATTTCCTTCTTCTTCACATCAGATCTCCCGTTAGCAAGTATCCCAGAGATTTTGCTTCCAGGAAACATTTTTCCCTCTCTGTTTACAAAGATTATAGAAATTTTTTTACATAATAAAATGAAACAATCAGTTTAGGAACAGATAGAAAAAGAGACATTTCCTCAGAGAAAATGAAAGAAAAAATGGATTAAGGAAAATAGTTTCTTTTGGATTCTAAAAACTTAGACACACGAATGCTTTTCTGAACTTATTCTCTTCATCATCTGGTTAAACCTATCTTTACTAATTCTATTATGAAATATTTTGATCTTCATTGCATCTAAGGCAAATTTGCCAAGCAACTAATTTTATAATAACATTTAGAGGAAGTGAGTTGGACATTTATGAACTTTACATTTTTCAAGGCAGAGTGGTAAGGTTTAGTCACACAATTCCCATTAAAGTTAATGTTAAATTTAATGGGATCTATGTGGCTAAATCCCCACTGAGAGTGTATGACTGAAGAGTTCTATTATTTCAGTGAGGCAACAAGAATTTATAGGTTATGCACATGTGCATTTTAAACTAATAAGAAAATAGACCCACACGACAGAATTCTACTTGTACCTTGAAAAGGAACTTGTTTATAACTGGAGTGTGTTCAACAACCAGAAAGGCATACAAACATAACTCCTTTCTAATTACTTTAAAAATTGAAATGAGGAAAATATGAAATAAATAAGCTTTAGCTTCTTTTCAAAAGAACATGGTTGGTACCAAAGTCCAGTGCAATAAGGGCTCAAGAGACCTGTTTAGTGACTGGGGGCAAAAAAAAAAATAGACTGCAACACTATTAACTTCAATTTAGTGTGTACCAATTAAATGCCATGAGGCTTTTTCTAGGTCTTTCCCTTTGTCACCAAGCCATTGCTATTTGCTTGATCCTATTCCAAGTTATTTCTCAATTGTGATTAACCTGAAAGCAGAACAATTCATTTAAAACACTATTCTCCAGGGCATATCATTCCAATTTCTAACTAGAAACAGATACTGAAGTCCTTGAAACTCATTCTTGAATTGTAGTCCCAAGCATCTTTTCTTTCAATTCATACTCTTCCTAATCAGAAGCCCAGAATCATGTTTTATTTATTTTTTAATTATTAGAAGAAAGCTTAGCCACCATGTGAGTGCAAGCCATGCATGAAAAGAACCCCCACTATAAATTATCTGGTAAATGGACATCTGGTCTGTATTTCAACACCTTCAAAAAGGATTGGTTGCCCACCACTTCTCAAGTGAAATCATTTTGCTTTTTTTTTACATCCAGCCTAACTGTGTCTAGTTTCTTCAATCACTCTAAAATCACACGAACTCCCAGCCTTTCACCATCCTTGTAGTTCTCCCCTGGACTTTTAATAGCTTATCAATGTAATTTTTTTTAATGTGGCACCCAGAACTGAGCACAATAATTCTGATAAGGCCTGAAGAGAACAGACTACAGAGAGAATCTAATTGCCTTTCTTATTAAAATCAAATTCGCAATAACTTTCTTAGCTGCCACATTTTACTGCTGATTCATATTGATCTTGCAATCCAATAAAATGTCTAAATGATATTTTAGAACACCTACTGTCTTATTGTGCCTCCCAGTCTTGTACTTGGAAAGTTGATTTCTTGATTTTTTTTAAACCAAGGATAAGAATTTTACTTATGTCTCTATTAAATTGTTTATTAGTCTCAGCCCAATGTTCTAATTTTGTAGAAAAGTTTTGATCATCACACTTTTATTCACTATGTCAACTAGTCACATATACCAACTTTGTGTCATCTGCAAATTTGATTAGCATGTCAGTTACAACTTTAACCAAGTCATTGATAAAAATATTAAGTAATGCACATGTGAGCACAAATTCTTGGAATACTCTATTAGAGACCACCTGTGTCATGGACATTGAGCCATTAATAATTTCTGTTTGAGTTCAACCATACAATAATAATAGCTAAAATTTGTATAATGTTTATTACATGCCAGATACTGTGTTAGGCACTTTACAAATATTATCTCATTTGTTGCTCACTACCCTGAGAGGTAGGTGTTACTATTACCTTATTTTACAGGTGGGAAAAAATGAAGCAAACAAAGGTTAAGTGACATGGCCAAGGTAATACAATTTTTTCACCAATTACTCTCTTATGATGACTCCTTATCTTATACTCAGGAAGTTGATTGAAACTTTCCAAGGCTTGATTTGAATGCAGATCTCCCTGACACAAGACCCAGCACGTAATCAACTGCAACATCTAGATGCATACATAAAATTAGTTCTGATCTAATTAGATTTTCCTCTAGTCCATATATCCCATCTTCTAAATGATATTATGAGATACTTTATCAAAAGCTTCACTATAATCTGGGCAAACTATGTGTAATGGAAAGCAAAGTACTTAGTTCCTTGTTTTAGTTATTTAAGTATTTAGCACCTTGCTCGAGCCCCACCTTGTGATTTGAAGGTGGGAGGAACTTGATGACACAACAGAAAGGGTGGAACAGGAAGGAGAACCACCATATAAAAGGAGGAGTACAAGCTGGGACTAAGCAGAACTGGGAGGAAGCACGGCTGCCATGGCCAGCACTTTGTCTGTGTGTGTTGATGTTACTTTGTATTCAGTATCATTTAGGGAAGGCACACTGAGCTGGGCAACCATAACAGAGGAAATTGAATGTTCTTAATAAGGAAGAATCATCACTAGGGTGTCATAGCTCATAGATATTTTCTTTCTTGGTGGTGGTAGGATTTAGTTATAGAAAAAAAAATAGGGCATTCAGGAGCCCTAAATTCTCACTGACATGCAGGGACTGGCAAAACAGAATGACACTGAAACCAAATAATAATTCCTGTTCTGAGTTAATTATTTCAGTAGAATGTAAACTTCTTGACAGACTTTTTTTTCTTAATTTTAGTCTATTTCAAATACATCACATAGTATCTTGTACATACTTGTTATTAACAGATATTGGTTTGTTTGGGTTTGATCTGCAGGTGGCAGAATACTTTATATCCTTACCTCATAATTACTTTGTATTTCTTTACTTTTTATATGTACTTCTCTGGATATATTCCGTATTTCCCAATAGTATATAATTTTCTTGAGGAAAATAATGATATTCTATTTATTTTTTCTTTGTATTACAAGCACTTGGTTCAATACCTATCTTAAATAAATCCTAAAACAAAAAATATTTAATGAATGATAAACCATGGCAGAGGATATGAACTAATCCTGTGATATCACTGATATGGGGATGTTCCTACTGATGAAATTCCTTCTAACAGTGCATATAATACCTTCTTATGACTTATAGCCTTAAAAAGCTTCCTTTTGCAATGAAAAACAAGATGAATCACCAAGGATCACAAAGCCAGTATGTAGCAGAGGCAGGTGTGAACTCAGATTTTCCAGTTTCCAAGGCAGTATATTCATCTATGGTTTCAAGCTTCCTCTCCAACTGAGAACACCAGAATAAGTCACATGAACAGAGTAAAGATTATTCATCTGGGTAAAAATTGAAGTTGAGAAGAGACTACATACTTAACAAAGATGAAATAAGAATATGTTTCTGTTTTCTCATGCAGATTTCTTTTTATGACTCACATTTCCCCCTCCCAGGAGTTTCTTTGTACCCATTTCTTAGATCCTGACTGCTGCTCCTTCCATCTGCCTAAGCTTCCTTCAATTATCTTTTGACCAAATAACAGAGGAGAGAGGTGCCAGTTGTCTCCACAGTGGACAGCTCAGGATAAACATTCCAGGTACATGCAAATAGTATAAAATTAGGGATATTGCTTATAATTGAGAACATCAGAAAATAAGATCCAATAGATATATCTGAAAGTTCCTCCAGGAATTGATCTAACTAATTATTAATTAATCTAATTAATCAAGTCTATTTCAAGGTTAAGAAATTTAAATTTGTATAATCAGAATACTGAATTTATTTCTTTTACACAGTGGTTGATTTTTCCTTTTTAGCTACCACAATGGCTTTGGAAACGATAGTATGAATATCTTTTCACAATGTTCTTGTATATACTAGCTGTTATTTTCAAATGTGTTTAGAGCTACCAGTATTAAAACCCTAAAAAAGAAATGTGTCTTCAATTACATTTTTTAAACATGCAAGATGATGAGGAAAAGTGTACCCTTATAAGTATCTTTCAAAATACAATGTTATGCATACATAGAAAATTAACATGATACAGCTTAAAATAAATCATCTGATTCCCAGCCTCCTTACCAGATCATATTTAATATGCCACTTGAATATTTCTTGCTTATGATTTCTAAGATATTTGCTTCTAGAATGAACTATACTAATACCCCAAAAGTAAGTGCTATTACAAATCTGAAAAACCTCCAATTTATTTCAAATTTTAGAAATGACAATATTTTTAAAAAGGACTTGACAGCTAATGCTATAAAAAAAATAAACCATTTAAATGAAGAAATGTACTAGTCAAATATTATTTTTTTAAAAATATCATTCTAATTAGATGTTAGTTGTGAAATAAAGCATTTGAAAGACACAAACTGACAATCAATAGTTAAATGTGCTTGTCAGTGGGGAGGAAAGTGAAGTCTAGAGATAATTTGTTTTGTTCACAATTCCTGACAGCCCTTACAAACCAGAGCTGGTTATCACACCTGTTAGGGCCTTAAAAATCCAGGAGATGGAAGTAATCATAGTTTTAATTAGGTCCTAGGCTGCATGATCATTGGAAATGAAGACAGGAATTTGATAATATTTTAATCAGCTTTGAAGAAATGTTGGACAAGTAAAATTCATTTATCAGAAGTGAAAACCAGAAAATAAGTGAAAGATTAGAAAGGAGTTAAAAATAATAGAGTGTTCTCACAATCAATGGAAGATTGTCCTTAGCATCCCTTGGTAATGGATTGTCCAGTGAAATGTTAAGTCCTTATTCTCCTTTAGTAACTAAATTCTCTTAGGTGATGCTTCAAAGTTTATTTTATTCTAAAATTCCTTAATAATAACACATGTTTATGGTGGTTTATGGCATTTTACATTTTTCTTTTTGCAAAATTTTCCTCCTAAGAACTCTGTGATTCAGGGAGATGAGCTATTATTCTGCATGTTTTACAGAAAAAGAAACAGAAGTGAAAAAGGAATTTCTTATTTGTTGACAATTTGTGATACATCTTTAAGATTTCAACAATTGCTCCCTGGCTCCAAAATTATTAAGTGGCAAAGCCAAAATATGATCCTAAATTCAGGCTGAGGATGAGGCATGTTTTCCTTCCAACACTCAATTCCAACTCCTTATACTGATCTTGATATATGTAGGTTAAATACCAATTTTCTAGTGTAATAGATCTTGGAGATTAACTGACCTTGAAAAATGTGGTTTCTTTTTACCCATTTAGCAAATATATAAAAGTCTTGAGAATAAGCATTTCCATCACCATAAACTTCCACCTCCCATCAATTCCAGCTCTTTGCTATATACCAGAGTTAGATCAGTTACAATTGACAAGTTGACCCATTTTGATAACCATATTTTATAACTAATCTTCTGTTAAAGAAATAAAAGTATGCATTTTCCAAGTTCATTGAGTTTACACAACAGTATTTAAAATTGAGAAGGAGGTTGCTTTAGGGAATAAGCCCATCCTTTATTGAAGGAAGAGGAAGAAATGTGTGTTTGTGTGTGTGTGTGTGCGTGTGTGTGTGTATGTGTGTGTGATAGGAAATACATGATCGATATGATAGTATGTTTAGAAATGGAATGGACCTTTCTCAATGTCAGTCACCAAACATTTTTTTCAGTTCTTACTAAATTCTGGCTTCTGTAGTAAGAGAAATTCATTCACAGTATGGCAAAAAAAATACTGTCTGCTTTCAAGTAGTTCACATCCTAATAGGGAGACAACATGGATGTAACTGGATATATATGAGACATGTGTAGAGTTGATGAAAGTAATCAGAAAAGGATAATTACTAGAACTTTACGAACTAGAAACCCATCCTGCAGAAAGTGAATTTTACTTCAGTCTTAGAGAAATTCAGGAAAACTAAGAGTCAGAAGTGAGCAGAGACAACATATGAGCCATGGCAGAGCACCATTACCAAGTCATAAAAATGGTAGATGTTTTGTCATGTATCCATGTAGAATGTCAGTTAATGTAGTTAGAAGGTACAGTGTGTATAAGTATGTATAGAACTAGAAAATTAGGAATGTAGGAAGGATGAAAGTTATGAAGAACCTTTTTTTTATATTTGTGCAAGAATTTTATTAGTCTAGTAATCTATGCATAGTATATATTTGGTAAGTCTGTTTTCACCAAAGAGCCTCATTTCACAATCATATTGGATAACAGAGTTTATTGTATCCTGCTTAACTGAACTCATACTGCCTTTGTGTTTATTTAGTATTTTATTTTCCCCAGTTACATGCAAAAATAATTTTTAACATTTGTTTTTAAGACTTTGAATTCCAGATTCTTTCTCTTCCTCTCTCCCCTATCCCTACCATTGAGAAGGCAAGCAATTTGATATAAGTTGTACATTTATAACCCGTATGCAAAACATTTCCATTATAGTTATGTTGTAAAAGAAATCATAGCCAAAAAATAAACCTCAAGAAAAATAAAGAAAAAATTTAAAAGTATTCTTTAATCTTTATTCAGATGTAAAGCCAAGCATGAGCAGCTTTCCAAAGGACTGCTGTTGTGAATAGCTTTAAGGTTCTGATTACATAATATAGTGAACTTTCTATTTATTTAGCAGTAAGTTAAAGCAAAACATTCACAGAAACCAAAGTACAACATTCACAATGTTATCAGGATGAAGTACTCAAAAAGAGGTCTTTTCATCTTGACTAGAGGCTGGCTCTCAGATGTCATGGTTCCTCTTCCATGATCCCAGCTCCTGTCTGAATCTACCCAACTGTCACCTGGATTCCAAGGTAGGCAATTCTCAGCTCCTTATCCAGCTCTTCTTCCATCTCCTTGTCCAGTTCCATATTGAAGCTCACAGTGTCCAGTCCACCTCAAATCCTTTGCAGTTTCTCTTTCTGGGAAGACAAAGCTTTACAGAACCAAAACAACATTCATGCACACTGCTGGCACCATCATCAATTCACTATCTGACTGTGAAATCAACACAGACCCACATACAAGGTCTGAGAACTCAACACAAATCATCAGCACAGTCCCAGGATCTCTGAAACTCTCGTCCAGGACTTCTGTAAACATACAACTAGAAAATTCTGTTTCAGAGCTTCCAGTGAAATCCCAGGACTTTGGTACAAAGTATCACAAACAAAAATCAATACAAACAGAACAGACAAACAGAATATCTGGCCATCACAAAGTTCTCCTTCTCAATTCTGCCACCACAAGCACTCTCTTCTCAGTTCTGCTCTTTCCCAGCTTGGGCTTCTCCTTAAATATGATCCTTAAGCTTCTCCCTGTTGCAACCCTTCCTGTTACATCAGCAATTTCCTCCCACTGTGGGGTTCAAAAGTTCTGTTTCTTAACAAAGATTTGATATAATCAGGGCAAGGTTCAAAGACACTTGAACTCAGACAAGGTGTTAAATACTTAAGTAGTTGAAACAAGATGCCAAGAATTTCTTTGCTTGCCATTACATCAGGCACCATCAGTTCTTTCTCTGGGGATAGATAGCATTTCTCCTCATAAGCACTTCAAAGTTGTTTTTGATGTTTATATTGCTGAGAATAGCTAAGTCATTCATAGCTAATCATCTTAAATCTGGCTGTTGCATTGTACACAGTATATTTTAATTTGCATCACCTAGTGCAAGTCTTCCCAGGTTTTTCTGAGAGCATCCTACTCAATATTTTTTATAGCACAATAGTATTCCATCATAATCATACACACCATTTGTTCAGACATTCTGCAATTGAATGGCATTCCCTCAATTTCCAGTTCTTTTCCACCAGAAAAGAGCTGCCATAAATATTTTTGTACATATATGTTCTCTTTCTTTTTTAAAACCTCTTTTGGGATACAGACCTAGTAGTGGTATTGCCAGATCAAAGGTAATTTTTGGTTTTATAGCCCTTCAGTCATAGTTAAAAATTGCTATACAGAATGATTGAATCAGTTCACAATTTCAGTAACATTGAAGATTCAGTGGCTCCCAATATTTGGTCCTGGTTTGCTAGGACTGACACTGTGCTAGTTTGACCTATGCTACACTGCATTCCTTTCTCACCCTGAAGCAACATATCATTCCCCCAACCTTTTAAGGGGCAGCTAGGTGGTGCAGTAAATAGAGACCCTGAAGTCAGGAGGACCTAAGTTCAAATCTGGCTTCAGATACTGATGCACTTAACAGCTCTGTCACCTTGGGCAAGTCATTTAACACCGTTTGCCTTGCCTTCCCACCTCAAAAAAGGAGACCTCACTCATTGGAAAAGTTTTCATGTGTATTGGCCAGATGAGACTCAGGGTAGCTGTTAAGAAGCCCCCATCTTTGAAAACTCAGTTGGTGGTGCTTGTCTCTCTGGTAACTATCAGGATATAGCAGAAAATATGCCAGACTTCATCTCGTCTGCTAGACATTTATGTTCCCAGCAGTTACTTTCAAGAATCATAGAGAATCAAAGTTGGATTGGACCTCACAAGACATCTAGCCTGACCAAGAATCATTCAATCAATCAATCAGGATGCATTTATAAGGTGGCTAATGTGTACCAGGCACAAGGATACAGAAGAAGAAAGGAAATTAAACCACACATGCTCTCAAGGAACTTACATTTGCCTACTAGGCAGGCCAATAGGCACTTCTATAAGCATAAGTGGAATAAATACAAAATCAACTCCAGAATGCCCCCTGCCATATTGCTTCCAAGTTGTCCTCTAGCTTACATTTGACAGCCTGCAATGAAGGGCACCTTCTGCCTCAAATGGCCCCCACTTCTGGTTTTGGAAGGTTTGCTTGTTAGGGAGTCTTCCCTTAAATGAAACTTTAATTTGCCTCTTTGTACCTCTCACCCCTTACTCCTCCTACTTCTTTGTGCCATTCTTCTGCTCACCCTCTCCATTTAGAACCTTGGCATACATTTCACTGAAAAAATTGAGGCCCTTCATCTAGAGCTGCCTGGTATTTCCTCCTTCACATTTCCCATCACTCAGATGCCCTCTTCCTCAACTAATAACTCACCCAAAAAGGCAGCCCCTCTTCCTGCCAAGGCAAACCTCTCTACTTGCACAAGGGATCCAATTTCATCCCATTTTGTCCAACAGATTGCCTCTTCTCTCACCCTCATTCTCTCACTAATCTTTTCTCCTTCCTGATTACCTGTGGCTTCTCCTTATCTCCTTCATCCTTAAAAACTTGATCCTAGCATTACTCTTACCTTCCATCTTCTATTTCTCCTCCCTAAAAAAATAAATAAATAAAGAGAACAGCTAGGTGATGCAGTGAGTAGAGCACCAGCCCTGAAATCAGCAGGACTTGAGTTCAAATCCAGTCTCAGACACTTGGCACTTACTAGCTGTGTTACCTTGGGCAAGTCCCTTAACCCCAATTGCCTTGCCTTCTCCCTCCAAACAAAATTGTTTCACTCTTTCTTTTTCTGGGTTCTACAATTTTAGAATTTGTTTAGAGTGATTATTTAAACGTATTTGGAGGGGTTTCAGTGAGAGCTTAGGTGAGTCTCTTCCTTTAGTCTGTCATCTTGACCCTTCTTCTCCAGGAAGAACTTTAAATGAAAAATAAAGGAATTCATATTTGATATTGGAGGAAATAAGGGACTAGTGGAGTTTGGAAGGTAGGGGCATAACATGGTTATACTGATTCATTAGACAAAATAACTATGGCACTTGAATGTAGAATGGACTGGAATGGAGAGAAAACTGGATCATGGAGACTAATTAATTGACCATTAATTGATATATTGATTAATAAATTAATTAATTTAGGTGACTATTAAGACACTTAATTATTCAGATGAGAGGGGATCAGCTCCTAACATAAGTGAGGGTTCTATAAGTAGAAAAGGAATATATTGTAATAGTAGAAATGATAACATATTGCAATAATTTGAATATGTATGATGAATGAGATTGTGAGGTCAAGGATCACACTGAGGTTTTGAGCTTGGTTAACTAGGAAAATTGTAGTTCCTTGATAATAATCAGAAAGTTGGGAAGAGAGAAGGATGGATAGAGAAAGATGGAGTTTTATTTCTGAGATATTTTTAAATTTAACCATCAGGTTAGTTTAACCTTTTTATTTTGCGACTGAAGAACTAAAATCCAGAGATTAGGTGACTTGCCCAACAACACATAAGGTATGAGATAGAGAAAGAATGTGAACATGGGTCTTCTGTATCAAAATCTGATTGTTTTTTTACTCAGCTAAATTCTCTTCCTACTTTTGATGTAAAGAAATATTTTCACATTGAACTATAATCTCCAGTTTCTTCAATACTACAGTCTATTATAATGACATTATTAGTGTAATAATTTGATTCGTGTTTGCACTTTATTCCATCCTAGATATTGCTCAGTACAGCATTCATTCAAAGAACCAGCATTACATTTTTTAAACATATTTATACCCTTTAAGAGCCAGAAAAATGAATAGAATATATTTTGTCCATCCCTATCTTTTTTTCATTTTGAACTCTTTCATTTAGCTTATATCAATCATATAATAATGTGGGAATTGGAAGAATTTCTTTAAAAATGAAGGACAGAATCTTCTTCCAAGAGATTGAGGCAAACCAAGTAAAGAAAAGTGAAGGTAATTTGCATATGCCTGCGGATCAAAGCACAATGGTGTCAAAATTTTTAGCCATCTTATAAATGGGAGAATTGAGGTCAATCAGGACATGGAATAATCCTTACTACAGTTTGAAGGAAACCTGTTTATCCCCAATGAACATAATTGTTTTCTTGATATCCTGTCAGTTCCTAAAATTCCACTTGTAAAAATTGTAAAGATTTTTCGGGGGGGTGGAGCCAAGATGGGGGGGGGCGGAGCCAAGATGGCGGCGTAGAAGCAGCAACACATCGCAGCTCTCACATAGCCACCCCAAAATACCCATAAAATAGGACTCTAAACCAATCCTGGAACTCCAAAACGCACAAAAAGATACTTCCCACTAAAGTCAG
>CM053580.1:341906000-341937417 GCA_028627135.1 Pseudochirops cupreus | reverse complement strand
GGGACTCAGTTTTCTGGTATTTAAATGAATGCACTATCTATATTTCTTATGTAGAGAGCCTGTTCCATTTTGTAATTAATAACTATATCAGCATATTTATAGTTACTGTAGGCATTGTGAATACTGCATTGCTGATACACCTTTCTTTTTAAATGCACTGGAACAGTTGTAAGGGACTTCTTTCCTTTAATTAGAGAGAAAGAAAGAGAGAGAGAGATAGGGATAGAGATAGAGACAGGAATAGGGATAGGGAAATAGATAAAGATAGAGATATTGACATACACATAGACATAGACACACATATAGACATAGATATAAACATAGACATAGACATGGACGTGGACGTGGACATGGACATAGACATAGATATAGGTATAGACATAGATATAGACATAGATATAGACAGATATAGACATAAATATAGATATAGATGATATAGATATAGATAGGAATATATTTGGTTTTCAACAGTAACTTTTATAAGATTTTGAATTCCAAATTTTTCTTTTACCCTCCCCCATTTTCTCCCCAACTTAGAATGCAATCTGAAACAGGTTATACATGCACAACCATATTAAATATATTTCAACCTTAGCCATGTTGTGAAAGAAGAATCAGGAAAAAAGGGGAAAACTATGAGAAAGATAAAAGCAAAAAAAGAAAAATGTTATGCTTCAAAAATCTGCATTCAAACTCCATAGTTCTTTCTCTAGATCTGGATAGCATTTTCCATCATGAATTCTTTGGAATTGTCTTAGATCACTGTATTGCTGAGAAGAACTAAGACTGTCAAAGTTGGTTCTTGAACAATGTTTTTGTTACTGTGTACTATGTTCTCCTAGTTCTGTTCATACCACTTAGCACCAGTTCAATTAAATCTTTCCAGGTTTTTTTTCTGAAATTTACCTGCTCATCATTTCTTATAGAACATTAGTATTTCATTACATTTGTATACCACAATTCATTCAACCATTCCTCAACTGATGGTCATACCCTCAATTTCCAATTCTTTGCCACCACAGAGAGAGCTGCTATAAATATTTTTGTACATATGGATTCTTTTGCCTTTTTTATGATCTCTTTGGCATAGTCACCTAGTAGTGGTATTACTGGATCAAAGGGTACACACACTTTGGTTAATTCTTGGCATAGTTCTAAATTGCTCTTCAGAATGGTTGGATCAGTTCACAACTCCACCAATAATGCATTAGTGTCCCAGGTTTCCCACATCTTCTAAAGCTTTCATCATTTTCCTTTTTTTATATTAGCCAATCTGATAGCTGTGAGGTGGTACCTCAGAATTGGTTAAATTTGCATTTCTCTGATCAATAGTGATTTAGTGCATTTTTTTCATATGACTAGAGATAGCTTTAATTTATTCCTCTGAAAACTGCCTATTCATATACTTTTACCATTTATCAATTGAGGAATGACTTGTATTCTCATATATTTCACTCAGTTCTCTATATATTTTAGAAATTAGGTCTTTATCAGAGACACTGGCTATAAAAAAAAAATTTCTACCTCCCCTCTAATCTTCTTTGCATTAACATGGTACAAAACCTTTTTAATTTAGTATAATCAAAATTATCCATTTTGCATTTCATAATGTTCTCTATCTCTAGTTTGGTCATACATTCTTCCATTCTCCATAAATCTTACACATAAACTACTCTTTGCTGTCATGGTTTGCTTTGTGGTACCACATATTGTGCCTAAATCATGTACCCATTTTGAACTTATCTTGGTATATAGTGTAGGATATTGACCTATCCCTAGTTCCTGCCATACAATTTTTCACTTTTCCCAGAAGTTTCTGTTACATAATGAATTCTTATCCCACATGTTGGAGTCTTTGGGTTTATCAAATAATAGATTGCTATCATCATTGACTACTTTGTTTTTTGTACTTAATCTAATCCACTAATCCCCTACTCTATTTCTTAGCCAATGACAAGTAGTTTTGAGTATTGCTGCTTTATAATACAGTTTTAGAACTGAAGTGGGTAGACAACAAGTGAATAGATTTTATTAGAAAGTGTTAGATACAATCAATCTCAGGAGATTGTCTAAGTGGAATGGCTAGCAGGGGAGAGATTTTGCCATACTAATACCTTTGTTTCAGATTCATCTACTGCATTGTCTTGATCTACCTGACCATCACACCACAATTGGCAGCTAGGTGCCACTTTGTGTAGAGTACTGGACCTGCTGTGAAGAAGATCTGAGTGCAAATCAATAATTAAACACTTACAAGCTGTGTTGGTACTAGGATAGTCATTTAATCAATGTCTACCTCAGTTTCTTCAAAAGGGAAATGTGCATAGTAATAGTATTTACTTCAATAGGTTTTTGTGAGGATGAAATGTGATAATATTTGTAAAGCACATAGCATAATTCCTAGCACACAGTAGGCACTATATAAATGAATATTCCCTTCACTTCTTCCATAGCCCATTACCATACTCAGTCACTTCTTTTCTGATAATTCTCTTGGAAATGTAAAGAAAATTTTCTTCTCCCTAAAGTCCTTGTGCCTGGGTTTTGAATTAATAGGGGAATGGGATTGGAAGAAATATGTTAGCTTAAACTCTTTTGGTTCTGCTTCTTAGCATCTGTACCATAAAAGAGTATTTTCCTTATAAACTCTTTTATAGAGGGTGTATTAAAGGGTGCTTACATTCTGAGGTCTTGTAATGCCAAGCAAAGGCAACTTCCAAAGTTCGGATTACCACCATAGGAAACCCCATTTATTCAGCAAACATTCACAGAACAGAGAAAGTCAAAATACAGTGTAACTTGTTCCTTTAGCAAGTCAATCACAGGGCACAAAAAAAAAAACAAAACTTGAAGGCTTCCCACCCCTGAATCTCAAAAGGGGCAGGAGAACACAAAAGGCCATCCACCCTTAAGTTACAACAAGGTTAAGCTCAGCATTGAATACCCAAGGAAAGGTCCTTCTTTCATCTTCACTCAAGGCAAGCCCTCAGCAATCTCAGTTCCTGGGGAGACAAGGCTCAACAAAGCCATAGTCAGTGTTTTCATCAAGTCAATCTCTACCTGTAGAACAGTCCCAGAACTCCTGAAAACATCAGCAAGGCCCTCTTCAAGGATTTCTGTGCAGGTACCACAAGAAAATCCTCCTTCAGGGCTTCTGAACCAACAGCCAGGTTCCAGGACCTCTACAACAGCAGCACTGTCCTTCACCATCAGGTGAATCTGGCAACATCAAAACAGACAGACAAAATACTGGCATCACAGCCATGCCTCCTCAGTTCTTGGCAGTTCTGGGTGGTAGTTCTCAAAAGTCCTGGGCAGTTCCAAGGGGCTGTCAGCAATCTTTCTCTCAGCAACTCATGCTCCACTATACTGGATACTGCTCTCCCAAAGTCCTTCTGGCCTTCTCTAGGCTTGGGCCTTTTTTCCCAATTTACAGCTCCTCCCAGTTCAGCCCTTTCTCTTCACATTAACAAGTCCATCCCACAAGTGGGATTCACAAGCTCTGGGTTTTAACACTCAACCCAAAAACCATACCAATACAGGGACATCTCCAAATTCCATTACCAGTACAGGTATTCATGTTTTCTTTTAATTTTGTGAGGGAGCTTATAGCCTGTCCATTGGTTATCTTTTGCCTTTACTATGTGAATGGACCATATTTTTCTAGGATTCAACATTTGTGTGAATCATAGAATAGGGCTAATTTTGAAAAAAAAAATTAATTTGAGAATTCCCTAAAGATAAATGAGGATGTTTATGGTGTCAGCAACCTCTAAAGCGTGCCAAAAATTATATAGAAGTGTAGAGGAATTCACCAAAGAATGTGTAGACATAGCCTAAATATGTTTAAAAATTATTTTGTTATGTGTTCAGTCAATAATCTACTATTATAAGAAGCAATTATTTTTTTTAATATTCAAATCAATGGATGTTTTCAGTTTCAATAAAATCATATAATAATATTTCTGATATGTAGATATAGATATATAGAGATATATAGAGATATATAGATATATTCCAAGTTCAGTGCTACCAATAAAATTCACCACATGTGATCTTAAGACCTCATGAAATTTATGAAATGAAGATTAACTTTGGGGTAATTTTGTTTTTCCCCCTGTATATCCTTATTATTTCATAATGGAGACACATCAAGTAGATTGAGAACTGCAATGCTGAATATTCCTGGAGATTATTGAATGGTTAGGAATTTGTTTAACAGATAAAATTAACAAAGTAATAAATAGAAATATTAAGGCAAAAATAAAGATATTGAATGAGTTGTCTACTTTCTCGAATTTTCTGAGTGATAGGTCAAACTAATGTTTAATGAAATGACACAAATGTGTATCAGCCATCCATCCATCCATCTGTCCATCTGTCCGTCCGTCCGTCCATCTGTCTGTCTTTCTATCTATCTATCTATCTATCTATCTATCTATCTATCTATCTATTCTATCTATTCTATCTATCTCTGTATCAATCAGTCATCACCTATCCTTCCAATATAAAGAGGGGAAAAATGACACAATGATTACAGATTTTACCTTAGTTCCAGGAAGACTTTCATTTGACCATTCTGATACATACTGACTGTGTAATCCTTGGAAAGTCAGTTAAATTCTCAGTTTTCTGTGTAGCTCTATAAGACTCTTAAGTTCCAAAGAGGGTGCTGATAGAGGTTCGCTTTGTGGTAAAACTGTGAGTTAGGGAATTTCCCCTGATGCTTCTCTCCTAGTTGCAAGAAGCAATGACCCCAATTCCAAACTTTGCCCTACTGGGAAGTAAGCCAGATGACACCAGAGGCTTCCTGTCACAAGTTTCAACTAGGATCCAAGAGACACTGATCTTCCAATCTGAACAAGCAAACAAACCCAGCAATGTTGAGAATTGCAACATTGTCAAAGCTGTGTACATTCTTTCAAGAAATTCCTCCCCAGACATCTTTGCATCTGGACCAGACCTTTCCATATGTAGATTATATTGTTTCCCATTTGTTTTGCCAGCTAAAAAAAGGTTATTGCACACATCTTGGTCTGATGGTCTTACTCTGATCTTGACATTTGTTGAGTATATAGCTCCCTTATCTTTGATTTTTGTATACCATTGAAATCACAAAATCCCAAGTCTCCTTCCTTTACCATGACATTCTCTTAACATATCCTGAAGACTATTGCTGGATGAAATTCTTGATTTTATCATGTTCCTTGGCTGGTGTCCCAAGTTTAGCACCTTCACTTTCATGGGGATTTTGCACCAAATAAAAGAGAATTTATTTCGTTTTGCCATTAACTGTTTCATGTAATTTTTCTTTTCTTTAAAGCTACTAAAAATTAGATGAGTATTAACCAACAAATCATATAATAAAACAAAATGTCTGAATTCAGAGAATATAGGTACAAATCCACTCTCTAGTAATACCTCTGTGGCTTTCAATAAGGGCAGTTAGGTGACACAGGATATGGAGTACAGGCCTGGAATCAGAGAGATTCATCTACATAGTTCAAATCTGACTTCAGACAATTCCCAGCCATGTGAATGTAGGCAAGTCACTTTATCCTATTTTTCTCAATTTTCTCATCTCTAAAATGAGCTGGAGAAGAAAATGGCAAACTCCTCCAGTATCTGCCAAGAAAACCCCAAATTGGGTCATGAAGAGGTATTCTGGACTGAAAAAATGACTCAACAAAGACCTTAGATATCCTAGTTTATCCTTCCTCTGCTTCTGTTTCCTCACATTTAAAATGAAAGGTTTGTATTATATTGTTACTATGGTCCCTTCCAACTTCAGTCCTAAGATCCTTTGATAGTATATTAATCAATGACAAAATAAAATTGGGAGGAAATTTTCTGCAATGTCTTTTTACAAACCAAGGGAGAAAACTTTGTGTCTGAGTCAAAGGAGCATTTAACTTGCAGTGACGCAAACCCTAGGTTTAAATACACTCCAAGACTTCTTTCAGCCATCTGATCCTGAGTAATTCACTTAAGGCTCTTATTTATCAGATTATTTTTCTCTAAAGCTATAGCAAAATACTATGATGGATACTTCACAGGTTTCTTTTGATGATCTCCTAAGACAATACATGTTAAAACAAATTGAAATTGTGTAAGTATTGTATACATTTCTGACATTAACATTATTCTTTATAAATGACTATGAAAGACTTCTTTGGGATTAGTAAAACCAGGAAAGGCAGAAGCATCACTGACTGAACAATTTATAATTTATTGAATTTTGCTAAAATAATCAATCAATAAAAAGCTGTAAGTTTTTGTTAAGCATCTATCATATGACAAACGCTGTATTGGGAGATACCAGTACACTTAAGGAAATGAAACAATCTTAACTCTAAATGAATTTTTTATTATAATGAAAGAGATAAAATGCATACAAAGTTCTTAAGTAAAGATTAATTCTGAGAACACTAGCAATCTAAAATACCAGGGAAAGCTTGATGTAGAAATTGGCACCTGAGTTGCTTCTTAAAGGAAGCAGTGACTCTATGAGGTAAAGTTAAGAAGGGAATCATCCAAACATAGACTTTCTGTCTGTACAAAAGTATAAAGACTCCAGATGAATCTCCATAGATCAATAATAGAGAGTAGATCAGTTTGACTGGATTGCAAAAAAGGGAGGAAGTGGAGATGACAAATGAGTTCAAAATGGGATATTGTGACCCAGCTATGTAGGGCTTAAAAGCTAAATAGACAAAGTTATATTTTTCTCATGATAATAGGAAGTTAGTTGTGTAGATTGTATAGAGGATGCAAAATGGTCAGATATCACTTAAGGAAAATTACTTACAGTAAGTAAGAAAGAGCAGAGTGGTGAGAGATTGGAACCATGATGCATTTAGGAGGCTGCCGATGATAGGTAATGGATGCCTAAACTGTATGAAAGGAAAAAAAAATAGTTATATATTAAAGATTTTGAAGATAAAATAAAAAAAAAATTTAAAAACAAATGGATACATATGGTGGAGAGTGAGGACTCCAGCATATGATATTATCATTGTGAAACACTGGAAAGTGTGCCAGTGAAAATTTGCATTTAAGGATAAACATAAAAGACATCATTAAGTATAGGCAGAGAAGAAGTTGATGATGTGGTTAGAATCATTGAAAGGAGATAGAAAACATGAGTATCCACGAAATACTACAAAAACCAAGGACTATGGCACATAGGATAACTACTCTATGAAGGAATTAAGACACAAGGAAGAGTCACCTGGGATAAAAAAAAGCTATAGAAAGGAGTGGGAGGCAGTATGGTACAGTGAAAAGCATGCTAGATTTGGCCTCAGAAGATCTCAGTGCCATTCTCCACTCTGTCACTTACTGAGTACCCTTGGGCAAATCATGTAATCTCACTGTGCGCCTCAGATGTCTTAGTTATACAATGAGGGTATGGAAGCAGATGGACTCTGACCCCTTTTGATCTATAAATCTTCAATATAATATAGATAGATCATGTTCTGAACTTGTCCTATGAGATTGTTTATGTATTAAAATATAAAAATGTAATTATAATATTTACCCTTCCATTTGCTTTTTATATACAGATATATCTATATATGCATGCATGTTTATGTGTGTATATGTATATACATTTATATGCCAATTTTTACATATTGATACATAATCATTTCTGCATATATGTAGACATATGTACTTACATATATATATATATATACATATATATATATATACTTATATTACATCTATTTGCATGAATATATATGTATATATGTATATCTCATACCTCCACCCTAAATCCACCAAAGACTGCAAAATCCTTGAGTTTTAAAATTCTTCAGTTAAAGAAATGTAATGTTAGTTGTTATTTACTATGCCAATCATCTCCTAGCTTTTGTTTATTTTTATTTTTTTGCTTTGTGGAGGGCAATTGGTGTTAAGTGACTTGCCCAAGGTCACACAGCTAGTTTTTGTGTTTAGTGTCTGAGGCCAGATTTGAACTCAGGTCCTCCTGACTCAAGAGCCAGTGCTCTATTCACTGCACCGCCTAGCCACCCTATTTCCTAACTTTCAAAGAAAGAATTCATGCTACATAGGTGTGAGAATGCTGTATCATTTAAAAGTTTTCAGCCTATATTCTTTTAATCTTTTATTTTATATTTTTTAGCATATCCTCACCTGTCCTTTCCTAACTAACTAGATAATGAAGTGGATAAGGTGGCAAAAGTAACAATTTATTATTCACCTACTATGTTTCTAAGCCTTTGCTAAGTACTTTAAAAGTATTATCTCATATGATCCTCAAAACAGCCTTGGAATATAGGTGCTATTGTTAATTGCATTTTACATATGAAGAAAATGAGACAGAAAGAAGCTAAGATATTTGCCCTGAGTCACATAACTAGTCTGAACTCACATTTGCACTCAGGTCTTCCTTATTCAAGGCCCAGTTTTCTATATAACTCAGGAAAAGTTGAGTTCAAATTTGGATTTAGACATTTATTGCTATGTGATCCTGGGAAAGACACTAAACCTCTGTTTGCTTCAGTTTCCTCATCTATAAAATAGGGATAATAATAGCATCTGTCTCCCTGTATTTTTGCAAGGATCAAATGACATACTACTGATAAATCATTTTGTAAATCTTCAAGCACAGTATAATGCTAGCTATCATTAACATGTTCACTGTTTTACTGATATCATACTGTATTCATTGTATATTGAATATAGAACATTTTACCAAAATGTAAGCAGTTTTCCTTATCATCAATAAAAAGATAATGCTGCAAAAGTTGCACTTGCTTTCACAGATATACTTTCCTAAATAGAATAGCAACATGGCAGAGGCAGAAAGGCCTCTGGTCAAGTACTACTTCTGAACAAATGCTGACTATGTGACCCTGACCATATTCCTTAACACTTAACTCCATAATATTCTAGGAAATTTAGTGGAACAGTAAATTGCAGTGAAGGTATCAGTGTTCATTGTAGAGGAGGTTTCCTTTTGGGGGACATCCTTATACCAATGAAATCATTAGACCAATTCCAATTCTTATCACTCTTTTCCCAAATATCTATGATCATCTTAATAATAGATTTTAGCCCTTTCATGATATTATATTCTTGCATTTTTGGGGTACATAATCAGGTGAAGCCAAGTCAACAACCATTTATTAAGTTCTTACTACCTTCCATTCATTGTTCTAAACATTTAAAGAACAGACTCAGAAAGGAAAAAATAAAGGCAGGAAGATAAATTAGGAGGTAATTTAGACTAGTGTTGAAATTCAAGGAACAGAAAGTCTTACTCATGATAAGTTAACAGCACGCTTTATGGATAGCTTATTAACCACCGATACAATGCAAAATGATTGAAGTAAAATTGTGCTTTCACCTCACCACTATCTTTGGATATCAGCCTTACAATAATCATGAGTAGATCAGAAAGGAGGAAAAAATGGAGTTTAACAGGGACTGGATTCATCAGTTACTGGGACTAATTTTCTTTTCATGTCACCACCATCTCCCAACCTGGGGGGAAATTTTTCAGTATCACTAGCCTGTAGTAGGAGACTGCATAAATAAAATTGGCAAGAAATGATAAGAGATTGGATTAAAATTGTGGCAATAAGAACGGGAAACAGGAGGATAATGTAAAAATATTGTTATAGAAGACTTAATAAGACTTGAAAATAGACAAGGTTGGAGGGGGCAGAGCAAAGATGGCAGAGTAAAAGCACAAAATTTGATGTGGGCTCCAGCTCCAACCATTTCTAATACATGTGAAAAAATGACTCTAAACAAACTTTAGAGCTATAGAACCCACAAAGTGACAGAGAGAAACAAATCTCATGCTGAACGCAGCCTGGCAGGCAAACAGGAAAGGTCTTTCATAGTGTCCTAGGAGCCAAGCACAGACCCCTGTGAGCCATAGTTCCAGCCCCAGGTTGCCCAGATCTGCCAAAGCAGACTTTAGGAGAGTGATCGCTAGCAGCTCTGGCAGTTTCCAGACTTCTCAAACCATAAACACCAAACAGAAAATAAAAAGTCAGTGAGGAACTCTGTTAGAAGGGTAAAGAAAGAGCACAGTCTGTCCCCTGAGGGTGGGGAGAAGTGGCAGAGCCACAGCAGCTGCTGCCACATGGCTGCTTTCAGAGCTCCTGGCCTCCAGAGTATAGGAGGAACATGAGGCCCTTCAGAGAGTAATCACTCTTGCATTGACCTGATTGGATCTATGACACGGTCTTGGGTGGTGGTCCTGGGGTGTGTGGCCAGTGAGCCAGAGCTTGTGGGAACTGTAGAGAGGGCACTCAACTAATAGCTCCAGCACCTGTGAAAACCCGAGCAATTTGGGACAAAACTCTCTCTATTCTGTAAGCAGAGTTCTACTGTGACAAACAGCTCAAAAATCAAGTAATTAGCAAGATGAACCAGCAAAAGAAGCACAATCAGACCATACAATCCTTTTTTGAGGACAAAAAAGGATCAAAGCATGGAACAGGAGGAAGACAACAAAGTCAAAATTTCTGTATCAAAAGTTTCCAAGAAAAATATGAACTGGTCAAAAGCCATGGAGGAGTTCAAAAAGAATTGTGAAAATCAAGTAAGAAAAGAGGAGGAAAAATTGGGAAGAGAAATGAGAATAATGCAAGAAAATCATGAAAAGCAAGTTAACAGCCTGCTAAAGGAGACCGCCAAAATACTGAAGAAAATAACACCTTAAGAGGTAGATGAACTCAAAATGGCAAAAGAAGCCCAAAAAGCCAATGAGAAGAAGAATGCCATAAAAAGCCAAATTTGTCAGATGGAAAAGGAATTTCAAAAACTCATTGAAGAGAATAATTCCTTCAGAATTAGACTAGAGTAAATGGAAGTGAATGACTTTATGGGGAATCAAAATACTATAAAATAGACCCAAACAAATGAAAAAATAGAAGGCATTGTGAAATATCTCATTGGTAAAACCACTGACCTGAATAGTAGATCCAGGAGAGACAATTTAAAAATTATAAGACTATCTGAAAACCATGATCAAAAAAAGAGCCTAGACACCATCTTTCAAGAAAATATGAATCCAAATTGCCTTGATATTCTAGAACCAAAGGGAAAATTGAAATTAAAAGAATTTACTGATCATCTCTTGAAAAAAAATCCCAAAAAGAAAACTCCTAGGAATAATATAGCCAAATTCCAGAGTTCCCATGTCAAGGAGAAAATACAGCAAGCAGTCAGGAAGAAACAATTTGAGTATTGTGGAAACACAATCAGGATAACACAAGACCTAGCAGCTTCTATATTAAGGGATCAAAGGGCTTGGAATATGATATTCCAGAGGTCAAAGGAGCTGGGACTAAAACCAAAAATCATCTACCTTGCAAAACTGATTATAATGCTTAAGGGAAAGCTATTGTCATTCAATGAAAGAGAGGATTTTCAAGCATCCTTGAGGAAAAAAACCAGAGCTGAACAGACAATTTTACTTTCAAATACAAGATGCAAGAAAAGCATGAAAGGTAAACAGGAAAAAGAAATCATAAAGAACTTGTCAAAGTTGAACTATTTACATTTTAAATGGAAAATGATAATTGTAACTCATGAGACTTTTAGCAATATGAGGATAATTGAAGGGAAAATATATGTAGATATATGTATACATATGTAATGTCATTCATGAGCAGCTTTCCAGAAGAATGCTACTGTGAATAGCTTTTAAGGTTCTGATTACACAGTATAGCAAACACTCTATTTATTCCATAACAAATCAAAGGGAAACATTCACAGAAAATCAAGATACAACATTCACAACATTACAACTTATCACAGAAAATCAAAATACAGCATACACAATGACTTATCACTTAAATGGCCACATAGTTTTCACCAAAGTATTCACAATATTTTCCAACAAAGTATAATATTTAGTCAATCATAAAATCTTTAATTCAATCACAAAGTACAAAAGTCAAAGTTCTCTACCCCTAGGTCACAGTAAATCATAATCTCCTCAGTCAGTACAGAGTATCCAAGTAAAGTTTTTTCAGCTTGACTTGAGGCTGGTCCCTAGCTTCCATGGATCCTCTTCCATGATCCCAGCTCCAACTGTCACCTGGGTTCAAAGGCAGGAAGCTCCCAGTTTCTTGTCCAGCTCCTTTCCCAGTTCTTCATCCAATTCACACTCCATCTTGAAGATCACAGTGTCCAGTACACTTCAAGTCCTTCACAGTTCCTGTTTCTAGAAAGACAAAGCTTGACAGAGCCACAATAGTATTCATGCACATTGCTGGCACCCTCATCAATACTCTATATGCCTGTGAAATCAATTCAGACCCACCAACAAGGTCTCAGAACTCATCACAAATCATCAACATAGAAATCAACACAGACCCACAAACAAGGTCCAAGAGGTCAGTACAAATCAGTAGTAAAGTCCCGTGACCTCCAAAACCCTCTTCCAGGACTTTGGTAAGCAGAGAACCAGAATATCCTCTAGCAGGGCTCCCAGGACTTCTGGACAAAGTATCAAAAATAGATATCAACACAGACAGAACAGACAAACAGATTTCTAGGATAGCACAAGTTTTCTCCTTCTTAATTTTGCCACCATAAGAGTTCTCTTCTCAATTCTTCCTGTCTCTAGCCCTGGGGCTCTCCCTATATAGTCATTAGCTCCTCCCCAGGGTTCACAAGTTGTGGAGTTCACACATTCTGTTTCTTAACAGAGTTGATAGAAGGCAAAAAGAAGCCTGAACTGAAAAAGATATTAATTCAATAGCTGAAACAAGGTGTGAACTAGTTCTTTGCTTGCCATTAAAACATACATATATATGTATGTATAGGAGGGAGTATGTGTGTGTATAAATATATATGTGAGTGTATACATATGTGTGTACATGTATACATAGACAAATGGCTCTGGATGAGTTGAATAGGAAGGGATGATATCTAAAAAACAAAACTGAGGTGAGAGAGGAATATATTGGGAGAAGGAGAAAGGGAGAGATAGAATGGGGTAAATTATATCATATAAAAGAGGCAAGAGAATGTTGTTACAATGGAGGGGAAGAGCAAAAAGTTGAAATGAAATGAGTCAACCTTACTCTCCTTGAATTTGGCTTAAGGAGGAAATAACACACACATTCAAGTATGTATCTTACCCTGCAGGAAAGCAGAGGAAAGGGTATAAGACGGGGAATGATAGAAGGGATGGCAGATTGTGGGAGAGGCTAGTTAGAAGCTAACGCTTTTGAAAAGGGATAGGGTCAAAGTAGAAAATAGAATAAGTGGGGGGCAGGATAGGATGGAGGGAAATATAGTAAGTCTTTCACAATATAACTACTATGGAAATGTTTCTCGTAAATATACATGTACAACCTATGTTGAAGCACTTGTCTTCCCAGTGGGGGTGGGTGAGGAGGGAAGTAGGGAAAAAATTTGGAACTCAAAGTTTAATAAAAAATGTTTAAAAATTGTTTTTTAACATGCAACTGGGAGATAAGATATATAGGATCTGGGGTATAGAAAACTATCTTGCTCTACTAGAAAGTTAGGGTGGGAGGAATGGGGAAAGATGTGAGAGAGAACAGAATGGGGGAAGAGATACTCAGTAGGCTCACTATTTTGGGATGGGGGAAGGGGAAAGACTGGTAGAAAAATCGTAGCTCAAAATCTTGTGGAAATGAATTTTGAAAACTAAAAACAAATAAACAAATTGGAAAAAAAGAAAATAAATTAGGTTGGTGCATGAGATAGCAAGAAAAATCAAGAATGTCTCTAACACTTTAAAATTTGATGAGGCCAAACATTCCTAATTTCATCAACTTTAACCAAGGAAATTTGGAAAAACTGTAAGTGAAGAGGTGCAGACCATTAGTTTATTATGATACATCTTGAGTTTGAAGTCTCAACATGGATATGTTCAGGGAGAAGTTGGTCTTATTGGTATGGTGTTCAAGGGAAGTTTGTTCTACAAAAGTTTGTAGCCTCATACATACATGTGTACATATGTGTTTTTAAAACCATGTGTTTTCAGGTAAAGATGAGGCATATATAGTTAGGTTTAGATAGTTGTTTGAAAAAGAGACCAGAGTCTTTTTGGACCTGAAATTGAGTATTAGTGTTGTGATTTGAAAATTTAAAAAGCTAATGCAAATCTAGTCTACATTGAGAGTAATAACGTCAAGGTCTAGACATCTAAATTATTATATTTAATCCGGCATATCACATTTTGGAAAGACATTCTGATGCTAAAGAACATGTATAAGTTGAGATTCAAAATTTAGAACAAGGCATTATGATAACTATGAACTTAGTTAATGTTTATTGAATTAAAGCAGGAACCTTATGGGCCTTGGTATCATATATATATGGAATGGACAGGATTATTCTGGATAACAATATGTTTAGGCAAGCAGGCTAATTGTCTTCTTGTCTTTGAAGCACTTTCATGTAGAAGTAGTACGAGATTTGTTATGCAAAGGATATGGACTTTATTTAGGAACAATGAGTTATGTTTCAAATAGGCAGATTTATGATTGATGGAAGGAAAGACTTCCTAACATTTAGATCTAACCTAATGGAATTGCCTGCTTTGGGAGGTAGCAGGATCACTTTCACTAGAGGTATCAAATTAAAAACAAAGCAAAACAAAATTGAATAACCACTTGGTGCATGTGATGTAAGGACAATTATAATGATTATGGGATTTGAAAATCTTCCATTCCCCTTGAACTTGCTGATGTAGCAGAAGGGGTGGAGCAAGAGGAATCTGGAGCTATTCTAGAAGTACAGTGGTGACTGGAAGCAGTGGCTGTGGTTGTGGTGTGAACTCTCTTTTTTGAGCCAGCCAGAATCTCTGCAAAGGACTCCTGCTGAGTGCTGCCAAGGTCAGGAACTGTGGGGGGCTGGAGCAGCTGGGAGCAAGCTGCATGGACACTGAGTAGCTTCTGTCAGTGAGGAGTGGTGGATCTTTGCTTGAGGTAGCCTGTCCTGTTTTGAAGGCTGGAGAATGTGTTGTTTACTACATTAATTACTTGTGTCACTTTTAGAACTACTGTGATATTTTTGACTTTCTGGTTTTGGGACTCAGTTTTCTGGTATTTGAATAAATGTTCTAGCTATATTTCCCATGTAGAGAGCCTGTTACATTTTGTGATTAATAACCATATCAACATATTTATAGTCACTGTAGGCATTGTGAATATTGCATTACTGATACAATAATTCATATTTATGTATAAATTGTACTATCCTGCTGGTCTCTGAAGCTCCTTGAAACTCTGTGAATCTGCAATATAATCACCTAAGATACATAAAGTATATTGGTATTCCATTCTGTTCATGTGAACCTGATTAGATTCTAAAAGCTCATTAATAATCTTCATTTAAGGGCTTTATTAATAGTCACATCTTAAGCTATGTGACCAATATTATACTGCATTATTTTTCAAGTTAATTGCCTTTTTAGTGCTTTTTCTTAGAGCCATGCATATTTTTATTCATATTTTTTTTCCAAATCATTCCATAAATTCAGAAATGGGTAGAAACATCACATTTCAAAAGAATTAAAATGTTCTAAAAAATTTTTCATTTTCATGCTTTTTTTTCTTCTTTACTTACTAGGCATCTACTTCTATCAGTATTGATGCTATTAAACATGTTTTCCTGACATTAAAATAAAACTGATATCATGTAAGAATATAGTTCTAGAATGAGATTCCATTATACTATCCTTATTATCTTCTGACATAGAATCAGTTATTTCATAAACACCAAATTTAGTTCTAAAAGTAAGAAACTAAACTTGTTCCATCATTTCAGATATGTCTGATTTTCCATGACAGCATTTGGGATTTTCTTGGCAAAGATATTGGAGTGGTTTGCCATTTTCTTCTCCAACTTATTTTGTAGAGGAGGAAACTGAGACAGATATGATTAATTAACCTGCTCAAGATCACATAGCTACTAAGTACTTGTGACTGGATTTGAAATCAGGTCATCCTGACTCCAGACCCAGCACTCTATCTGCTACTTCACTTAACCACCCCAAAACTAAAATAAAGCAAATAATATTGTGTATTGAAGTATGGGAAAAAAATGTTACTTTTTATTGTGATGATGTTTTAAATGTCACCCTAATGGCAAAAAGTAATTGTTTATAATGTCCTTTGTGTTGTTATATCTTTTACTTTTTTAAAGATATGCTTTTGTGTTTGTATGAAGTTTTTATTTCATTGAGATGTGTATACTCTAATTATGTAGACTGTAAAACACCCACAACTTTCTACATATTTTTATCCCTGGCCTTTCATCAGGGATATATGGACATATGATTAGCAACCAACTGTCCTCCCCTATTCTCTTCTCCAAAAAAAGAATATACACATTACACACATTTAATTTTGATATTCATTAACTTCTCCATTTTGTTCTTAAATCTAGACAATGAAAAAACAGTAATCTAAACTCTGAAATATAGCATGCAATGATTTCCAAAGTGCAATTGTTCCCACTGAAAATTTAAGAATTATCTTTCACTAGAACAAGTACAAGCTGGCTCCAATATACCTCTGGCTCCTGACAAATCCTCCAAGAGATATTCTCCCAGGATACTACAGGACTTGTTTTATGGCTTTAATCACTATATTTCCAGGGCATTTTCTACTATTTGACCATTCCAAGGTTTACCACAATCAATGTTTCTGTCATTTTCAATCAGAAATTTCTTCTTTTTTGATATCCAATTTACTTACCGTAACTTTAAGTGCAGTCAATATAAGGATTCAACCCTTCAATTATTTCATGCTAGGAATGAAATCATCATTTTCAAGACAAAGGTTTTGGGGTCAAGTTGATGTATGATACCACATGTTTCTCATTATTTTATACCTTTTAAAATAGGAGGAATAGAAGTTGTAAAACAATCTTAGTCAAATATTCAGAATAAAAATAATTTACTGAACTCCTGAGAACTCACTAGTGAAATACCTTTTGCATTTTCATAGGAGCTGGGGGCCCATCTCCCTTTCCCATAAGCATAGCAAGACACTGATGTTCAAAGGAAGAATTGTTAGCTTAGAAACGAAACAGGAAAATAATTTATATAAAAACATAAAACTCCAAAAGCCTTAATACTTCTGATAAAGACAATGGTTAGTGAGGATTACAAAGGACTAAATTTGAAATACTACTCACCTTCTTACAGAAAGGTAGATTGAGGTATAGAATGAGCATAAAGAATGTAAGAATTTCTTGTATATTAGTATGGATGTTTGATACCAGGCTATTGTTTCCTTTTGTTTTATTTCTTTTAAAATGTCCATAATGAGTAAGAAGAAAACAAATGTTTGATAATTTATCAATTGAATTGGGAGGAAAAAACCTATAGTTGAGACAATGGAGAAATAAAAATAATATTTTTCGGTGCTTTCAGTATTAGTCTTCTTGGTGCACTTTTTTGCTTCTTAGATAATACATTGGGTTTTTTTGTTTGTTTCTTTGTTATTCAGTACCTAGGGTGTTATTCACATCTTGTTACCTGGCAAGGACTTATATGCTATCTTAAAAAAATTATGAACTAACAAAAATTATACCATACATAAAAATGAAATCAAAAGGAAAATATTATCGACATCTTACTTAGAGATTTACTTCCTTCCATCTGATGTCCCATAAAGATAATTTTTTTCCTTCTGTTAGTTCAAATCAGAATAATAACTTTACATTTTCTTACTACATGTTTTACTTTTTCATTTTATGTTAAGATGGACATATACATGCCTTTGTAATGCACTCATAGAAAATAGTAAAAAAAAACAAGTATAAAAAAATGCATTTACAATAGACAGATATTGGCTGGCCGGGCTAGGCTTGTTCCCTTCCACTGGGGTGCTAGTCTCATTAAGTTTAGTCTTGGGATATAGTAACCTCTAAAGAGGAGAGTCAGATTTCTTTTTCATACTCCCTAGATTTTGTTTTTTTACCTCCCCTACAAGAGAATTGGAAAAAATCACATCAGGGTTCATTTTGGTTAATGTCAATGATCTCCCCAAATAGGAGCAGAAGATACTTAATATATAAGGTAGATCAGGTGGAAGATAAGAATTGACTTAGGAACAGAAGATATACTTAAAACATGGTCATTCATTATCAGATATTGATGAAGGCTTAAAACATAATGCATTGAAGTAGAATTCCTAGTATACTCCATCAGGATGTGGATACATTAAACATTAAGGTACAAAGCATTTAACAGCATTTATGAATGGGCATTTCATTTTCTCTATGACTTGGTACTATCCAAAAAGTTCTTCAATGTTCATTCCTTGTGGCAAAGTGTGTCAGGGCTTGGACTTATCCTGTTAGTGGTGGTCATTTTCTCTTCTGAGAAATATAATAGCTTTGAAGAAAAGAAGTCCAGCCAAAAATGACTGAAGGATTGAGAAGCTACTTCTCTATCAAAAATATTTAACTACTTCTGAAGCTTAGGGCCACTATTTAGTCATATATGTTCAGCTAAAGAAACACAAAGCAGAAAGTAAAACAGTACTGAGATCCCAACTCAGGTTCACCTAGATGAACGCATGTTCATATGTGAGCAACCACAATAAAGACCAGAGAGTCTCACCTACACTATGAAGAGAGAGAGATAGAGATAGACAGACAAACAGAGAAACACATAGAGACACAGAGAGAGACAGAGACAGACAGAGAGACAGGGACAGAGAGACAAGGACAGAGAAACAGAGAGTGACAGAGACACCATCTTATATCCAGAATTAATAGTTAATACTAAAGTTACTAAGTGTTCAGCTTCCTTTTAGTGATGTTTTGTTTTTATGTATATCACTATAGGCATTGTATTATTCTTCTTGTCCTGCATCAATCACTTTGCAACAGTTCATACAAGTCTCTTCATGTTTCTTTGAATTCCCCTATCTGTTAAAATCCATCATATTTATGTACTCTGGTATATCCAAGGACTCCAGGATTAATGGGACCACTTTGTTTTCAGTTCTTTGCTACTTGCCTTCACCTCCACCAATGACACTATCTTGGTAAAGATTAGACCTTTCTTTCATTCTTTAATGTGCTTATTATAACCCCACAATTAGTATTTATTGGTCAAAAGATGTGAATAGTTTAGTAACACTTTTCCCAATATTCTATTTTTTTGTAGGGGGAAGGTGAGGTAATCAGGCTTAAGTGAGTTGCCCAATGTTACACAACCAGTAAGTGTCAAGTGTCTGAAGTCATATCTGAACTGAGATCCTCCTGACTCTAGGGCCAGTGCTCTTTCACTGAGCCATCTTGCTGCCCCAGTATTCCATTTTCCCCTGAAACGGTTAAGCCAAGTATCTCAAATTAACTCTTACAAAATATTGGCAAGAGAGGAAATTATAAATGTACTTGAAGTCTTTTCTTCTTCTATAGGTTTACAAAATATTTTCAATTAGAAGGTTTTCTTTGCAAGATTCCTCAACTTCTTCTGTCTACCATTCCCAAAAGAATAGTGTATGAATGAAAAAAAGGAGTATGAGGGACTGCTTTTGCTCTTTCCTTTTTGAGATGTGCTCATCACCACAACAACTCTTACATATTATCTGTGCTCAATATTTTGAGCAGCTTATTATATAGCTTTGATTTATAAGATTTTCCTAATAACATGTACAAGTGAGGAAAGACATCCACTAGGAAACCCCAATACAAAAACACTTAGTCATAAACAAACACTTTTGAGAGGTATCAATTTATCCATTAAATTCCTCTCATATGATAAAAATTATCACAACCATACTAATGGAGCATTCTAATAAATGCCAATTATAACATCCTCATTTTAACTTTTGACTGTTCCCGAATTCAGAGAAAAACAGAGGCTGACTCAAAGCTATGAGTAAATGCCCACTGATCCTATTTTGTTGAACATATATATACTTCTGCTACATAGTGGACTATTTTTTTTTTGCCTTTTTTTTTGGAAGGAGGGAAGGCAGGGAAATTGGGGGTAAATGACTTTCCCAAGGTCACACAGCTAGTAAGTGTTAAGTGTCTGAGGCCGGATTTGAACTCAGGTCATCCTGACTCCAGGGCCAGTGCTATATTCACTGTACCACCAAGCCACCCCTATTTGGTTTCTTTAATGCGAAAGATGCAAAGATAGCTACTTTGACAAGAAAAAAATATATCATATATTGATATTTATCTATAAAATTAAATGGTATTTTCATAATTACATATAACTTTTGCCATGAGGCTACAAAGAAACATTTTCAAATAAATGCATTCGCTTTGGAATAGACTTGATTAGAATCAACTTGAATTAACTTTCCCCTCCAAAACTATAAACTCTATGAGAACAAGAAATTTTGTAGCACTCAACATTTATCATAGTACTCTACACTAAATATATGCATATACACACCAAGAGATATATGTGTGTATATATATATTTGGTATATACACAGAGATACATGTACATATATAGTATGTAGATGTGGATAGATACATCTATGTGTGTGTATACTTAAATGTGTATACATACATTAAAATATATTCATGCCCTGTTTTTGTTTGAGAAGTTTCAAAGTAGTATTATAAAACCTTAAAGTCTGAGCTGTATACAATTTAGCCTTACCAGAAGGAATAAAATTACTTTTCAGAAATTTCATCTGCTTCTTCCCTTCTTTTGAATACACATCTAAGTTTCTATTAAGGTTCTGATTGGAATACTATCCATCAATCACTAATAATGTTTCAATTTGATATTGAGATAGATGATCAATAAAAGATGTCTTTGTACCGGAATCTGTTATCAAAACTCCCAAAGGTGACTGGAATTGTTGTTGGCAGAAAAAAAAATGCCTCATTGACTTTTCATGACTTCAAGAAAAATATAATAATAGCAATCAGAAGTTATATAACTTATAAAAATGAAGCAAAAGTGGCATTCCTATAAAATGTCATGGATATGGCGCTCTCTCTCTCTCTCTCTCTCTGTCTCTGTATCTCTCTCTCTCTTTCTCTCTCTCTCTCTCTCTCTTTCTCTCTCCCTCCCTCTGTCCCTCTCTCCCTCTCTCTCTCTCTCTCTCTCTCTCTCTCTCTCTCTCTCTCTCTCTCTCTCTCTCTCTCTCTCTCTCTGTGTCTTCTAGGTTGGTAAAGTGATATGCTCTGTATGCATTTATCATGTAAATTAACTTGCATACCCTTACATCTTTCTGCTTACATTTTCCATATATGAATAAGTACAGAGGCTAAAGAATGCTATCAAATTAGAGATTCTGTTTGGGTAATGAAAATTTTGAATCTTTTTGAATAAATTATTTGTAATAACTTCACAGTTACCACAGGCAACAAAATTAGATTCATGGAGTTGTCTTATTCCTTGATGAAGGTAAGGTTGTAACAGTGAAAATATGAGTAAGACAGGTCTCCAGGGAAATAACTTAACTTTCCTTCTCCACTTAATCTATGTCCTTCAAATGGTACTGTGTGCAAAATGTATGAAGTACAATGGTTCACTTCAGTGGCATGAGAATTAGTTTGTCAGGAATTAGAGTGCTAACAAAATACTAATAACTAAACTTTCAGAAAATGATTAATATACTGAAAGAAATAATCTTTCTTTTAATTAATGTGTGTTAGATCATGTGAACGTAACGCAAGTGCTTATAGCAAAAGTCAACCTTGAAAAATGAGCTATTTTAAACTAGCATTGTGAAAACCAAAGATCAGTATGATTAGATGATTCCCTGCCCAACTTTTCAAAGTTTTCATATTCCTGAATAAGCATCCATTACAATGCAAGCCTATTTAAATGGAAAATCTATATTAGAACAGCATTTCTGAGATCAGAGTTTGAATAGGTCTTTGACATAATAACAAACAAACAAACAAACAAATGGGTTGTCTGAGAGTATTGAGCACATAATACCAGCTTTTAAAAATAATAAAAGAGTATTTTAATATAATTCAGGTAATTTCAGGCATGTGGATTATTTTAGATTTTAAAAATGTGTAAAATTTCAAATACTATCAAATAATCCAATAAGTTTCATAACATTAAAACATGCTTAACTAATATAGAAATGGCCTATTGTTTTGGTAAATAAATGGCTAATGGCTATGTTGAGTTCATATCTGTCCAAATCAGTTATTTCTTATTGTCACACATCTTCTTGTCTAAAGTGAAAAACAGGAACCTTTATAAGGTAACAAGAACTCTTCAGTAACTTGATTTGATTCTAAAATAGTTTTATTTTACTCATGCAAATAAAATGTTTTACTGTATTAATACTATTTTAAAATTCTAAAAAATACTAAGAAACTGGAGAACACTAAAAAGTTGTAAATAAGAATAAAGACCTAGAGTAGGCATATAAATAAATTTTGAATTATGCTTAATATTCTATAGAAAAATTCTGAAAATATAAAAAACGAAATGTGTTTTGATCCCCAAAGCTAGAAAACCACTTTTATTTGTATTATTTTTTGTACCACAATAAAAAAAAATGAAAAAAATTTAAACCACTTTACATTGAGCATGTTTCTGGCAATAAAGCTACCAGAGAGAGAGCCTAGGGAACAGCAAAATAAATTTCTGCATCTGTAGTTGTATAAATCAAAATAGAAAAAAAAATCATAGAAATACAGAAGGATCCCTAATTAAAATGTTTTTAAGTATAATTTGTCCAGGATTTTTGATATTTCACACACACACACACACACACACACACACACACACACACACACACACGTGTATTAATTTTGCAGTAATGCAGTTAGCAAAATGTTATGCAGAATGAGTGATTAATCTGTATGTGTGCATGTGTACACATGATATGGGGATGTTTGTGGTTATATATAATAACCATTTCTATATTCCTAACTAATAATTTAATTTTCTAGAAACTAAAAATAAACATAATACTATCCTGTATTCTAAATGCATGCTAAAATTTTAAATATTAAATTCATGTATATAATTTTATTATATTTACATTATATATAATGCAAATATTCTAGAGTATATTTTTAATGGAATGGTAATGCCCAGTTCTCTCTATCCTTTTCCCCATACATTCTCATATATTCATGTATGTACACACACATATTTATGTATAAATATGTGTGCGTATATACTACACAATCCCTTTTCCCCTCTATTAACCCCTCCAATAATCAATACAAGAGTTATGAGTCTGAAAAATAAATATTTTTTATGTAAAGTAAAAATAATATGTCTACTCAAATGGAATTTCAAAATAATAGAAAAATGGATAAATATTAAGAGCTGAATAGAATCTTAGAGACCATCTAAAGTTAACATAATGATAAAACATCATTGTTGAATTTGTACTTGGTGGAACAAAGTGTGGGCCCCCTAGACATTAACTCATTCATACCTCCATGCATTCATTCACTTATTTGATTTGTAAGTTTATGTATCTATTTAAAATAATTTTATTTATTTGTTGTTTATGTATTTAGGTATATACTATTTGGAAAGTAGTAAAATCATGGATCCTATTTTTCTTTGATACAAAGAGGATTCCAATTATAATGACCTTCATGCAGTAGTTTCCCATGACAGGGATGTGAATATGCATGCATTATAGCTTATACTTTCTTTAGAGGGAATTCTAAAATTCTCTTCTAAATTGAATACTCCACCATGCCCCATCTCAAATTAACAGAAAAAAACATAATTGAGATACTCCCTTAGGAGGCAGGAGGGTGAAGTATGGAAAAATGGAATTGGAGTCCAAATCTATGGTTTGGAATCTGACCTTGAGCAGTTCAATTAACCTCTTTGAGTCTCATCTATAAAAACATGGTCTCTAACATTCATTGAAGCTATAGATCTAAATTCCTTCTTCATTCTTAAAATTCACTTTCCATCTTCATTCGTCATCTGTGCTATACTATCAGGGGAAAATGTGGGCATTCCCTTCTGTAACAGGCTATCCTTTCTACCTTTCCCTTTGAACACATTTCCTTGCTCCCTACCCTTGTCTTATTCAGAAGCATGCTGAATAATTGCTTCTATCTCTCTCAACTTCAGTCCAATTGTAACCAATACATTTTTATTAAGCACCTCTTATGTATTAGATGATAAGCACACAATGACTTTGAAATAGTACCTGCCCTAAAGTAGTTTATACTCCAATGGAATGAGATTTCATATACAAGAAAATAATGTAAGCAGAAAATAATTTCAGGAGCGAGAAAACAGCAACAATGCATTTGACAAAGTGATTTGGAAATCAGTAAAGGCTTTCTGATAAATGGGCTCTTGAATGGGCAGTTCTGAGAGGTGAAGATAAGGCAGGAATACGTGCCAGAAAGATATGTAAAGCACTCTGAAAAGACACTTCAATTTGGTGCACTTTCCAGGGGTATGAAACCTTCATCAACTACTGGTTCAGAAGTGGAATTATCATAAAAGTATATCTATTTCTTATTAGAATATGAGACTATTTTGTTCCTTATGTGAACTGGAACAGTTTTGTTTGTTTTGCACTTGTGTGTCCCTCAAAACATTCTTAGATATGAAACATTGTGAAGTAATGGGGATACTGTAGCCAGATTTTGGCCTCATATGGAGAATGCCTTTTAATCAGAGGTTAAAATTATGTTTCTAGTTTTGAATTACCAAGTTCTAATATAAGAAATTCAATAATCACCAATTAAGTATCTATTATATACAGGGCACAGTGCTAGAGATATAAAGACAAAATATAAGCCTGATTCCTCATGACAGGAAAGCATGAGTTTGAATTTCACTTCAGATGTTTATTAGTTGTGTAATCAGAAGACAGCCAGAAAACCTTGCATTGTTTCATCATCGTCATGGGCAAAATGGAAATATTAGCAACACTATCACACAATTGTTATAAAGATCAAATAAATTGATCATATATGGTGCTTTGCCAGCCTCAAAATGAATGAAGGAATAGAACATTAGGCACTCATAACATGTGAAACATTGCACCCATCCATGGGAATACAAATAGAAAAGCAAGATATCTCCTGCTCTCCAAATGTCATGTAGATGGATGATAAACATATTGATTTCACATATAGCACAATACAAACTAGTTCTAATTTGTCATCATTCATAGACATAACTTTAATTTCTTTTGAAAGGTAAGAGACATTAGAAAACTCTTAGGGTGTCTAAGTCAATCCCAATTATATTTTTGAAAGAGGGAGTTTTGAAATGATTTTTTTTTTTTGCTTTATGTATAGGTAGACTTTTTTTTAATTTGAGGAAAAATAAAATCACTGGGTTGTTAATAATGCAGATGAAGTGGATGCTTTTTATAAGACTGTGTTCATTGCTTTCAATTTAAAATTAAAGAAGCATTTCAGAGACAGTTATTTATAAACTAGAAATTGTGAGTGCAATTAAAATAAATTGGCTGACATAGGTTAATTACATTTTTTTTGTGTATTTCAGGCTGGATATTTTTCTTAAATAATGGGTTATAATTTAGGTATATGCTGTTCTTTATTGAGATATCAGTATGGAGATTAAAGTCTGACTAAACATTATTTACCCATGTCATTTTCAGGCAGTATGATCACCTTTCACAAATCAGTAATCTGGTTCTCTATTACATTCTTCAACATCTTCATTCAAATACTCCTGCTTCTGCATGATGGACAGTGGGTCATGAATATGGAATGACTTCACTTGGCTTCACTTGAAATTCATTTAATTTTCAATTCTGTAAGATATGGGGCAAGTGCAAATGGTTTGGTCTTAAATTTGTAAAGAGAAAATTTTTGATACTGAATGTACCTCATATCTTCCCTCTATTTGCCTGTCTTTATCTTGAAGCAGGGCTAGGAACACACCAGAAACCCTGCTTTTTTGTGGATGGTTTCAATTATACCTGGATAAGGCAAAAATGTCTTCCTTTGGACTTAAAGCAATTGAATTTCAATAACAGTAGACATGAACATTTTTCATGCATCCCTTACTTCTACTGCCATGACACACATATATTTTTTTTCAATTGTCCATTCTATTGAAAGGAAAAAAAAAAAGAATATAGAATCTTCCAGTTGTTGAAGTTGCTGAGCAATTCTCAACATTTTTTAACTCCCTGCCCTTAAGTCTGTCAACCCTCAAAGTTCCAGGAAATTGGTTAATCAGATAATTTCCTATTACTTGGCCCTCAAAAGTTCTAGACATTTATCTATTACCAAAAGAACTGGTTTAATGAAATAGTTCTCTCTCAAATTTATCTTTGTTCCTAAAGCAACAACAAATCTGCTAATATTTTTAAATGTGTTTCCAGATATTAAATCCAAAAGGAAAAAAATATATCTAAAAGCATTAACATTTATAAAAGAGTTTTTCCCACAAATTTTAAGGGAATTATGCATTTATTATGTTTTCTAGAAACTAATTTTTTATTCTCTTTTGCATTTGAGAATTTCATATTTCCTAAGTATTCCAAATGGAGGGCTGGAGTAGTGAGAAGGGAAATACTTCCCTCAAAGGATTACTTCCAGATTCAGTGCAGTTGTGTGGTTGCAAAATTTGTCTTTCTTGTCCTATTACATTCCTCATGGACTTCTCCATTCAAGGGCCTTAGTAGTATTATTATGTTGTCCCAAGCCTTCACAAGGTCCCTCATGTGATACTCCCTCCGATGTGATGTTGCAATGACAAACTAAGGAGTACTCTGCTCCTTGTTTCAGCTAATCAAGTGACTTTGAGTCTCACCTTTGATTGTGTCAAGTCTTTGTTGGAAATAATATACATCCTGTTGCCCTTAATAGGTCTAAGGGAGTTTGGAGACCTTCCCTGTACTTAACAGGCCAAACATCATCACACAGAGCCCCTGGTGAGAGGAGCTTGCCAAAAGAGTGAAACAGGAATGGTGGAGGGAGAGTGAAACAGAAAGGAGAAGAGCAGATAAAAGCTTGAGCATCAGCTGGGACCAAGCAGAGATAAGAGAGAGAATGTCTATGAAGTTGGCTCTCCTTCTGCTGTTCTTGTGTTAGTGTTACTTTCTCAGATGGAAACACTCTGTCTATTGAATTGTGTTACTTTGTCAAACAGAAACATTCTGTCTGTTGATTTGTGTTAGTGTTACTTTGTCAGACAGAAGCACTCTTTCTGTTGAGTTATGTTGATTTTTTCAGACAGAAAGTGAAATGAGATGATAGTGCCAGCAATGTTGTAGCTTTGTTGAGCTTTGTTTTCCTAGAAAAAGAAACTATTAAGAGTTTAGGGTGGAGGAGTTCCCATGAGCTGAAATATGGAATAGGAACAGAGAGCTGTCTATCTGTGAATCCAGGCAGCAATAGGGTGAATCCTGGCAAAATCTGGGAAAGCTGCCTACCTTTGAATCCAGACAACACTTCTGTGAATCCAGCCAAGAGCCAGGAGCATGAAAGAGGAGCCATGGGGTTTGGAAGTCTGTTTTGAGTTAAGTTAAAGGAAACTTTACTTAGGTATCCAGTGCTGACTGATGATATTATAACTTTCAATGACCCAGGGATGGATGGCCTTTGTACTTTCCACTAACCCTTAAGGATGATTGGCTTAAGGATGGTTGGTTTAAGGATGATTGGAAGTCAGTCTGGAGTCAAGAAGAAAGAAGATTTGATTTGGGTACTCTATGCTGATTGAGAAGAGTGTGGCACACTGAATGATGTTTTGTTAAAGACTATGTGGTCACCTTAGTAATAATTTGTTAGGTTATGTTCTTGTGAATGTTGTGGTTTAGTTTCTTAAATGTTTTGCTTTAGTTTATTGCTGAATAAATAGAGAGTTTCACTGTACTATGTGAATAGAACCTTAACATTATTCACAGCAGTAGTCCTCAGGAGAGCTGCTGGTTATTGGCTTTACAGATGCCATAAGCATTTTCACATTTGACTACTTGAAGGGATCTTTCTAATTCCACTCTTTCAGGAACCTGTTAGAGAATACTATTGCTGATGTAATAAACTAATTGAAACAAAGGTATTTATAGCTAATAAAAGCATCATCTGTTAGTTCTTATTGATGTCATTTGCATTTTAATATAGTTCTCTGTTTCAACTTGAAATGCTATACAGGCTTTTTAGGCAGTATAAAGTCATGAAATTTTAGTGATCAAGGTTTTTTTTTGGAGAAGTAAAATGATTAAATATCTTTTAATGACTTTTGGCCATTCTATGTTTTTTAAATAGATGTTGCCAACTAGTGTAGCCAAGATACATAGTCTATCTTACAACTGTAGGTTGTCATAAAAATAATAAAGAATAAATTTACCACCATAGAGATTATTACAACTATGGAGGGGGGGAGAGCAAAATTAAAAATAAAAATAAAAATAAATGAAAAACACTTTCATCTCTACTTAAAGCTGCCCCTGGAATATCCATTTGAAAGACTTGAGGGCTATTAATTGAAAGACTCCCAAAGATCATGGTGATCATATTATTCTTTTGTTTTCCTTCTTCATTCCTTTTTTAAAAATTCATTTATTAACTTTTAGTCTACAACATTCAGTTCCACAATCCCTTGAGTTTCAAATATTCTCCCCTTCCCTCTTCTCCCCTCCCCTCATGAAGGCATGCAATAAAATATAGGAGCTACAAATACCTTCACATTAAACATTAGTCAGGTTTTAAGGAAGGATTATAACCAATGAAATGAACAATGAGAAAGAGAAAATAAACAAAAAAAAGAGATCAGTTAGTTTACTTCAGTATGCATTCAAACTCTGCAGTTCTTTTTCTGGATGTGGATATCTCTTTTCATAATGAGTGTTTTGTAGTTGTCTCATAATCTTGCATTGCTGAGAGGAGCTCATTTTATCAAAATTTCTCATCACACATATGCTGTGTTTGTAGTTGTGTACAAATTTCTCCTGATTCTTCTCTTCTCACTCAACATCAGTTTATATAAGTATCTCTAGGTTATTATGAAGTCATTCTGCTTCTCACTTCTTATAGCACAATAGTATTTCATTACATTCACATGTCACAACTTCTTTAGCCATTCCCCAGTAGATGGGCAGCCCCTTGATTTCCAGTTATTTGCCACCACAAAAAGAACTGCTATAAATATTTTTGTAAAGATGGGTCCTTTACCACTTTTATGATCTCTTTGGGATACAACCTTAGAAGTGGTATTGCTGGGTCAAATGGTATGCACTTATTTATAGCCCTTTGGGCATAGTTCCAGATTGCTCTCCAGAATGGTTGGATCAGTTAACAACTCCACCAACAATGTATTAGTGTTCCAACTTCCCACATCTTCTCCAATATTTATCATTCTCCTGTTTCATCATCTTAGCCAATCTGAATGGTGAGATGTTGTATCTCAGAGTTGTTTTGATTTGCATTTCTCTAATCAATACTAATTTAGACCATTTTTTCCAATGCTTATATATATATATATATATACATATGTATATATAAATATATAAATAAAGATATATATGCATATATAAAGATATAAATAAAGATATATATATATATATATATATATCTTTTATTTCTTCATCTGAAAACTGTTCATATCCTTTGACCATTTATCAATTGAGGAGTGACTTGTGTTCTTACAGATTTGAGTCAATTCTCTGTATATTTTAGAAATGAGGCCTTTATCAGACACTAGTTGTAAAAATTCTTTCCTAATTTTCCACTTCCTTCTTAATCTTGGTTACATTGACTTTATTTGTTCAGAAACTTTTCAATTTAATGTAATCAAAATTATCCATTTTGTGTTTCATAATGCTCTCTAACACTTGTTTGGACATAAAATCTTAACTTCTTCATAAATCTGACAAGTAAATTATTCCTTGCTCTCCTGGATTACTTACAGTATCAACCTTTGAACCTAGATCATGCAGCCATTTTGACTTGATTTTGTTATATGGTGTGAGATATTGGTGTATGCCCCATTTCTCCCATAATATATTCCAGTTTACCCAGCAGTTTTTGTCAAATAGTGATTTCTTATCCCAAAACCTATGGTCTTTGGGTTTATCAGACAGTCAGTACTATAGTTATTGACTGCTATATGTCATGTTCCTAATCTATTCCACTGATTCACTACTCTGCTCCTCAGACAGTACCAAGTAGTTTTGATGACTGCTTGCTTTATAATACAGATTAAAATCTGGTATGGGTAGGTCACTTTCCCTAGCATTTCTTTTCATTAATTCCTGTGGTATTCTGGATGTTTTGTTCTTCCAAATGAATTTTGTTACTATTTTATCTTGAAATATAAAATAATTTTTGGTAGATTGGTTGGTATAACACTAAATATGCAATTTACTTTAGGTAAAATTGTCAATTGCTTTATATTAGCTCAACCTAGCCACAAGAAGCTGATGTTCTTTCCAATTAGTTAGATCTGACTTTATTTGTTTGAAAAGTGTTTTGTAATTTTGTTCATATAGGTCGTAGGCAGGTAGTTTTCCAAATATTTTATGTCTACAGTAATTTTAAATGGAAGTTTATTTTCTATCCCTTCCTGTTGGATTTCATTACAAATAAATATGAATGCCAAGGATTTATGTGGTTTTATTTTATATCCTGAAAGTTTGCCAAATTTATTTATTGTCTCAAGTAATTTTTTTTTAATTTGATTCTCTAGGATGCTCTAAGTATATCATCATATAATCTGCAAAGAGTGATAGTTTAGTTTCTTCTTTGCCTAATTTGATTCCTTTACTTTTTTTTCTTCTCTTACTGCTACTGCTAACATTTCTATTAGCATATTGAATAAGAGGGGTGATAATGAAAATCCTTGTTTCACCCCTGATCTTATTGGAAATGCTTCTAGGTTATTATCCTTATTACATATAATACTTGCTGATGGTTTTAGATTCATATTAATTAATTTAAATAGGAGTCCATTTATTCCTATCTTTTCTAGTGTTTTAATAGGAATGGGTGTTGTATTTTGTCAAAAGCCTTTTCTGCATATATTGAGATAATTATATGCTTTCTGCTATTTTTATTGTTGATATGATAAATTATACTGACAGTTGTCCCAATACTGAACCATCTTTGCAATCCTGGAAAATTCCTACCTGATCAAAGTGTATTGTTCTCATGATAACTCACTGTATTCTCTTTGCCAATATATTATTTAAATTTTTTGCATCTATATTCATGAGGGAAATTGGTCTATAATTTTCTTTTTACATTTTGGCTCTTCCTGATTTAGTTGTCAGTACCAAATTTGTATCATAAAAAGTATTTGGTAGGACTCCTTCTTCACTTTTCCAAAATATTTGTAAAGCATTGGAATCAGTTGTTCTTTAAATGTTTGATAGAATTCATTAGTAAATCCATCTGTCCATGTAGATTTTTTTCCTGGGGAGTTCATTAATGGTTTGCTCAATTTCTTTTTCTGAGATGGTGTTATTTATCTAATTTATTTCCTTTTAATTTAATCTGCACAACTTATATTTTTTGT
>CM053580.1:341883025-341899085 GCA_028627135.1 Pseudochirops cupreus | reverse complement strand
TTATGTGTATGTATATGTATATATACATTTGTATTCCCTTGCCCTATCCTCATACTGACAAAAGTTTCAACAGTTACAATTGTCACTTTTCCATGTTGGCATGTAAATAGTTCATCTTTGATAGGTACCTTATGATTTCTTTTCCGTGTTTGTCTTCTCATGCTTCTTGTGTTGGAGTGTCAAACTTTCTTTTCAGTTATGGTTTTTTTCAGGAGGAATGTTTGAAAGTCCTCCACCTCACTGAATGACCATATTTTCCCTTGGAATAGTATGCTCACTTTTGCTGGGTAGGTGATTCTTGCTTTTAATCCAAGCTCCCTTGATCTCCAGAATATCATATTCCAGGCCCTTCGATCCCTTAATGTAGAAGCTGCTAGATCCTGGGCTATCCTAATTGTGTTTCCACAATATTCAAATAGTTTCTTCCTGGCAGCTTTTCAATAAATTTTCAGTGAAAATTGCCCATCTATCCTAGATCCCGAGGGTAAAATAGTTATTGAAATAAATCACTGATCACCTCCTAAAAGAGATCCCAAAATGAAATTGTAGTCAAATTCCAGAATTATCAGGTTAAGAAAAAAATACTGCATAAAGCAAGAAAGAAACAATTCAAATATCAGGGAGCCACAATCAGGATTATACAGGACTTGTATAGCTTCTACATTAATGGATCAGAAGGTTTAAATATGATATTCCAAAAGCAGGAAAAAAAAAGACGATTTAAAACCAAGAGTCTACTACCCAACAAATTGGTGTGATGTTTACTGGGGAAAAAAATGGATATTCAATGAAATAGGAGACTTTCTAACTTTCCTAATGAAAAGAGCAGAATTGAGCATACAATTCAATCTGACATTTTTCAGTTCGATTAATAAAGAATAAAAAGAAAACCAGATTATGATATCAAAAGTGAAAAGTGAGAATTCACCACAAATTAAGAGGAAATGAAAACAAAATTAGAAACCATTTTGCCCAATTGTATGCCAATAAATTCGATGATATAAGTGAAATAGATTAATATTCACAAAATATATAAATTGTCCTGATTAACCAGAAGAAATAGATTACTTAAAAAGCTCATTTTTGAAAAAACAAATTCAGTAAGCCATCAGTGAACACTCAAAGAAAAAAATCAAAGTGCCAGGCAGATTTATAAGTGAATTCTACCAGCTATTCAAAGAATAATGAATTCTAATCCTGTACAAAATATTTGGGGAAATAGGTGAAGGAGTTTTAATAATATTCTTTTCATGACAAAAATATGGTGCCAATACCAAAACACAGAAAGAAAATTGTAGACCAATTTCCCTCGTGAATATTGATATACATAAAAAAAAATAGCAAAGATATTACAGAAATTTATTACCAGGATAATGCACTATCACTAGATGTAACTTAGACCATGAAAAAAGGGATTATTCAATATTAGAAAAACTATCAACATACTAGACTGTATCAGTAACAAAACTGACAGATACCATATGATTATCTCAACAGATACAGGAAAAGCTTTGGACAAAATACAACACCTATTCCTATTAAAACAATAAAAATAGTAATAAATGGAGTTGTCCTTAAATAAGTAATATTTATCTAAAACCAGCAATAAGCATTATATATGATGCAAATAAACTAGAAACCTTCCCAATAAGATCAAGGGTGAAACAAAGATGCCCATTATCCCCACTACTGTTCAATATTATAATAGAAATGTTAGCTTTAGCTATAAGAGAAGAAAATTAAATTAAAGGAATTAGAATAGGCAATGAGGAAACAAAGTGATCACTCTTTTCAAAGTGATATGGTGGTATACATAGAGAATCCTGGAGAATCAACTAAAAAATAATGAACAACTTTATCAAAGTGGCATGATATAAATTAAACCCACATAAATATTGGTATTTCCAAATATTATCAACAAAGTACAATAGCAAGAGATAGAAAGATAAATTCCATTTGAAATAATTGTAGACAAAATAAATATTTGGGAATCTACCTGTCAAGACAAACCCAGGTGTTGTGGTTTAAACCCAGGGACACCAAAAATTTTTGTGGCGGGGCCACTGGCCACTCAAAAACTGTTGGGGTTTCATGATCTGCTGTGGGGGAACCATCTCAAAGAATTCAGAGTCAGGCCACCTCTAAACCAAGTATAGGCATTTATTGAGATTGACAGTTCTTGTGAAGTGGACTAAGTTGCAAGAGAAACCCACAGCTTCAGAGAAGCAAGATGGATTTATATAGGGTAAAGATGAAATTATATAATAGAAATGTACTTAAAATAGAGAATATCATTAATATTAAAAAGGCAGGAGGTTTTTGTTAAAGGATTAGATAATAGAGGGTGGGTTCCATCATTATTTCAGTGGTTAAACATTCTAGTCATGCTGCCCTCCAATTGGCTAGCTATTTTGATTCTGTTTGGTCAAGATAGATAGGTAGGTATTGTGGTCCTCTCTGGGGCTAGATGGATGATGTAATTGTGATTGAATACAAGAATACACATGCTTCCGTATGGGTCTGGGGACAGTGACTAGGTAGAGGCAGTAGCTAGGTTCCCATCACATGGACACACCTGCTGTTTCTGTGGAAACTAAGAGTTCAGGTACATTTCTATTGTTCTAGTGAGCAATGAGGCATATATGAAGAAGTTAGGACATTGGCAAGGGGTCTAGATAAGTACAGTGGGTTGCTGTAGAGTGGGGCTGGGCCCATAATGAAGTTAGAATATTGGTGATGAGAGCAGCTTTGTTGGGATTCCATCACAGGAACTATATGAACACAATTACAAGACACCTTTCACATGAATAAAATTGTACCTAAACAATTAGAAAAAAATTTGGAAGGCAAAGCAAATAAAATAAAAATGTAAATTCTATCTAAATTAAAATCTAGATTCATCCAATAATCTAGGCATTTTTCCAGATTTCCACCAACTACACTTCAGGTATATTCACAATGATTGGTAAGTACAGCCCACACCCTGGCAGGGTTGAACATGGTTCCTACTGAGAGGAATGCTGCATTCAGATCAATAGTTGAAAGACTGTGTAAATGACAACCTCATATTGCAGAACAAAGAGTAGCGCTAATAGGCTCCCTGCTATTATTTTCTGCCTAAATTAACACTTCAATAGAAAAGGATTACTTAAAGACGTTTTATTCTGGACAAATATATTTGAATCTCTAAATGCTATTCCCTATCAAAACACATGCGCGCGCACACACACACACACACACACACACACACACAATATGTTGCCAGGATAAGAAATGAACTAAGGGAAGCATTCTACAAAGTTTGCACAATGAAAAAGCATTGTAGCCATTGTAGATTTTGAAAGCATTCCAACTGTTTCACTCTCTTGCTTAAAAGCAATTTTTAAAAATCATCTAATTATCATCATGTGATTATCAGTTCTATCCAACACTACTCTGGCCATTCATAGTATCAAATAAAAATTATTTTTAAAATGACAAAGTACCTTGTAAAAAAACCTGATGAATAAAAAGATAAATATATACTCTATTGTTTGACAAAACCAATCTTCTAACCAGTTATTCAGTGTAACTGTTCTAAATAATAACAAAAATGAGAAGTGCATATTAAAATAGAAAAATAAATGTGCACATGTGATGGCACACAGGCTGTGGGAAAATCCTTGTACTCTGACTGAATCTTCCCACTAGATAAGACATTTGCCTGAGGCCATAAGGTTTCATTATTGCTAGAACCGAATCTGTTACTCTTAACCTAGCCTAGTTCTCCATTGTTCAGCTACTTCCCACCATTGATCCCATCAAAATATCTATACCCAAATCTGTTACCTTTAAACTAGCCTAGCCCTCCACTGTAGGCCATCTCCAGATAGCCTTCAGCTATTTTCCACCTTTAATCCTATTCCTGGAGTCTGAACTCAATTTCATCAAAGATCTTCCTTAGACTCCTCCGCAAGACTTTCTGGAAATCCCTCCTCTACACTACCCCTAGATCCCTCCGTCAGTCTTTGTATATAAGATCCATCTTGCCTCCATGAAAGGGCTAAGATTCATCTAAGGCAGATTCACTCTGTGTCAGATTATTCTGACTTGCTTGTCCTATACAAGTGTCAGAAATACTTAGGCTCCTTAAGAGTCTACCCATTATGGCGAATCTTTAATAAACTTGACTTTTCTTTGACTGAGAGAAGGCTTGAGTTTAATTCATTTGGCAGGATCCAGAGTGCTGGTATTTTGGGGTCTCAAGCACCCAAGCCTCTAAACCTTGAAATATGTACATTTAATAATTCAATTTAACAAATATTTCTTAAGTTCCTATTATATGCAAGGCAATATGCTAAGAGTGGGAGGTACAAAGCTAAAAGTGATAGACCCTCTAATTTCAATGAGTTTGTATTATGTAGAGGGACAAGAGTTTGGGAGGAGAGAAAGCATTTGCCATGTACTCAAAAAAGTATAGTACAAGATTAAAGGTAGAGAGATTCAAGTTAAAGAAAAGATATAAAAAAGTGTTTTGACAATATTTGAGAAGGAAAAGAACAATTTAGTCTGGGAGTGGAGATAACAGAATGATAAATTTTTGAGTAGAATCCCTGGAGAAGGTGGCACTGAACAGAGATCTGAAGGAAGAAAGGCAGAGATGAGGGTGGAGTGTCTTACAGGCACAGAGATAGTAGATCAGTTTGCTTAGAATTTGAAATACAGGAAGTAGAGATCAAGCTTAAAATGTCATACGAAATAGAATAATAATTTCAGTTCTGAAATTAACATCAGTGGTTTTATAGCAAACTAAAAATCCCAAACAACTATTTGAAGGATCAGAGATTTAGATCTGGAAAACAAATCAAATACTGTCTAAAAAAAAACCTTATGGAATTTAAGAAACTTGTCCAAATCTCCATAGTGAGTGTTAGGGGCAGTATGTGAACTGAACTCTTGAGATTCCAAAACCAGGAATATTTTATATTGAATCATTCTGCCTCCCAATCACTTAACCCCTACTAGCAAACATCTAATGAAACAGCCTATTCCCTTTTGGATAACTCTAACTTTTTTTTTTCTCCTTAAGCTATTTCTATTTTTTTTTCTACTTGCAACTGTCAATTAGTGACCCTACCTCAGCTCTCTGGGATGAGGCAGAAAAATTCCAATTTTCCTTTCACAAGGCAGCCCTTCAAATGTCTGAAGATTTCTACTCTTCCTCCACATCCTCAACCTCAAGTTTTCTCATTGCCTGTTCTTTTAATTTACACTATAATCCTAGTTATCTTCTTCTGGACACACTCCAGATTGTCTAGGTCTTTCCCAGAACATGGCACCCAGAAATGAATATAGTAATTTTTATACAACCTGATCAGGAAAGAGTATAGTCTAATTACCATTTTTTTTCTGAATTTCATGCTTCTCTTAATATAATTTTTGAGATAATTAGTTCTTTCATTTCTATGTTCTACTGTTGATTCAGTTGAGGGTACAGTCCTAAAATTTTCAGAATTGTCTAGACAAAACTCTCCAATCCTGAACCCATTGATTTAGTTTCATGAATACAAATAAGAGCTTGACTTTGCTTCATATGAATTTTAGATTTTTCTATATGTTCAATCATTCTAACCTGGCAAAATCTTTCAATAAACTCATTGGTAAAAATGTTAAACACCATTCCAAAAGGTCTTCTCAAATATCTTTCATTTCTAATACCTGATAGATTCTATTGTCTTTTAATTTTCCCAATCTGAAATCTATTCTCCTCGGGAAAAAATAATGAAGTAAATATTTGAATAATTCATCCTTATCATAAGCATGCAACAGCCCTTAGTATTAATCATATACATTTGTTTTCCTGTTTTTATCTCTAACCAAACTTTTAAACAAATTATTATATTTTTAATTTATGAAGAAAAATAGGAGCTTATATAACATAATATAGTAAAAAAAAAAAGAATGTGCATGAAGCTTCAGCTCTACTAGGTGTAACTTGCTATTCATTTAAATGTACAAGAATCACATAAATTTCATTGTCTTTTTATATATTTTATTACATATTTATAATTTTTTATGTTTTTTTTTGTCCCTACTGGACTTTTAAAAATGACATTTTGGCTATTCTTAGCATTTATTGCCAGTTCAAACTTTCTTTAGTTATTATTCCTTCTCACACAACTCTTAGAAAGTGATATTGCTCTTTAGAATTCAATTTTCTTCATATTCCCTTTAAAATTCAGTTGTCCAATGATTTTCCTGGTCATATGTCTATTTAGCAAATTATGTTTTTTTTTCTCCTTGGGGGGAAAAATGTTTGTCTTCAGATTTTATTCTTGAGAGCTCTCCATCTGTCTCAGGCAGACTTGTCCTTTAAAACATTAGGCCACTGGATCCTATTTATCCTATCTGTGAATTCTGCATGTCACTCTGTTCAATTTGTCTGTTCCTCTTTAGAAAGGACTCTGTGGTAGAAAGGAAAATTCCCCTCAAGTACACTGTTATCACCACACTGTGTATTGACTAAGTTTGATGTAATTAGCTTTTCTTAGCAATGTGAGATTCTTAAAACAGCTCCAAAAGGGTCGTGATGGAAAATGCTATCCATATCCACAGAAAGAAAAACAGTCTGAATGCAGATCAAAGCATATTACTTGCTCTCTCTCTCTCTCTTCCTTTCTCTCATTCTCTCTCTCTTTCTGTTTTTTTCTTTCTCATGGTTCAACCCATTGGTTATATTTCTTCTTCACAACATGACTAATGTGAAAATGTGTTATATGTCAACGTATATGTAGAACCTATATCAGATTGCATGCCATCTTCTTGGCAAGAGAGTAGAAGAGGAAATTTAAAACTCTAAAGCTTGTATAACTGAATGTTAAAACTTAAAACTGAATTAATTAATTAAAAATTTCTTGATCAAATACGATTTAACTTATAACATTTTCATGCCTTATTATCACTGTTATGACAATTCTTTGCCTTTTAGTATTTCCTCTTCATCTCATTCTTATAATATACCCCATATGTCATATATTTAATGATATAAATCACTTAGTGTAGTGCAGAGTACACTCCCTGAAACATTTTTTGCAAATCAGCTCTTTTTTTCTATTTCTCAAAATAAACTAATATTAGAAATTTTCAATTTTTTATAACAGAGAATTTTGAATTCAGATAAAAGTTATGGAGCATCACTGATAAGAAGTCATCCAACATCTGCTTAGTGACATCTAGCACTATAACACACAGTGATTGGTTTAAAAAAAAATCTGAAAAGTAACTCTGGGTAGAAGTTATAGGAAAATAGATTTAGATCATAAGGAGGAGGTTTTGAATGAAGAAAACTTTCCTGACTGTCAAGGATGGCAGTTTTAATAGAGGTCTAATGATGAAGCTTTCTCCCCACCTTCTGAGAGTGAGGAAATGGATTCAGTCTGTTGACTGAGTCGTGGTTTTTGATATGACCAATAAGGGAATTCATTTTGCATTGCTCTGTATTTGTTTATTTCCTAATGGTTTGCACTCCTTCTGCTGAAGTCTATCATGCCCCTAGGAAATCTCATCACCAAGAAACTAGTCTTCCTATGAGATTGCCTCAGTTTTGGTACTACACAGCTCATCATTATCCTTAGTACCTTCTTTCACTCTGATGGGATGGCTGAAGGGAAGAACAAAGGTGTCTTTTCAAAACCTCCATTTAAAGAGCCCTCCCAATCTAGTTATCTCTTTATCAGCTTATATACTCCTTTGACTAGACTGTAGCATGACCTTGTGCCAAATATCTCCTCCCTCCTTTTATTTATATTCTCCCTTCTCATTACATTGCAAGTTACTTGATGGAAGTGCCTGTTTTGTTTTTGTTGTGTTTTGTTTTATTTTTAGTGTATTCATATTTTTAGCACTTAGCACAGTGCTTGGCACCTATTATACCCATATTGACTGATATCTTATGAGGACTTTTTGTTTGTTTTGTTAAAAGTTTTTTCTTATTCTTTTGCCAGTGGTTGGGGAGAGATGGAAGGAGAGAAAATAGATTTTTGTAAGCCAAAAAAAATGTGTTCTTGATATTTTTGTTTTAAACAAAGTTATTCCCTCTCAATGGATATTTTCAAGCATATTTTGGATTATTAATTATTAAGGTTACTAATGAAAGGATTCTTACTCTGGTTTAATGTGGAATTAGATAACCCCTAGACTTCTGTTTGACTCCAAGATTTTATGATTCTGTGATTTCCCAAGGTTACCTGTGTTTCTTTTATGTCATTTTCCTTGTGCCCATCATCTAATTCCTATTTGTCCTACACTGAATTATTTCAATCTCAGACATATAAATTAGCACTTATTTTCATGGTGAACTAATATTTATAAATAGCTACTCATTTATGTGAACCAGGAGGCCACAATTTTGTCTAGCTGTAGAAAAAAAGAATCATTGTTAAACTAATCTAAGTTCTATTAGTTTGACTATTAAAGATGACCTTGAGAGATGGAAGATATTAAAGTTTAGCCTGTGGAAAGAAGTTAGTCACGTTGCAATAGTAATGGTCCCACAGCTAGAATAAATGACCTGATTTAGATAATATCAATGCATAGCTTCTTCATTTGTTGTACTTTATGTTCTTATACAAAATCATGTCAATATATCTGGAATGACAAAAAGTGCAATATGTAAAATTCTTTACTCTTGGACCTCTTTTACAATGGAACTTGAAAGTCAGTCAACCTTGTACTTTATCAATTGGTATTTAATATGATCATGTGTTATGCATGTGGTATGTGGATTGTAATTGAAAGACCATTAATTTAAATAGATGATACGAGTTACTGCTCTTTAAATTCTAGCACTGAAAAAAATCAAGCATTCCGTTATTAAGCATTCTTCATTGATAAGGTCTACAGTACTTGCTCTGACGATAAAAATAACATGGGACAAATTCAATGCAATCCATAAAATAAGACTGCATAATACCTAAATAGACCATATCTGTTTAAATTTACTTTACATTTCAAAACTTGGTTACCTACCAAATTTCCTTGAAGACAGATCCAATTTCCGAGAGAATGGTTTATATATAATGTGCCTATATGTATATTTTTCCCCATAATATATTGTTTAAAGCTTTACTTTTCCATTCATGCTACGATGTTAATATAGATGGCTTTGTTGCTTATTGTTAGAATTTGGGGATGCAGATAAAATAAAAGGTAGCAACATGTGTAATGAATTCAACAATATTTTGAATGTTTATCTTCTTGGGGCCCTAGTTGCCTTCTGGAATTTCAAGTCAGTGTTTTGTGGATACATTTTTTCTCATTAAAGTTACATATGTAGAGGTCCAACTCCCTTCAGGCACTTGAATATAGACAAAATTTGTCCTCTCTCTTTAGTTAAAGATGAAAGAACCCAATTATGTTTGATGTTGGGCTACAATATGTTCCTGAGGCAATCAGAACATCACTTTACTGTGATATTACATTTGTAGCTCATCTTGAGGTCTAAGAAATGTGTGAGTTTCATCAGAACCTAAGACAGTATGACTAGATATAACAACCTGGAAATGTTGTCTTGATTAAATGTATTTAAAATTATCCAGGTAGTTAAGAAGAAATAGAGATACTGACTATATGACATATATCTTTCCTGTTTGGATCTAGATATATGTTAAAAATTGAATTGTAATTCAGCAGTAGAATACAGTTCTAATGAAGCTCATTGTCTACTAAATATTGAATTAAATGCATGTTTATTTGAACCTAAATAGCTTTATGATTATAATATATGTTATGCTATTTTGGTGTTTAGCTATATTTTTTATTAAATTAATGCAATTTGAAAATACTTTCCATTAAGGTTGAATAATATCACTGTATTGTTGCAGTGTCATTTCTAGAGCAAACAGAACCAATCACAACATACCAAGTTATGATCCCATTGTTTATTTCACTTAGAAAGAAAAATGGTATATAAACAAATTAAAGGAGCAAGAAGGGGGAAAAAATAAACAACTGAAACATCTGTGGATGCGGGAGAGCTTTCATGACTTATTATAGAATGTGAAGGATGATAGACTACCAAAACTAAAGTTAACAATGTTGCTCTGCAGTGAAGGATAATTTTCTATATCTAATTTCTGAGACTAATTTCAGATTCTATGAACAGACATTTTCTTAAAGAATGAGTTCTTTTCCCTGAATGGGGTCTTTGGATTTATCTAAGACTAGGCAACTCTGATTTTTTTCCCTTATAAGTTCTATAATTTTGATTACATTTTTTTTAAAGTTTTGTGTGAACTAAACCAATGCAGTCAAAATTCTACGAGGAACATGTATTTGTGGGTGAGGTATGGAGTGTTTCAGCTAGATTTCTAATAAAAGTCCGTTCCCATGAATGACTTCAAAGAAATTTGGTAAGAATTTCATGAACAGCTACAGAATAAAGTGAATGAAACCAGGAGAAGAAATGATAAAATTTCATTGTAAGGAAAAACAACTTTGGAAGATATAAGTATTCTGACCAATACAATGACTGTGTATTTTTAAGGTTTTATGCTAATATATGATCATATATTTTTTTAAAAATTTCAAAACCAAGGAAGATGAATGTACTTTTTATTTTCATTTAATAAGCATTAGAAAGCTATCATATCTATGTTTTTATATTTTATTTAGATATTTAGCTTCTATTTTGTTTATTTCAAGTATCATACTTGTTTAGTTTCAAAAGGATAAATTGAAATACCATACTCTTATATTTTTACTTGTCATTTATTTCTGTAAATTATTTATCTGTCCTTCAGGAAAACCTGATGTAGATGAGGAATGGCTATTTCCCAGATTACAGCATGCATTTGAGTGGATAACATTTAGAGTATGTCCATCAATACACTGATGAATATGTTAAGTATTGGTATTATTGTATTATCTATCATTATTTTCTACATAATTTTATTTCCTTAAGCATATAAATTTGTTTTGTTATTTCCTAATGTAAGGTCATGATACCTATGCCTTGCCTTTTATATTTCAATTTAAACAAAGTGAAGTTTGTTCCAATTATTTATTTCCTATTTTTATGAATGATTATTCTATGAGTATTTCCTGTACATAAGTACCCTTTTCTATTTTATGTGTAAATGTATTATATTCCCTTTCACAACTGCCATTACTATCTATTCTGCTATATTCTGTTGTCAATGTGTTTTATTCTCTTTCTTTCCTACATTCTATTTAAAAAGAAGAGAGTTTTGAAAGAGCTTTGCTTGAGGTTTGATTCAATCTGCTACTACTTCCCAGCCATTCTTTACTTTCCCTTGTCCAGAGTTTAATAACACATTCTTTACCTTATTTCTCCTTTACGGTTAGAGTTTATTTATTTATTTATTTTTTTTTTTGCAGACAATTGTTCCTTATCCTACCCTGTCTTTTATGCCTTTCACTCCCCTATTTTATCTGACATACACAAGCATATACATACGTATTACAAGCACATATGCATGTATAGGTATATATGTGTATTCTACTTAATAGAGCATATATGTTCCTCTCTTAAAATTGCAATGAAAGCAAGTTTAAAGTGCCATCCACTCTTAACCTGTTCTCCTATGTTTATGTAGTCTTACATTTGTATAATCTTCTACTTTCATATTTATTTTAATTACAAAATATATTGAATTTTGTATAAAAAAGGCCATTATTTTTCAATAATATGTCTACTAACTCTACATTAAAATCATTCAACATTCCTTGAAGAATATAATGCCAATTGACTTAGACCAATGACCTGATTATAAACATAAGGAAGGACTCAATATATGAAGATCTATGTTTAGCAAAGATCTTAGGCACTGCAATGAAGGAAATTTAGCTTAGAATCCAAGTTTGAGAAATTCCCCAGAAGGTGAAACCATGTCATCCACATAAATGGGTTTGTTAATAATGTTTGTGACGATTTCACAAAGTCTGACTACATTAAATGGATCATAAAAAAAAAAAAACATCTGAAATCATTTTGAGAAGTTCAGCCTGATAGGAAAACCTGAAATAAATGAGGAATGACTATTGCACAGATTATCAAATGCATTTGAGTGTATAACAGTTAGAGCACGCCCATCAGTATGTGTATATGAAACAAATGGTCATATATTGAACTCAGCATAGAATGAGAGTATGCTAGATGTTCTTTGTAAAATTGAAAAAAAAAGATTCAAAGATACAACAATCAAATATGACAAGGTATATGATATCTACCCCTTATTTTCCCCTGCCATGAGAATTAAGGTAGTCTCCATAGGAAATTAATTTGTATCATGATGAAAGTGCTGGGATTGGAGTCAGGAAGACCTGAGTTTCTAATATATACTAACACTACCTGGGCAAGTCATTCAGGCTGCTTTAGTTTCCTCAACTGTAAAATGGGGAAATTAATAGCATCTACCTTCCATAATCATTGTGAGGATCAAATGAGATAATTGTAATTTACTTAGCACAGTGCCTAGCTCATGGTGTAGGCTTAAGAAATATTTGTTTCCTTCCTTCATGATCATCAGTGCTTTATCACCTACTCAGCATGTCTTCTGTGTAATGATCTATTCATTTATTTTTGTATAGTTATTGTATACACTTGTTTATTTTGGTTCTTTAGCTTAGCGTGTAAAACACTGCACTAGGTGGCTTCAGACTGTCTTTCCAAATATTCCACACTGCTCTACTATATATGATCTATGTTTCAGTTAAGCTGGCTTTTCCTCTTCAGGTAAACTATTCCTGGAATTCATCACTCCAAATACTGACCCTTGGACATTTTCACTTCTTTCAAGTTTCAACCTAGATGTCACTTTTTTGGGGGAGTCTCTTCCAATTCTGCTACTTGTTGTAATCTTAACAAGCAAAAATTTCATAAATTTCAGTCCTACAAACATGTAATATCAACCTTTTGTGTAGGTGCAATGCTGTAGAACAGTATATGAAAGTTCAAGGGTCTAAAATGATTCTGCATTTCTGTATATTTATATTTCACTTGAAAAATATCTGTGCATGATAATAGGCAGAATTATGTAATAGTAAAGTGAAAGACAAAAGCAAAATCAAATGTTGTGGTGACCACTATGACTTTTTCTTTTAATTTTTTTTTAATTCATGGATAAAAAAAGCATTTCCATAATAAAAAAAGAGGATTGCATATAGAACTGCAAATCTACTATGCACATCTTTCTATTCCTTTCAAACACACATTATCATGTAAATTTCTTTTTCTTTCCTCTTCTTGCCCAGCCCCACAAGAGATGGCTACCATTTGATACAAAAAGGAACACACACAAACACACACACACACACACACACACACACACACACACACACTTCTATACATCTGTTTATCAATTCTGTCTCTGGATAACAATGGTGTCTTTCTTCATATGTGGTTTACAGTTAATTTAGGTATTTTTAATAGGCAAAATAACTTATTCATTTAAAGTCATTCTTAAAACAATATTGTTGTTACTGTATACCATATTGTCTTTAACTTTAAAAAAAATTCTATTGATTTTCAATTTTTCTGGTAATTGTCCCACGTCCTCAGGGGCTCCATAAGAATACTGAAAGGAGTTTAGTTATTTTGGCTCTCATTTTTATGTTGTGTTCAAAGGGCGTAAGAAGCAGCTCAGAAAGAATATAAGCATTATTTATCAAATAGGAAATACTTATGTATTCCAGCTGCTAAAGAGAAATATTTCACTAGTAGAAGGTAGTTTCACAAAGGAACCTCAGTAGTAACAAATACTTAACATGCAGTCTAAATAAGGTTCATGAAAGGAAACACAATAAGATATAAAAATAATGCTTATGAGCAGAAGTTATCTTAAATTGGGGGCAAGTTATTATCTCTAACATATGAGAACATACATTTGTTAAGTTAAATTTGTTATTATATTTTATCAAATTCAACTCACGTTTGTAGCAAATAGTTAATTTGTAAACTACTGATTATTGATGTGACTATCCAATTTGTAGACTACACGTATGCCTTTTGTTCTAGTATAGTAATAACAGATGATATTATCTCCTTTTCACACTACAGAGAATACTTTGCATGAAAAGGTTTTAGATTTATAAAAGGAAAATATTTGCAAGAGTCTTTAGGATTCTGTCTTATTCCTTTGAGAAAACTGGAAGAAAATTCTCGTTGCATATTTAAAGTTTCATGTTTTATTGTTTGGCTTCCTTAAAATCTATATTGAAAGATTTGATTTTGATCTAATTTCATATCTGTTTGAAGGAAATATCTGCTGTGGCTTACATTCTGGAAAGGAGTTGGGTATAATATTCTTTTTTTATTTTAATAAATGAATTTATTTATTCTCTTGTTTACGTCATTCATTTCTATGATATTTTGAGTTATAAATATTCTCCCCATATTTCCCTACCTCACACCTCAAACCAGTCATCCCACTGTATAACCCCTCCCCCAATCTACTCTCTCCTATGTCCTCTCCCTAGCCCCTCTGACTTTAGAATAGGGCATGATGGATCTCCCTACCACAGTGTCTGTGTATCTTAATTCCCAGTTGTACCTAGTTAATAATAATAATAATAATAAATGCATATATATGTATATATATACATATATATATATATATTTAACATTTGATTATAGAACTTTAAGTTCTAGATTCTTTCCCTTCATCCCTCTTCACCCACTCCCACTGGAAGGACAAATAATTAAATACAGGCTGTACATGTGTAATTACGCAGAAACTCTACACAGTGGGCATACTACAAGAGACTGATTATATGTCCCTCCTTCCTATCAAGCACCCCCCCCTTTTTCTATTCTCTACCCTGTCCCTATACTTGTCCCTTTACAGAAGTGTGTAATTCCATCAACCCTCCCCCCCCACCCTGCCCTCCCCTCCATCATCCCACCTCTCATCCCCATCCCCCCACTCTCCTGTGTGGCAAGATACTCAATTTAGGATTTATGTCATTCCTTCCCTAAGCCATATTCAATGAGAGTAAGGTTGACCTTTTCCCTTTTGCCTTCCTGTTCTTCTCCTCTATTATAACAATTATCCTTTGCCTCTTCTATAAGAGATGATTAACCCCATTCTGTCTCTTCCTGTTTCCTCTCATTCTAATCCTCTCCCACCTCAGAATTTCACCTTTTTGAGTATTGTCCCTTCCTATTCAATTCATCTTGTACCCTCTATGTACTCATGTATACACATACTCAGATATGTGTTCGTATGCATATAAAAACCCTTCTCTATAGGCATATGTGTATGTACATGTATATATGCATTTGTATTCACTTCACCTATCCTCATACTGAGAAAAGTTTCATAAGTTACAATTATTGTTTTTCTATTTTGGCATGTAAATAGTTCAACTTTGATAAGTTCCTTGTGATTTCTTTTCCATGTTTACCTTCTCATGCTTCTTGCACTTGAGTGTCAAAATTTCTTTTCAGTTCTGGTTTTTTCAGCAAGAATGTTTGAAAGTCTTCCACCTCACTGAATGACCATATTTTCCCCTGGAACACTATACTCAATTTTGCTGGGTAGATGATTCTTGGTTTTAATCCTAGCTCCCTTGATCTCCGGAATATCATATTCCAGGCCCTCTAATCCCTTAATGTAGAAGCTGCTTGATCCTGGGTTATTATAATTGTTTTTCCACAGTATTCAAATTGTTTCTATTTGGCAGCTTGTAATATGTTCTCCTTGATTTGTGGACTCTGGAACCTGGCTATAACATCCTAGGAGTTTTCTTTTGGGGATCTTTTTCAAGAGGCGATCAGTGAATTCTTTCAAGTTCTATTTTGCCCTCTGCTTCTAAAATATCAGGGCAATTTTCCTTGAGAATTTCTTGAAGGATGCTTTCTAAGTTCTTTTTTTGATCATGGCTTTCAGGTAGTCCAATAATTTTTAAGTTGCCTCTCCTGGATCTATTTTCCACGTCAATGGTTTTTTCAAGGAGATATTTCACATTGCCTTCTATTTTTTCATTTTTTTGAATCTGTTTAATAGTATCTTGATTTCTCATAAAGTCATTTGCTTTCATTTGATCCACTCTAATTCTGAAG
>CM053580.1:341866725-341882525 GCA_028627135.1 Pseudochirops cupreus | reverse complement strand
TCCAATTCTCAAGTGATATTTACTGAATGATAGAACCTGAAATCCTGTTGACTAAGTAGTTTATTCCTTGAGAGGGCTGCAGTGTTTTGAAGAATGACTACAAATTTTCAGTCATGTGGTAAAGGTTAAATTGATCTCTTTCTGTGATATTTATTATTAATTTCAAGCGAAATAGAAGGCTTCTTGCTGGCTTGTTTATGTATGTGAAGTAGTTTTGACCTAAGAAGAAATATGTGTTATTGAAGTCTCCCACAAAAATTGAATCTTTAGGAAAAAAAGATAAAAGAGGACAAGTGTACAAAAATATGGAAAACATAAGTATTAAAGTATTGAGAATTAATCATGAGAAGAAAATTATTCACTCCATATGAAAAAATTCAACATCTTTTAATGACTCCCCTTCTCTTTCAAAAAAAGGCCAATATTTTCAATCTCTTTATTCTACCAATGTTAATGCAAGAAAGATGGGGGGAAAGATAAATGAGAAGATATTTATAAGTTTTTATGCCCCCATCATTGGTTGATGGAAACCTTCATAAACCAGTAACTACTCTTTGTGATGATAAATTTCTTTGCATTTGTTTTTTTTTTTTGTAATTTTTAAAGGACAAAGTTTGTTGCCCAGTCTAAACTCAAACCTTTTAAGCATGCTCTACTCATATAACTGGGAATGAAATGTCAACATACTTTTTGGATGGATCTTTTGTGAAGAACAAAAGAAAAATTGGGCTCCAAATCCACATAATGTTATGGCTATCATATTTTCTTTGGTTTCCTGTAGGGCCAAATGCATTATCAAAAGCTTTCAGTTTCTCCTGTTAGAGTTGGTGAGTAACTGAAGAAGTAGATTTAGAGCATTGAATGGACAGGGTTATTAAAATAGAGAAAGTAAAAAAAAATTATGCTTGATTTCTTAAAGTGAAAAAAAATCTATAAATATAAGATAGTCAATATACAAACAAGGAAATCAGAAAGATCATTTATGTGTCACACATCTTGTAATTTTACAAAGAACTTAAATTATTTAAGGATGCATAATTTTTAATAGTAAGTGGAAAAGGGAGGTTCAGCTAGTTCTGAATCTTTCAATTTTCAAGTTCTTTTCATTAGATGGAAGGAATCCTTGCAGGGATTGAGACAATTAAAAAAAAAAACAAAACACCCGTTCCCTATGCCAAAAACAAACAAACAAAAAGCACAGCATCCTGTGAACTGGTGAGAAAGATGCCTTACTCTCAGCTACAACACTTTTCTTGGTCAAATAATTAAAATGTATTTTTCATGCAAGTCATTCCTTTTCTTAGTATCTTCATAAATATGGTGGAAAAGAATCATAGTTCTTGTTTAGGGGAAGAAAAGATGAGACATAGTGAATTATTTGGCACACAACAAATCATTACAAAGTCTAAAATAATTTCCAGCCTGAAGCCTCTTGACCCTGCATCTGTTACCATACTCAATATACTTTGTGCTTGCATGGAACTTTTCTCCCAAGCAAAGTATTTCACAAACATTTTCTCATTAATCTTTATAACATTTCTAATAAGTATGTGGCTGTGAAGTATTAGCAAATATAAAAAAGGGAGAGATACACAATAATCTTCAATTAAAATGAGTTTCTTTAAGTTTGAGACCAATCAGAAATCACCGACTGTACATTAATACTGGATATAAAGTTTTGCTTCACATCAACTATACTAGACACCATATAGGAAACAAAAATTACAAGGTCTTTGCAGCCTATGTGAAGGTTACATTCTCCTAAGCAAAATCAAATGTACTGAATAATTCTATGAAGTTGAAAATTAATGAGCAACAAATCATATGTGAAGTATTTGGGTGAATTTCAAAGGAGAGAATGAAAGCTTCAAAAGATGGCACTTTAAGAAAAGGGGGTGATGGCTATGTTAATTTTATGAGTTCTAATGTTAATAAAATAATAAATAGTGATAATACTGTGAGAGACATAGTAGCTATATACTATACGGTATGAGTATAGTATACTATGGGAGTCCATACTAGCTGGTAGATAATTTTCCTCAGAGTAAAGAATACCTGTGTTTAAGCCTTGCTGTTTACATATACTGTCTGTGTGACCCTGTATGATCCGGTATGCCACTAGATATTTTAGGATTCTAGGCAACTCTATAAAACAAACACTGTGAGAACGTCGATCACAGTGAACACTTAATAGCATCCCCTATCATCTCCTCCAAGAAATATCCTATTTCATAATCCACTTTCCCTTTCTCTGGGATTGCTTCCCTAACCACTGATACTTTTCCTAGTACCTACAAACATGTCAAAGTTATTACATCCTTAAAAAATACTGGATCCTTCTTTTCATGTTACCTTGGAACCTCTCCCTCTCTTCTCCTGCTGAGTTAAATTATTTGAAAAGATTGGATTACTCTCATATTTTTAAATTTTATTCTATTTTTGACTGTCTCTCTATTGTGTCTTATGTCACCTTATAATCTCTAGGTTTAAATATAAAGCCAAATTTTGCTTTCTAAACTCTGTACATTGTGTCTACTTCCCAATACACTGGTCTCCTACATCTTCCACCCTTCCACAAACTTTATGGAACAGGCATAGAAGCCAATTGCTGTGACTCGTACACACTATTCTATTGCCTTTCTCCATGGTTTTTCACTGACTGTCCTTAATTCCTAGAATGTTAACCTTCCTCACTTAAACCTCTTTAGTATCCCTGGTTTCCTTCAAGGCTCAACTGAATCATTAACTTCTGAAAGAAACTTTTTCTCAATTCCCCCTCCATTTACACCCAAATTCCTTCATCTCTGGAGTTAATGTGCATCTATGTACATATCATATATATTTTGCATGTAATTATAGGTGTATATATTGTTTCCTCCATTAGAATATATAAGCTCTTGGAATGAAGATTCTGTTTCATCTTTGTCTTTCTATTCACAATTTCTATCATAGGCGCTTGGCATATTTATGTATATGTACCTGTATGCATTAAATAGAAAGATAAATTGACAGAAATATATAGATATAGATATATGTATACATCTATGCACACACACACACACATATATACACACAGGTATGTATATGTGGTATTGTGATATATTTACTTTTCTTTTTGGAGGGGCAATTAGGGTTAAGTGACTTGCCCAAGTTCACACAGCTAGTAAGTGTTAAGTGTCTGAAGCCAGATTTGAACTCAGGTCCTCCTGGCTCCGGGGTCAGTGCTCTATTCACTGTACCACCTAGCCACCCCTATTGTGATATATATAATATATTATATAATATATTTAACATATATTTAATGCTATTAACTGAGTGATTAAACGTTTTTTTTTTACAACTATCCATTGTACCAGTAAAACTACAGATAAATTTTTTAAAAAGACAAGAACTCATATGTGATCCTCCTTAATATTTCTAACTTTTCCACATCCTGGTTGACTAGTAGAGTATACCCTCCCATTGATGATATCTATTATATAAATCCTGAGTTCTTTATCTCAATTCACCACTCCCATTTAAAATATTCTAGGGTTATTCCTGATAAGTAGTGGGGTTTTAGCTAATGCCACATCATTTAAGGTCCCATTCTGGTGAATTCTCTCCAATGATCCAGTAATTAATTCACTAATATCACTTAACCAATGGAGATCAATGAACTTTTGGAAAAGGATATTTATTGCAAAGCTGTGGCAAAAAGTAGAAGTACTAACACACTGTAGCATACTTAGAGGACTACGTAGAGCCTGGTAGGAGAGTGAGGTGAAGAGTAGATTTAATTTTTTTGTATCTATTTTAAACATTTGTACCACCAGATTCACCTCTAATTTTGGCAGGCTCTTGATGAGTTGCTTGCTTCTTGACCAGGTCCATTCACAACTGGGTTGGATTCTACTTTTTAGGGCTGCTCTGGAACTTCACTCAGGCTTTTGGGCAGAAAATTCTGGCCTGAACTCCTGATCCTTCACCTTCACCTGATTCTCTCACTTTTCAAAGCTCAAAAGATAGTTGCCATCTTCTAATAAAAACAATAAAAAGTAAACAGAAAAAGGAAAGAAAAAAGAGGCCTATATTTGTGAGCCTCGTGGTGATCACAGTACAGAAGTCTGAGGCCTTATGGATGTTCCCATTCAAACCAATCATGTAACAAAGAAAGTGAATTGCTTCCCTGGGAAACTTTTGTCTTGCTCTTAGTTCCAGTTTAGCAATCAACCAAAAAGTCCTCTTTTCACTAAGAAGAAATGCTCAGAATGGTGGAGTCCTTTAAGTTCACTTCATTATGGTTGTCTGGAAGCAGGATCCCTTACCTCTTTCATGTTGACTTACAGGAGGCAGAAAACGGAGAAAATGCTCTAGGACTCCCATTGACCAGTACTACTGTGAAAATAAAATTTATCATTTTGAACTATGTACAAGTTTTTTTTTCTCTTTGTCTTTGTATTTTTTTTTATTTTTAAATTCTTTAAAAATTTTGTATTTATTTTATTTTTAATTTATGGAATAAAACAAGCATTTCCATAGCATAATATAATAAAAAAAAAAAGATAATTGCACGTGAAACTGCAAATCGTTTATGTACAACTTAATATTATTTTAAAATATATAATAAAGCTGTCATGAATATTTCTTTATTTCCTTCCCCCCTCATCCTAGAGATGGCTACCATTGTACCCTTAAAGTCTGTTATAAAGCTTATATGTTCTATTTAGTAATAGAATCTTCTTAGCTCTCTTTACTCTGCAGTATCATTTACCTGCTATAAAAAAAGAAAAGAAAAACAGAAAACTATAAATATTTATTGCTTCTAGCATAAAACATCAGTTATTTACCTTTACACCTAATATCCTCCATGACCTAGTTTTAATATGCCTCTCTAGGAAGTATAAAGTAATAACAAGAATACTGGATTTGGAATGAGAGAGTTTGAGTTTAAATACTAAACCTGTGTGACCTTGGACAAAATCACATAGCCTTTCTGGTGCTCAGTTTCATGATTTGTAAAACCAGGGAATTACCAGCAGAAGCACCTTCCATCCTCCTTCTGACACCTGGGACACCCAGACCTCTCATCCTGAGGACAGAAAACCCACCAGTAGGTCCAACCTTTCCTCAATAATTGCCAAACCCCTGGATTACTCTGACCACATTTGGAGTAGTCATGAGTGAATTGGCTATTCACATCATTTAGATGATCTGGGAGTCATCAACAATCATCCCTCCAGGAAAATGGCAGACTACTGAACTTTACCATCTACCTAAAAACTGTGTGCTAAGGGCCACTAGGCCTTAATATTTTCTCAGCTGTTATATCCTTCAGAACCTAAGGCACTGCCATTTGACGTGCTGAGATGCCTAAGGACCCGTGGGCCACCCTTGGGACTTTGAAGCTTTCCCATCTATCCTATACTTAAATTGTCTTAAATGTGTTGTTTTTTTCCTACATAGAATGAGCTTTATAACAAGCCAGTTAGTCAGCAATCAAACATTTATTAACCATTTGCTATATTCTAGGCACTGTGTTAAGCACTGGGAATACTTTTTTTTAATTTAAATTTATTTGTTTATTTACTTTTATTTTTCAAGATTCAGTTCCAGAGTCCCTTGAGTTTCAAGTTTTCTCCCCTCCTTCTCCCCTGCCCCAATGGTGGCATGCAGTCAAGTATAGAATCTGCAAATACTTTCACATTGGACATAAGTCTGGTTGTATAGAAGGGTTGTAACCGATGGAGTAGATGATGGGAAAAAGGAAACAAAGTCAAAAATGGAAAAGAGTGATAGCATGTAGATTGCTTCAGTCTCCATTTAATCTCTGTTCTTTCTAGATCTTTCTCTGAATGTAGGTATCTCTTTCCATCTTTCTCTTTGTATTCACAGTTTCTAGCATAGGCACCTGCCATATGTATTTCTATGTACCTGTATGCATTAGATAGATAAATTGATATAGATATACAAATACATAGATAGATATTGATATATACTTGCAATTATTGTTTGATCTGGGCAGAATTTGTAGGATGATCATGATCCTAGCGCTTGGCCCTTTGTCTCTCAACGAAGTCTAAGATGGCCTTATCTTTTGTATGGGCTGTAATAGCACACTAATTGGCTCATGTTAAAATTGTCCAAATCTTTTTTTAAAATAATTTCCATCTTAACTATGCTCCCCCTATCTCATGCCTACATATTTGCTCTTTGGAACTGAAATATAAAACTTCATATTTTGATTAATGTAAAATTTCATTTTATGAAGTTTCATTTACTTTTCTAGCCTATGAAAAATCTGGTATGAATTCTTAAGTTTTCATCCATCATGCTACCTATTCCTTCCAGGTCTTTGTCTTATGCAAATTCTATAAACATACTAATTACAACTTTGCTCAAGACGCTGATAAAAACATCCAATAGCTCAACAAATCCCACAATATTTAAAAGCCTTTTAAAAATACTTACTATATACTAGGGACACAAGTATAAAGAATGAAATAATTACTATGCATGGAGGACAAAAATAAAATGAATATTCAGACAATAGCATCTTAAATGTTTTCCTTCCATTGAATCGCTCTCCTCTCTAATCCATTCTCCACGGAGCTCCCATGTGCTATTCTTAAAATATAGGTCTAGTGATGTTACTACCTTTACATGAACATGGTGTTACATTGCTTTCAGTGAAGAAGTCAAAGGAAAGGAGAGTAATCCCCTGCTCTTTTCCCAAAATGAATTTTGGTGTTGGGAGCCTTGTAAACTAGAATGGGAGGGGTGATCATCAAAGAATACATTAGAAGACCCTAGTGATGCTGAGACTTGCTTACAGGAAGAAAAACTGTGCCTAAAATGCAGAAATGAGAGGGGGAATGAGAATTCATTTCCAGACCTGGCCAGCACAAACTAACAGAGTAGTACAGGTTCATGAACTTGCCCCAAAAAACAGAACAAGAAAATTACATGGATCCCGGAAACAGAAGCCATCCTCAATTTGTAGGCTACTACTAGGCTGGGCTATCTCTCACCATGGTTTATTCACTAGAATTTAAATCAATATAGTTTCCCTTAATCTCAGCCACAACATGAAATTACTTCCATCTGTGCTGCTGACAAGGTAATAACATATTCATGTTCTCTCTATAGTTCTTCTCTTTGGAGTCTCCACATAGAAAAACAATGTGTGAAGGAAAAATTCAAGAAAGAAAGAGAGAAAGAAAGAGAGAAAGAGGAAGAAAGAAAGAAAGAAAGAAAGAAAGAAAGAAAGAAAGAAAGAAAGAAAGAAAGAAAGAAAAGAAGGAAGGAAGGAAGGAAAGAAGGAAGGAAGGAAGGGAAAGAAAGAGCATTAACTGCTTCCTAGTTGCCAGCTAAAATGTAAATCAGATACTTCATGCTTACATTAATCACAAGGGGAAAGAAGCATCAAAAATAAAATAATTGCTTCTATACATTTTTTGCCCATTTCCTAAATTTTCATCAGGATATTAGGAAAGGAGAAAGAGCAAGAAATCATAGAATATCTAACAGTAAATTCAAAACAGAAAAAAGCATTTCTTAGTGAATGCTGCTTTAATGGCACAATACCCATTATTTCCAAATAGAAAGAGCTTTTCATTTTAAAAGTCTGCAATGGAGTAGGCAGTAGATTTTATATTTAAGTATGGCACTAAATACTAAAAGTCTGCCCTGAATTTGAATTGAAAATGATTGCTCACATTTAGATTCCACATTTACAAGAGTTCTCATGACTCATTGTTCTTCTAAGTAGAGACAGAGTTGTAGTACATCACTGCCAGCCATTAGTTAAATAAAGGAGAAAATGATCACTTTTTATTTTTATTGTGATGTTTACTTCTACTCATTTTTTTGGAGGGGGAACATAATCATTTACAACTTTATGGCAATATATGTCACACACAGATTTCTTTGCTCAAGCCTGTTCTTTATAACCACAGTAACCTAGAACTTGACCAAGTTTCTCTTGTAATGACAAAATGATGAGATTTTGTTATATGAATACTAAGATTCCTTCTAGTTTAAAAATCTCATGATCTTACTTTGAAATATTTAAATTCTTCATAATAACATTGGAAGCCAGGTTAATAACAAACCAGATGTCCTACAATAAAAGAAGATTTTTGATACAAAAGCAGCATTTTTAAAAATCGATTTCCAGTTATGCATTAGTCTGATCCTTTATGTTGCAATATAACTTGAGACCTTAAATTCAGTCTGTCCTGGCACTGCCTTTTCTTTTTTACTTCCCTATTTGTATCAGGACAATAGCCTCCAATGAGTCCCTCACAACAAAGATTTCAGTCTTATCTTTGGCCATTACCTAAAATGTAATTTTGTGTATCGGATTTCAAGTCAATAGCCAACTTCTATTGACTTTATTTTTCTAGTTCTTCTTATATCTATAATCTCTCTTCAACTCTCGCTGTCATGTTTATGATTCAAGTTTTTATATAAACTCATTTTTATTAGTATAATAGCATGCTAATTTCACTTTCTTCTCCAAGTCTCCTTGGTCTCAAATCCTCTTTATACATGGTGTACCCAAAAAATATTAGTTGTTTCAAGATATTAAAACTTAAAACCTTTTTTTCATTCATCAATTGAGATCAGGTATTGTAGGAGTCCAGTTGAATCATTCAGAGAACTCAAGACTGGAATGGATGGCAAAAGAGAAGCTTATATTTTATGGCAGTTGATACCATTCCTTCTTGCCTGCCCTCCTTTAGTCTACATAATTAAGCAACTGCTATGTGTAAATCACCATGCTATTAAAGTTTAAAACTGAACTAAGATTTTTGAGATACACTCTATATCACTGCCAGTGAGATCATCATAATGTTCACATTATGTATTGTGTAAGATTAGCATTAGAATATCTGGTATACATATGATTGATTTATTCAATATTTTCAATGGCTTCCTACTAAATTTATTATAGTCTCATGGGTATGTCAATCAGAAGCCCCCACTATTGAGTCTAATTTAGTTTTCCAGGCTTTGGTCACAGCCACCAAACTCATGTATTCTCTTCACTGGCCATTCTTGCACTATTTACTTTGAATAATGTCTTTACCTCCTCCCCCGCCACACACGCATATTCTCCCTATGCCTGGACTACCAATTGCCAAATCCCAACCCTAGCTCAAATACCAGCTCCTCCATGAAGTCTTTCATGATCTCTCCAGCTGACAGTGATTTACAGTTTATCAGGTCTCATAACATATTCTGTAGCTCTCATGCAACTATTTTATTTCAGATTATGTTAATTATAATATCTATTGTATTATTTTTATTATATTACTTCAGGATGACATGCTATCTTGATGTGATGGAATGATCACTGTTCTTAGAATAAGGATTTCAAATCCTGGCTTTGCAATAGCTACCTATGTAACCTTGGATAAATAATTCAATCATTCTGAATTTTAATTTCCTATTCTATAAAATGAGGGAGCCAGATAATGACATTTAAAGTTCTTTCCAGTTCTCAATCTGAGACATTTCTTAACAACATGTCTAGAGTGTAATCTCCTTGAATTAGACTTTATATCTTGTGTTACACTGAAACAAGCAAAGCGTTTTGCACATAGTAGGTACTTAATGAATATGCATAGAATTAATTAAGGAAGAAATGTTATGAATTGTCAGAAACAATGACATTCTCTTTTGCCATCTATTGCAGTTTTCTTCTTTCTGACTGTATCCATTGGTCTTTTCTGACGTGTTGTTTCTAATGATAAAAGAAAATCTATAGGTTCACGAAATTATCCATAAACTTAAACTTCCAATGCCTGGATAGTTGTATGTTGCCTGAATCAGTAAATTAATCTCAGACATATAATTCCAAAATAGTTTTCATTGTTTATACAGTTATAAATTTGGAATTTCCCAAGGTAAAAAGAAATCATCCCTTAAGTGTCAGAGGATATTAATATAAAAAAGAGACCTGAAGGAAGCCTGAGAGTGAATACTCATCATTGCAAGCTGTCATTGAGATAGTTATTTCATGAATAAAATTATATTTTTGACAATGAGCCATGACAAAAATGCGTTGTAATCAATTTAGAGATTTAGAATTTGATCATTCTACCTTAAATACCCACTTATATCAATCTATGAAATTTTAAAGCAATGTTCATTTTAAAGCATCCAGACATACTTCATAAAGCACATTATCACTTTAAATATTTCTAATGCAAAGGGACAACAGACATTTCTAAAGAAGTAATAGTTTTGTCAAGCTATTTTCCAAAGAATGCAACAGATGTGTGTGTGTGTCTGTGTGTGTGTGTGTGTGTGTGTGTCTGTGTGTGTGTGTGTTTGTGTTTCCCATCAGGTAATTATCAAATGGTAATAACATGTCACATTCAACTCAAAAGAACCTAGTGACTTTCAGCCTGAAGCAAAGTCTTGGCACAGAGTAGATTGTATTTGCAGCTAATTGCTTTTTAGAAACTTATTCATCGATTCTATATTCTGTCAGAAAACAGAAAGATAATTTTGTTAGCCATAGATTTACAATATTTCATCTCTTCTGATTGGTATTGAGAACTACACATTTTGAAATATTTAAAATATATTTATTTTCTTTGATTCATTATTTTTTCATCATTCGTATTTAACGGATTGTCATTCTTTGCCCCTGGCATGTAATGTTTTCAGACAGGAATTAGAAATCCAATAATATGCTTTTGAAAGGAAAAGTAGGATATGCATGTCTATGTATAAAGATATGCACACACGTTAAGGGTTAGTAACTCACTGCATTAAGACTTTTACAACACCTTATGTGGATGTAAATATATACATATTTGTGCATACTCAAATGTGCTATGTTTTTGCATAAATACATGCATCATTTATGTATAAATATGTATATGTGTATTATATGTAGGAGTAGCTAAGTATCATAGTGGATAGTGCACTAGGCCTGGAGTTAGGAAGACCTAGGTCCAAATCTGGATTCAGATATGAGTTGTGTCACATTGGGCAAGTTTCTTTTTGCTTCTATTTTCTCATCCATCTCCCACGTTTGTTTATAAGGAACAAATGATATGATAATTGCAAAGTGCTTAGCATAGGGTCTGACACATAGTAAGCAATATAAAAATGTTTTATTATTTTCATTATAATATACATTGTACTAGATACCCTTTGTGCATATGTATATGCATGTGCATATGATATATATATATTTATATGTATACTTATATATCTATATGTATGTATAACATTAGGATGAAATAATGGAGACAAAATAATTGATATACCTTAAAATCATGTGCAATAAAATAATCACCAATGCAGGGTATGTGTGGATACATGTTTTGCCCTGGCAAGTTATATGCATCCACAGGGAAACATCCCTGTCTAGATATGACTTCTGGGAAGTCTTAATGGATATTTCTAGAGTCTCCTCTGCACATCCTTCTCTAAGGGAAACTGAATACTTCCAGGAGTTATCCAAATAATTGAAATTATCCAATCTTCTTAAGAACAGAAATTAAAGAAATTACACAGATTAAAATATGCAAACCAATATATGAAGTGAATTGGTTCTCTGATAGGGAATCAAATATCTCATATAAACCAACTGAGAGTCGATCTCTCTCCAGTGGAAATTGACCAAAGTTTTTAAAACGCTAAGCTGAGGAAAGAGAAATGATCAATGTGCTCTATCCTAAATGTGTCACTTCTTTTCAGATCCTTTCTTTCCTTTCAGAAACCTTTCCCTGAGGAGAATCTGGAACCACACATCTCCTTTAAAGCAAGAAACCAAAAGAAGAAATATCTCTTCTCTTCCAACCTCTTAGCAACTCTGTGCCTTACATGGGCACAAACCATGAAATAATCAAGTAATCTCTACTAATAGGAGAGTCATGGGTAAATAGGCCTCCATTCCAGGTTATACCAATTCATGAAAATTGAGACGTGGTCAATACAAACATATATGCAGCATAGTGAACAATCTGTTATATTAACTAGTCGAAAATAATATCTCAAGATTTCTCCCATTTTGACTTTAAACTTGGTAGCTACATATTAATATACACATTGCACATTAACTCTCCTTACTTATATTCACATCTTTTGAAGATTTCATATACCACTATATTTTATGTGAGTGTTTTTTATTACTAATGATTCAGAATACTCTATATAATTTTGTGAATATAATAAATTTTCAAAAGGATATGGCTACACTGGGACCTAATTTGGGATAAGTTCTCCACTCCTAGACAAAGAGAATGTAGACAGGGTCTGCCATCCAATATTAGGTGTCCATGCCCCTTTGATCATATATCCAATCCATTTAAAAAAAAAAATGAATAATTTTTTAAACAGCAGTACTCATTTCTATCTCACATGGGTAATAGCATGTGTTAAAAATAGACTTGAGGATGCTTGAAATATAAAAGTCTGATACAGAGAACACTCATAATCCCACTACTTGACATCTATGTCACTAAAGTAAAAAGCAAAGGGACATATATTAGGGTCAGGTTCTCTAGTAGGCATAAGTGGGGAATGTTACTTAGGAACAAAATCAGCACTTGATATCTATATCCCCTAAGAAGAAAAAAACAAGAAATGAATAAAAAAGCAAAATAAAACAATGTTGATAAAGACATATAATTAAGAGAACTGGGATGGCTGGAAGATGAAGCCATAAGACAGATCCAAAAAGCACGAACTGAAAGAGAGACTATATAGCAACCTAACTTTATGAAGGATGAAAGTCTCACAGTACATTGATCATAAGGCTGAATGGACCCACACAAAGTCATTTACTGGGATCTTGGATGTAGTTAAGTACCAAATATTTGGAAAACTGGATGAGTTTTTGTACACTTTATCAGAGTCAAACAAGACTAAGTTTTGGGGACAGAGGCCAGGAGATTGAAGACCTGGAGTGTTTGTAAGGTTGAAGACTGTGGCTGACTCATGCTAGGAGAAACAAAAAAGAAACTGGTATCTAGTCTACATTCACACTCCCTGTCAGTGGAAAGTGCTTTTTGAAGCCATAACTATTGGTTTTTAAGCTTTGTAGGGTTTAAGCTTCTTAAACTTCCTTCATTTAGTGAATTGGGGAACCTACTGTATTTTTTATATAGCACTTCCACTCCAATTATTATACTCCAATCCAATGAAATTATACTCTATGGATTGTCCAGGATGACTGACCCACCTGCCTAAGGCTACTGTTTTCCCTTGAGTATCCTTTTCATTTACTCCCTCGTCCACCCATTAGTGTGTGCTTAACTTCCTTGTAATATGTAATCTCTTCAAACACCCTATGATACCATCCAGAATTGGAAGTTCTGGGTCCCATGACCTCCTTCTTCAGGACTTACATACACTGACCTGGGAAGTAAGACATTTACCTTTTGCCTAGACCATGAACCTGTTTCACCTGTCTAAGCATTCTGAAAGAGATAAATTTAAGGGAAAATATGAAGCTGTCTTCAAAGGCTTAAGGATCTGTCCTGTGGAAATGGGACTAAACTCGTCCTATTTGGCACCATACAGTAGAACTAAAGGCAAAGAGTGGGAGTTGCTAAGCAGAAAATTTGGGTTTGATGTCAGAAAAATTTCATAATTATTATAGAAATCTTTTAAACTTTTTTCTGTGTCATGGATTCATTTGAATTTCTGCTGAAGTCTATGAAACTCTTCCCTTCCCAGTAAAAGTTTTTAAATAACTAAAGGAAGGACTAAGTTTTGTTTTGAAGTTAGTAAAAATACAGATGTAATCCCCTTACCTCCTTCCAAGCCATGTTCACAGACTTGCTGAAATCTATCCACAAATCCAAGGAGTCTGTGGAACTCAAGTTAAGAACTCTCAGATTAGGACTATCCAAAAGTAGAACGAACTGCATCAGAATTTAATTGTTTTCTACTGCTTGAAGATCTTCAGGAAAAGAGAAATGAAATCAAATACTTGTTGAGTATCTGGAAGAGATTATTCCCATATAGATGACATTTGGATGAGATGACCTCTGACATCTCTTCCACCTCTGGAATTCTGCATTTTCTTATACAACATTTCAAAAATTATTTGAGAAAAGAGAGTAAAGTATCTAATCTGAACCTAGTAGGAAGGAAAAATGTAATATGTGATTTAAAAAAAAAACTATCAAATTACAGGTTTTCTTTATCTCCCGAATTCCCCTTAGAGACATTTCTCCCATGGAGAAATCTTGAGGCAAAGAAATGAAAGAACCTTAACTCAGAAGTCAGGAACATAAGTTTCATAGGAAGTCACAAGTGAAGAACATAGGTTTCTAATTACACATATTATTGCTATATGATCACTGGGGAAATCACTGAATGTCTCTGAATTTCCACTACTCACTTGGGAAAAAAAAGTTGATAACCCTTACATCTTTAGAGTATTTGTTGAGTTCTTCAGGTCCAAAATTTTTATTTATTAGTTACAGGTAATTTTAAAAAAAGAGAGAAAGCTCAAAATGTACCTCCACTTAGTGGGCATGAATTTTTCTAGACTATTCCATTTTTACAAGTCTAAAAGTTTTACTAAACTCATTTCACAAGTAGCAGTAACTAAAGAATAAATTGCAATTTCCTGGAATGCCAAGGTCAAGAGAGTGTATTGTGCCACTCTGTATTTATTTAATTGTCCTTGTTGACAGGAAGAGTCATGTTTCAAGCACAATTGATCGAGAAGTACACAGAAAATATAGAATTATAGTTTCAAGACAGCTCCTTGGAATATTTCTCAATTCTTGGAATTCCTTATTATACTTCAATAAAACTGCTATAGCTTAAAGTACCTCATTTAGGTTCTCAGAGTAGAGTACCTTTATTTAGATGTCCAAGTAACATTGGGAAACTGCATCCATGAGACAAACAGCACTCAAGATTTTTGTCCTATTAATTTAATAAATTGGAGGATGCAATGCTTTGAAGTGCAGTATTATAAATTTTGTATTTAAAAAGGCAAAAGAAAACCTAATTCTTCCTCAATCTTGCTTTAAGCAAGCTTTAAATCTTTTCCACCACCACCACAATGAAATACATACATCTTTACAGACCCAAAGTTTCCAGTACTTCTGTAGTAGCTTTACTTCTTTTAAAATTTGCCATTTAATAACTACTGGAAAGCTTTGCTTCACTGATTACTTATTTCCAAAAGCACTATTATACACTAGTCGTCATTGTTAGCAATTCATATTAAGAAGAAACACCAGAAGATTGGGGAAAAGCAACGTAAAAAGAAAGGTGAGACATTCTGAGTTTCTTAATGAATAAGGAATATGGGTTCAGAAATCAGACAAGTTAAAGGTGCTTTTTAATGGAAACTAAGCTGTTGAAGGCACAATGTGAGGGCAAGTTTTCTTTGTGAGACTGACAAGGTAGGAGATGATCAGAAAAAAAGGCAGATAATAGGAGGGAGAAAACAATAAGTTCAGATAAAGCTCTATTTAAAATCATATACCTGAATGGAGTAGTTCAAAAGATTAATTGCATCCAACAGTTGCAAAAAAAAAAAAGAAAAAGAAAAAAAAGAACATTTCCTTTTAGAGTAGTATATTAAGATTAATCATGGAACACAATATACATATAACTGGACAGTTGTTCCAGAATAAATGATGCTATTTTGATATAATAGAGCTATTTTCAACTCTTGATGGAGGTCATTTCCTCTCCTGATTCTTTAAGTTGCTTAAGATATTTTTTGAGTAATTGTGAATCTAAGGTCATGTCTAGATGGGTACATGCTGAAAATTAAAGTGTGATGAAGAAACTCTGACAAAGAAACTCAGTCAGAGATTTCC
>CM053580.1:341847010-341866225 GCA_028627135.1 Pseudochirops cupreus | reverse complement strand
TGCAACATTCTTATTTCTCTTCCCAATTTTTCTTCCACTTCCCTTATTTGGTTTTGAAAATCCTTCTTCATCTCATCTGTAGCTTTAAGGCATTCTTCATGTTTATTGGAGGCCCCTGGTGGGGGTGCTCTGGCTGCCCACTCCTCCTCCCTCTCTCTCCCATGATCTTTCTTTTCCCCAAAGAAGGAATCAAGGGTTTGGGAGCTGTTCTTACTTTGCTTCTTATGCTTATTCTGACTCATGGTTCTTCAGACTGTGATTTTTTTTTTTAAATCTCTGTGGGGCTCTGGTTCCAGAAGGGAAAGCTCTGTCCCAAAATTGCTGGGGTCCTCCCGGCTGCCGTAGCTCTCAGGAAGGTGCTGGGATTCTTCCTAATTACTTCTGGCTGACTGGATAATGAAGACTCCAAGACAGAGACTCAAGACGGCCATCCGGATCCAGGCTGCTCAACGCGAGAGCACTGGCCTGAGAACAATCACTATGTCCCCTTGCTGTCTGCAGGCCATGGGCGGGAAGCTACAACGTGGAAGCAAGTGCAAAACCTCTGCCTTTAGCTTTTCTGCTCTGGAGGCCTTTCCTGGACTGCTTATCTCCCCCTTTCACAATCCCCACTGGCAGCTGCTGCTAATCCTCTTACCTGAGAGGCTCCTCCACTCCTCCCATCCAGCTGCCCCCGGGGCACAGCCATGGCTTCAGGGCAGGCTGGTTTCTGTTCTCAGTGCTGATATGGTTCCTCATAGCCAAGCTGACTTTAGTGGGAAGTATCTTTGTGTGCATTTTGGAGTTCTAGGATTGGTTTAGAGTCCTGTTTTATGGGTATTTTGGGGTGGCTATGTGAGAGCTGCGATATGTTGCTGCTTCTATGCTGCCATCTTGCCTCCGCCCCCTCCGCATTGTTCTTTTCCACAGATGTATCTTATTTTCCGTCTTGTATCTATCACTTCTCCAACAAGGGCACATATGTTTATATATGATGGAAATAAGGCCAAGAAATATCATGGACAAATAAGAGAAAGTAGGGCAATGTTATGAATGCAGATGTTCTTTGGTCGAGAGTCTGCCTCTTCCTTTTGGTTGTGGGTAGTGGCTGAAGGATGGCTCATTAGATAGAGTACCAAACACTCATCTTCCTCAGTTCAAATGTGACCTCAGACCCTTACTAGTTATGTGACTCTGAGCAAGTCACTTAACCCTGTTTTCCTCAGTTTCCTCATCTGTAAAATGAGCTAGAGAAGGAAATGGCAAACCAGTTCAGTATTTTTGCCAAGAAAATTTCAAATAGGGTAACAAAGAGTCAGACAGAGTTGAAATGACTGAATAAGAGGTGGTAGAAAAAAGTTAACCAGAGAAATCTCAGATGAAATAATAAGGGAAACGTCTAGTTTGGGGCAATGCTTCAAGGCTGCCCCTTTCTTCACATCTTCTTAAGGGCAAAGATCTGTAGATTTCTTTTCTTTCATATATAACCCATCTCTCCTCTCCCAAATTAATAGTACAGCACTTTCCTCATGGTAAGTGCACCAAGCTGATGCTGTAAATTTAAATATATTAGTGTAGTTAGCCTTTTCTTTGCTTCTGCCAGACTTTACAACTACAAAAGAAGTCCATTCGTACTCATTAAAAATGCCATGCAATTTTTATAAAAGTGGAGGTGTTAGCACCAATGTCTTGAAAAATTAACAACATGGATAATTACATTCTGCTTATCTAAATTCCCCATGCCATTCAAATAAGAAGAAAATAATAGTATTTGGTATTTGCATAATGCTTTCTTTCAAGAAGTTCAAAGTGCTTCATAAATACTTTTTTGGTAACCCTACCCTCTGGGGCCAATAAAAAGAAAGAATAAAGATTAGTCATCCTAAATTCTTCCCCTTCTGGTTCTGTGTGAATAGAAATGATGACCTCAGATTTAAAGAAATACAAAATCCTATCTTCACTTCTGTATTGAAAGATGGAGAGCGTGCATTCTTTCTATTGATTAATACATGCAAAACCTGGAAATCTTGTTTTGTGAAATTCCGACAGTGAAGCAAATAGTCAGCATTATTGAACTGATCAACTCTTTTTTTAAAATGGTAAATCCAAAATAGATTGATATGATTTCAGAAAGAGAGGGAGGGAGGGAGGGAGAAAGGGAAGAAGGGAGAGAGAGAGAGAGAGACAGAGAGAGAGAGAGAGAGACAGAGGGAGGAGAGGACAAGAAAGGAGAGGAGAAAAGAGGAGAGGAGAGCAGAGGAAAGGAGAGGAGAGGAGGGAATAGAAAATATTATGCAGTCTAATCCCTGTGAGGAAATCATAGTATCATAGTTCTTGAATGTCAAGGGAGCTTTGAAGTCATGCCATCTATTTCTTTTTTCACAGATAAGAACCATGAGTCACAAAGGCAACAAATTGCCCTACAGGAAATCATGAGGTTTTGTTGTTGTTTTTAAAGTAATCTGGTATTCCAACATAGGTTCTTTTCTTTCCTCTACATTTTGCTGTAATGCCATGTTGTTCTCTATTCATATTGAAAACTATTGATCCAAAATGCATTGTTCTATCCTTTGAAAGGATAGTTTTACTTAGACAGGAATCTTTGTCTAATAGACTTCTAAAAAAGAGTTTTCTAGTGTAAAAACAAGTCTCAGTCAAAGAAAATTAGAGTTGGAACTTAGGTATCTGATGTTATGTTTTTCATTCGTTGTCCAGTAACTCCTATAAGAAATAAAGTCTATCTTTCCTGAGACATGAAATGGAGACCCAGAGACTTTGATTTCACAACCTGAATCATTGTGCTTTGCTCATTGTCATGGTGAGACAGCCAATGAGGATCTGACAACACTCTATATATATTGGGGGAGCTGATCACCATTTTCTCATTTTGAGGGTGCTGGAAGGAATGAATAGAATTCTAACAAATGTCGGGGACAGATTTATTGTTGGCACATTGACAACTGTCAGCAGTAGGGTAGGAAAGGCACAGATGGCCTATGGTTATTGCATACAGGAAAAGACAGAGTTTACCCTGGCTTATTCCAAGAGAGGAGATGACCCTCTGAGTCATAAGAGCAAGCTTTTGATGAGAGGGTGTCTGCAGGGGGCTTTTAAGGTTTTACTATGAGGAAAGTCTTTAAGGCTTTGTATTGAAGTAAAGTCCTATCAGGAATAATAGTCTAGGGTATAGAATCCTAGTGGTTGGGTCCTGGATTATTTGAGTTAGGTGTTTACTAAGGGAGCTTGAGATCTGTGTCCCTTTGTACCCATTTTCCTGACCGTCTGTCAGGCAATTGGGGTTCTTTAACTTTGACGACCATTAGAGAGGCTTATAACAGCCACCCAGAATAGCAGGGCTAGCCCCACTGGCTACAGAAACAGGCAGGCCATGGACTAGGTAAAAAGGGAAATGTCCATGACCTGGAGGTTACTCACCTCTTTAAGTGTACTCATTGTTCATAGCATACTAGTATCAAAAATTCATGCAAGTATTGCAGACATTGCATATGTGTATTCTTTTAACACACATTGCACTTGTATATGTATAGAGCATTGATTAAGTAATCCCTTCATCTATTTGAAGTTATCAGGAAGCATCTACCTAGGGATCATCATCTCATTGAGATGATTAAGAGTGTGTGCTAGACTTTTAATCATTGAATTTCAGGGATTGAGGATAACTTGTTTGCCTTAGACTTTATTGGTAAAAACTATTATTCAGAGCTAGGACTATAAATTGGACTCAAATACATCACAACAGTATATTATATGGAAAAGTTTATCACACAACAGGAATCAGAGACCAAAGAGTAGACCATTGTTTCCCAACTCAAATTTAATGTTGAATAGCAGCTGAGGAAAAAGTGCAGATATTTTCCCCACTAAATAATGGTTTATTCTTTTTCTATACCTCCATTTTGTGTGCCACATATACTCACTTCCAAAAGCCTGGCTCTATTTAGAAATCTCTCCTATCTCCTCTAGAAGGAAGATATCTCAGACTTTGACCATTATCATTGGTACTGCAGTTGAAAATGGAGTCAGCCCCCTAATATGATGCAAGCTTTAGGCATCAAGTCTCTTCAGGTAGTGAAGTCCTTTCTCTGATAATAGCTATCTCTAATAAAAAGATCCCAGAAGTTTTGTGACTTCTCTTATAAAGGCCCAACACAAAAGAAAGACTTTAACCTCAAAGGGTTTGAATCAACAAAATAATTCCTAATGACTGATATTCAATAACTTATCCTCAGTGAAGTATAAATGTCAACAGTCTTCCAGACTCAGGATATTTATTTTTTCTCAATAAGATACTACTGAGTAATTTCTTGTGTTGGCAGAGACCTGTGACTTATCTGCAGTCAATAGCACCCTCCCATCTTCACGTGTCAGAGCTACCATGCGTGAGTTTATCTCCATCCATGTTGACCAGGCTGGAGTGCAGATGGGTAATGCCTACTGGGAATTATATTGCTTAGAGCATGGTATCCAACCCAATGGTATCATCTCCAGTGACAGGACCTTGGGAGTTGGTGAAGACTCCTTCAGTACCTTTTTCAATGAGACCAGAGCTGGCAAGCATGTCCCCAGAGCAGGCTTTGTAGATTTGGAGCCTTCAGTAATAGGTGAGGTTCAGGACCAGCATCTATAAACAGCTGTTCCATCCTGAGCAGCTGATCTCTGGCAAAAAAGATGCCACTAATAGTTATGCCTGGGGCCATTACACTGTTGGGAAGGAAATAATTGAACTTATTTTGGATTATGTATGAAAACTGTCAGATCAATGCACAGGGCTGTAGGGCTTCCTGATATTTCACAGCTTTGGGGGTGGCACAGGCTCTGGTTTCACCTCTCTGCTGATGGAGAGACTCTCTGTTGACTATGAAAAGAAGTCCAAGCTAGAGTTTGCCATATACACAGCCCCACATGTATCCACAGCTGTGGTAGAGCCCTGTAACTCCATGCTAACCACTCATACCACACTGGAGCATTCAGACTGTGCCTTCATGGTGGACAACAAAACAATCTATGACATCTGCTGCCGGAATCTGGACATTGAGTGCCCAACATATACCAACCTCAACTGGCTCATTGGCCAAATTGTTTCTGCTATCACTGCCTCCCTGCACTTTGATGGTGCTCTCAATGTAGACCTTACAGAGTTCTAGACCAACCTGGTGACTTATCCTTGGATCCACTTCCCCCTTGTCACCTACTCTCCCATTGTCTCTGCTGAAAAGGCCTATCATGAACATCTCTCTGTAGCAGAGATCTCCAATGCCTGCTTTGACCTCTCAAATCAGATGGTCAAGTGTGACCCATGTCATGGCAAGTACATGGCCTGTTGCATGCTGTACTGTGTTGATGTGGTACCCAAGGACTTCAATGCCACCATCGCCACAATCACGACCAAGAGAACCATTCAGTTTGTAGACTAGTGTCCCACTGGCTTCAAGGTTGGTATCAATTACCAGCCCCCAACTGTGTTACTCAGGGGACACTTGGCTAAAGTAGAGCGAGCAGTATGCATGCTGACTAACACTACAGTCATTGCAGAACCATGGGCCCGTCTTGATCACAAGTTTGACTTTATGTATGCCAAGCAGGTGTTTGTGCACTGGTATGTGGGTGAAGGCATGGAGGAAGGAGAATTCTCAGGGGTTCAGGAAGATTTGGCTACCCTGGAGAAGGATTATGAGGAGGTAGGCACAGACTCTGCAGAAGGTGAAGATGAAAGTGAGGAATTCTAGAAGACATCCAGCAAATAAGCTGTCTGCCCTATGCGTCATTTTTATACTACTCCAAAATAAAATCTTTTCTTACTTGGAAAAAAAAAAGATACTACTGAACATGTCTATACCCTCCATAGAGAAATGAAGTTTCATAAAATTTTATCAAATTGATCAGTAAATTTCCTTCGTAAATTGCCTGAAATGGTAACATAGTATGTTCAGGTTTCTGGGGGTGGTGGTACCATTGAAGTTGCAGTTGGAAGATTTGGATTTAAAAGTCATATGCCTCTCTACTCCTTTCAAAAACTATGGATAATTTAGGCAAATATGGAGTGAAAGTTCCACTTTTCTCAGGCATATAATTGGGAAAATAGTCATATAATCAACCTCACATGTTTCTTGTGACAATCAAAAAAAAAACATTAAGTTCTTTGCAAGAAATCTATGTTACCATATGATATATACTATATGAAAGCAACAAATCGACTATAAAATCCATAGTGAAAATAGGTGTTTTTTGGACTCCCAATAAATAATAATATCTGTGAATTTAAGTATGTAAATGAATTTCTGATAATATTTTAGAACTAGTGTTTAGAGTGTAGACACAAAGATCTTTCAAATCAAATATTGAGTTTCAACAACTGGATTTACTCAGAACAAAAGCTCAGATTTATAATTACTACATAGCATAGCCACAGAATTAGATAACGTGAAAGCAAAAAAAAAATAGAGACAAAATGCATTTACAGTCTTATTTGTCCAGTGACCAATGATGCTATCTTTTATTTGTAATTTCCTTTTGGGATTGTATTTGAAAATACTTCAAGAGTAAACTTTTATTCATATACTTCACATATTTGCTCAAGATAAATGTCTGAGGATCTACTTTCATTAACACAGACAGATTGATTCTAGATCAGTTTTGGGGCATCTGACAATGACTTTGTTTACATTGGATACATTTGTTCAAGATCTTAATCCTTGGATCAGTGAATAAGGATAATTAAGGTGATTGTATTCTTGTCTGTGAGGGTGAAATATAGTACATTCCTACTGCCATCACAGTAACAGGGAAAAACATAAGGAAATTGAACTGTATATTACTGGAAGAAATTCAATCTATATCTCTGAATTAATTTCCTTAGAAAAAAATATTATAGGTTCATATGAAAAACAAAGCACAATATCATTTATCTTATTACAGAAAGGTATTGAAGAAATAGGTGACATGCAAAATAGAATCAAGTTCTTAGTTTCGTTAAAAATTGGAATAAAATTGGTTAAATAATAACTATTTCAAATAGATAAAAGAACATAAAGGATAAAATTAGTGCAAAATATTTTGAATAATTTGATATACATAATGTAATATACATATTGCTCTTTAAAAGAAATATAAAAATATAGTATATATGTATACATCTACTACTACTGCTGCTGCTACTACCATTTATATAAGTGATACTATATGCTAGGTACTGTGCAAGAGATTTACAATTGCTCCTTTGATCCTTACAGTAAACCTAGGAGCCAGGTGTTATTTTTATCCCCATTTTACAATTGAGTAAACTAAGTCATACATGAATCAAGTCACTTTCCCAGGGTTACACAACCAGTAACTTCCTGAGGAATTATTTGGACTCAGGTATTATTGACTCCAGGCCTGGCCTTCTATCCATTGAACATACTTATATAATATAATATACACAGACATAGACATGGACATGGACATAGACATAGACATATACACATGCATATACATAGACATATTCATATGTAGCTGTATATCCATATAAATATACACGTACATGTAAGTATGGGTATGCATATCCACATGTACATTCACATGCATATATGTATATATACACATACACATACACATATAACCACACTTGTATGTAAGACATATACACATACGTATACACAATGCATTTGTACATGAATAAAACATAGGCTCATAAGTATTAAAGGTGTGCAGCATATGCAGATATATACATATATGTCAATGTAATGCAGATCTTCACTATAATTACATATATTTTATGTCTGTACTCACATTAGGAAATACATTTATTCAATTATGTAATTCAATTAGATAATACATATATGCATCCACATATGTGTATGTGCACATAGCAAATTTCAAAATATCTTTTGATAATATATGAATGTGTATACAAATATACATATAGTGCTATAGTCATGCTAATCCCAGCCCATCATGTCCTGAGAATAATCAGAACTATATGAGCTATACACAATCTACACCTACAAAGCCACAGACCATTGCAAGATAAGAGTAAAAAAAAAAAGAAAAAAAACCATTGCCAACACCGATTTGCATCTGAGAAGCAGCATAAATATAATATCATGTGTTTTTTGGAAAAGAAGATTGGTCGGTAATACAGAGAGAACAAGAAAAAAAAAAGATAGACAGCCTACTATGTGCCAGTCTCTTTGCTAATTGTGAGGGATACAAAGAAAGTAAAAGAAAAAAAAAACCATTGCTCCCAAGAAGTTCGCTTTCTAACAGGGCAGACAACATGCCATAAACTATTTACAAAACAGGATAGGGATAGTTTTATAGATCAAGAGGGAGAGAATTCTAATGTGAAAGACAGTCAATAAAAGGACACTGACCAGGGAGGATATAGTGTCACATTTGAGGACTAGGAAGGAGGACAGTTTCACTGAAACATAGAGTAATTGGAGGACAGAGAAATATAAGAAGATTGAAAAGATTGGAAGGAACCTGATTATGAAGGACTTTAACAGAGAATTGTATGTATGATTCTTGAGGTAATAGAGAGGCACTGCAGTTTATTGAATGGGGGACACAGTGAGGGGCCAGTCTGACATTGTCAGACCTACTCTTTAGAAAGATCACTTTGAGACTCGAGTAGATAATGAATATAAGACCAACCAGAAGGCTATTTCAACAGTCTAGCTAACCATAAGGTAATTAGGGCTTGCTCTAGTTTTTCATTATCTCATGCCCTGCAGTGTCAGAGGAGAAAAATGGCATATATGAGAGATGTTGCAAAGACAGAATAGATAAGACTTGTCAACAGAATATAGAAATACATATGTGTGTATATATGTATATGTGTATACACGCAAACACACACACAGACACACACACACACACACACACACACACACACACACACACACACACATATATATATATATATATGTCTGTGTGTGTGTGTGTATGTATAAATTTAGGTGTGACATCTAAGGGAATATGCAAATTTGGGTAACTGAGAGCACGGTGGTACCCTAAATACCAGTAAGGAATTTAGAAAGTGAGGAAAGATTGGGAGCAAAAGTGATGAGGTTATAATTCTTTCAGGAAACTGTCTTGTAAGATGCCCAATAAGCAGTAGATATGAGAATGGAAGTTAGGAGAGAGGTTAATGATGGGTAGCTATGAAAATCATGATAGAGATGATTAAATGAAACCATGAGATCTAATGAAATCAGTGAATGAAAGAGGGCCCAGGACAGAACCTTAGGGGACACCTCTGATCAGTTGGTGCAGCTTAGATTAACATCCAGCAAATTAAATTGAGAGGGAATGGTTAGACAGCTGGAAGAACCAGAAGAACAAGATTATAAAAACTAAAAATATGGGAATCAATATGAAGGTGATTGATACTATCACAGCTTGCGCAGAGGTCATTTAATTTGACATTTGAGTAAAATTAGTCAATTAAGAGATCATTTGTAACTTTGATGTTAGGGGGGAAAAACTTAGTTTGTTTTGAACTTAATCTTTCTGATGTTATCCTTTGATCTGGGCAAGTCCCTTCATCCTGATTGGTACTTTTACTTTGGACTTCTTCTGGAAACTTTCTTTATACTTCCCTTTTTTCCCTGTACTGTCAACTTCCAAACCCCATATAAACTTAACAGTTGGAACCTCTGAACCTAAAACATCAAGGTTGGAAAATCAATCTAACTCACCTACCAGGGACCCCTCTTGTTATAACATTAATTCTCTGGTCCTTTCTTGCATCAGGAAAATTCTTGGCATTTTAGGTTTGCCTATATTGGACTGGGAGAAATAAGGAATATCTGACATAATTAGGGACCAAGACAGGAAGATTATCTTTCTCTCCATCATCAACTCCCCAGTTTTCCTCCTTAGAATAATTTCACTGGAGGCTCAGTCATGTCCTCCTAGATAATTGCATGATGTATCTTATCCCTTTGGAGAACTTCCTATAATGGTATCAACAGCAATTAGGGGAATTTCCTATTTGCTGGACTTCGAAACTTTACATGGAACTGAACATGTGATGAAGTTTCTTGCTGAGAGTGAGAGAGATCCTTGGCTGTAATAAAACTTTTGATTGTTTCCCAAGGTCTAGGGAATCACAAACATTATTGGTCATTAGACATTAGGTAAGAGTGAGGAAGAGAATGAAAGAGAAGGGAATAAGCATTTACATAGCATTTATTATGTTTTATGCCCTGTGTTAAATATTATTTTACAAATATTGCTTAATGTTATCCTCGCAACAACCCTACAAGGGAGATGTTATTATTGTTCTCATTTTACGATTGAGGAGACTGAGGCAAACAGAGGTTAAGTAGCTTATTCAGGGATGCAAAAATAGTGTCTGAGGTCATATATGAACTCAGGTCTTCCTCACTCCAGGCAGAGAACGTGAAATTTTGTTAGCAAAACCTTCCTCTATTTCCATAAAAGTATGGGAATTACTGATCTCCCTGGTCTTCCTTCCTTCAGTTCAAACATTCTTCAGATTGATTTTTTTTTTGTTTTTAGTAAGAGGGAAAGTGGTCAAGTCAAGTGAATGTTTTTCCTAAATACTTACTATGTGCCAGACATTGTGCCTGATTTTTTTTTCTCCTTTCCCTCAGCAAAAGTTGTGAATTGTAGCATCAATGTATGAAAACAGGAGATGTGTACAAGCTGGGTAGCCCCTGTCCTCTTGTGCCTTTCCTTTTTCTTCAACAGGTCAGCAACAATTCATCCTGAGAAAGAGTTGTTTCTAGACTTACTTAGTTAATACATCTTGAATTCAGATTTCCTGAGCTCCTGGTTTGGGCATCACCCCACCAGAGAGTACTAAACAAGATGCCTCTTAAAGAAAAGGCCCTCTAACAAGATAGTGCCTTACTGAATGACTAAAGAAAGCCATGTCCATTCTAGGTAAATGATCTTGATATTGGGAATTACATGACATTATAAGACTCAAGGGCATGTTTCATTGTCAGAGATGGGGAAAGAGGCAGGGATAATAAGTAGTATGATGGAATGTTGAGTATTTTATGTTTCTTGTGTTGGCTATTGGATACCATTTTGTCTTATGCAATTTCTTTAGTGGAGAAATAAAGAAATATCTTATAATTTATAACCATTTTGCATATTCAGTAATTTTTTCTAGAGTTAACACCTACCCATCAATATTTTGGTAAGGCTATAGGCATTAGAAATACCGAAATTACATTTTAGAGATATTTTGGATTTTTACTCTGGGATACAAAATGAGTCAGAAAGAATCATATATCTCTTTTGACAGGGTCAGTCCCCTTACGAGATGCACCTGAATCTGTGTGAACCCAAAATCATTCTGATATCCCTTTGACCATGGAGTATACAGACATACAGACATACACACACATGCATACATACAAGCATGCATGAGTACATGCATACATGCATACATATACATACAATTGTCCATTAATGCTGTAATGTGTCCAAAAATATGTGTGCCCCATTTTTTGGGTAGAATAATAGGAAGAATCCTAGATATGTTCTCAGAATACCTGAGTTCTAACCCTGACTCTGAAACTAATATGCGTGTTGCCTTGGACAAGTCTCGTTAACACTAGCCTAAGTTTCCCCATCTGTAAAATGGCCTAAATGATGTCTGAGGTCCTTACTACATTTAAAGCTGTGGTTTTATTTTCTTATGATCCATACTGCTAAATATCTAAAATCAATCAACAAATTTCAAACTTTGTAAATTAAAAAGTGCTCAATAAATTTCAACTGTGTATATAACATCATTAGCAGTGGTCCTTATATTTAAACTAAACTGGTTGTCACCTAATCTTGGCAAAGATTTAGATCACTGAGTCTTGTTTTTGCAGAAATAAAGACAGACTTGTTTGTTAGAACTCCATGTCAGCAATGCATTACTTCACCAATGAACACTCACCCACCCATCCACACTTATTCTAGTTCTGGCTCTATGACGTTGAACAGTATACTTTATCTAGGGGCAGCTAGATGATGGAGTGGAGACAGAACTAAGTCTGAAGTCAAGAAGCTTACTAGTTATGGGGTCCTGGACAAGTCACCTAATATCTGTCTGCCTCAATTTCCTCATCTGTATATTTAAGATGATAATAGTATGTAAATCCAGGGTTATTGTGATGATCAAATGAGATAACATTCATAAAATGCTTAGTATAGTGCCTGATACATAGTAAGTACTATGGAAATGCTAGCTAGTGTTAGAACTTCACATTTCTTGTTTGAAATTGAGTGGGTTGGCAAATATCACTTCTGGGCATGCAATGAGAAACTATTCAGGCATAGTGGAAGGAACCTTTAATCTGGAGTCTGGAAAACTCATCTCAAATTCTAATTCTGCCTGACCATGTAACCCTGGTTAAGTCAATAAAACTGGTCCCAGTTTTCCTTTCTATAACACAGAAGTATGACTACTTGTACCAAATCCCTCCTAGGTTTTTTGCCACGTTAAATCTGAGACTAAATATAAGATATTTTGCCATACTGTATTATTTAATTTTACTGTGCTAGGCATTGGAGATGTGAAGTCATTAGTCTTGCCTCAAAGAGAGTTGAATTGTGGTGGCCAGGAACATACATTTAAAAATACAAAAAAAGAGGATGTAAAAAATGCCAACTAGATGGTGTATGCAAATGTTTTCCAAGTAAATATTATGAAAGAACACTTTGGATGTTCAAATATATAGAAAGAGTCCACAAATTCTGCTCTGAGATGTCTGTAAATATAAAATATCTTCAGAACAAAGAATCAGGAACACTTTTGAACAAACAAAATTAAACCTTTTTATAATAATTAAAAATTGTCATACTAGTTTCCCTCTGCACACCTGTTGGACAAGTGATAGATAATAAGAGAATTTAGTGGATACTTCTATGATTAAAATGTTGGCCTAAATCTAATAAAATAAAATTCAATAGAGATAGATGTAAAATTTCCTTTCAGTCATGCAACAGTTCTGGGGGAAAAATCTAATTGGTGCATTGTAGACTCATTGTGAATAAACAGTGTGATACAGCAAACCAAATCAGTGAGAATTTAGGTCCAATTATGACAAATATTTAGCATCAAACTACGAATACTATTATTGTTGTACTCACATTCCTTCCTTTATAAATTGGGCTTAATGATAAAGTAGTATAGGGTTTATATTGCAGATATGTCAAATCCTTTGCAAACTGAAAGGACTATGTTATTATCATATTATAATTGAAATGCTTCATGGGTTAATGAATAGCATATTACACTAGGAATTAGAAAAGTCAAGGAATAAGTCTTTTTCCTTGTCTAAATCCCCTACACCAATAAAATTTCTAGCATTGTCCTGTGCCTCTCTGTTTCTGATTCTCTCTGACTCTATTTCTCCACCTCTCTCCATGTGTGTTTGCTCATATTTGTGCTTATTTTTATTATTAAGTGGAGCTAGTGCAAAAAGCACTAGGCGAATCTTTATTCTTTCTTCCTGACTAGGGCAGAGATGGAGTGGAATTTCAAATTGAATCACCTAGAACTGTTAGAGGTATGATTTCATTTGGGGAAAATCTAAGTATCACTAAAAGCAATAAATAAAGAGGGAGAAGGAGCAGTTCAAGGAAGAAGAGTGGGATTTATATTGAAATATGCCTTTCACAAAGGTTAGCAGAAGGTACTAGGGAAAAATGGGGACAAATAGAGAGAGGTTTTATTAAGTTGTAAAATTCTATTTTAGGGTTGGTTTGACTTGACCCTACCACTACATTGAAAAGTTGTACTAAATTAAATTATACTTTAGAAGTGTTAGGTAATTTACTCTCTAATGAAATAATCTGATGAAACTTTTAAAGGTGAAAAAATCTGGTGATTTACTTGAAGTTATAATAATCAAACTTTCCTATCTTTGCCTATATTTTCCTAAATGGGGAAAAAACTTGAATATTTAGAATATTAGAAATGGGTAGGCATTTGTACAAGATAATTGCATCGTAATTTTTACTATTAATTTAATAATATGTTTCCTCAATTACATATAAAAACACTTTTCAGCATTCATTTTAAAAATTGAGTTCCATATTCTCTCTCTTCCTCCACACACCTCACAATCAGAAGGCTATCAAAATGATATAGGTTATATATGTGTAATCATGTGAAACCTATTTCTATATGAGTCATAAAAAGCAAACACAGACCCAAACAAAAACCTGGAAAAAATAAAGTTTAAAAAATGTACTTCAAGCTGTATTCAGATTCCATCAGTTCTTTCTCTGGGGATGGATAAAATTTTTTAATGACAAGCCTTTGGAATTTTCTTGGATCATTGCATTGCTTAGAATAGCTAAGTCATTCATCATTGATTTTCTTATAATATTGCTGTTACTATGTACAGTGTTCTCCTAGTTCTACTCACTTTGCTTTGAATCAGTTCATGTCTCTCCAAGTTTTTTCTGAGAGCATCTAGCTCATAATTTCTTAAATCACAACAGTTTTCCATCACAATCTTTTACCAGAAAATATCCAGCTACTCCCCAATCGAGAAGCATCCCCTCAATTCACAGATCTTTGCCAGCAGAAATGAGCTGCTATAAATATTTAGTCATAGTTCCAAATTGCTCTATATAATGACTGATTCAGCTCAGAACCCCACCAATGGTGCATTAATGTCTTAATTTTCACATATCCCTCCAACATTCATTATTCTCCTTTTCTTTCCTATTAGCCAATCTAATAAATGTGAAATAGTACCTCAGCATTATTTTAATTTGCCTAGATAGCTTTGATTACTACACCTGAAAACTGTCCATATTTTTTCATCATTTGTCAATTGGGAATGGCTCTTTTTAAAAAATAAATTTGACTCATTGCTCTATATATTTGAGAAATGAGATCATATGACAGAAACTTGCTTCAAAATTTTCTTTTCAGTTATGGTTGCTACTTGTATTTCCCTTCATCTTATTCTCCCCACCCCATTTATTCTAGTCTTCTCTGCTTTCACTCTAAAGTGTTTTGCTTCTGATTATTGCTTCCCCCAATCCACACTCCCTTCTATGAGCACCCCCACTTCTCTTATCCCTTTCCCCTCCTACTTTCCTGTAGTGTAAGATAGATTTATATGCCCAAATGAGTGTGCATAGTATTCTCTCTTTGAGTCAAACATGATGAGAATATGGTTCGTGTTCCCTGTCATCTCCCTCATCTTCCCCTCCACAGCTATACCTCTTTCTTACCTTTTATGTCAGAAAGTTTACCCTATTCTATCTCTCCCTTTTCCTTTCTCATAATACATCCAACTTTCTCACTGCTTAAGTTTATTTTTTTAAGTTATCATCCATTCATATTCACCTCATACTTGTGCCCTCTATGTATATTCCTTTTTACTTCCCTAAAAATGAGAAAGCTCTCATAAGTTACAAGTACCACTTTCCTAGGTAGGAATGCAAACAATTTAACCATCAGTCCTTTATGACTTTTATTTCCTGTTTACCTTTTTAAGCTTATCTTGGGTCTCATTTTTGAAAGTCACATTTCTATCCAGCTCTCATCTTTTCATCAGGAATGCTTGAGAATAATCTATTTTATTGAATATCCATTTTTCCCTACAAGATTACACTCAAGTTTTCTGAGTAGGTGGCTCTTGGTTGTAATCCTAGCTCCTTTGCCCTCTGAAATATTATATTCTATTCCCACTTATCCTTTAATGTAGAAGCTGCTAAATTGGTGTTTTGCTGACTGAGACTCCATGATAATTGAATTGTTTCTTTCTGGTTGCTTGCAATATTTTCTCCTTGACCTGGAAATTCTAGAATGAGGCTATAATATGCCTGGGAGTTTTCATATAGTTATTAGCTTCAACTTGCTCCATTACAATTCTTCAGTGATTATTCTCTTCAATGGAGTTTTGTACTTCCTTTTCCTTTTGACCAATTCTATTTTTTAATGAGTACTTTTTTCAGAGAAGGGGAGAATTCCTGACCAAAGAAGAGATAGAAAACAATATGAAATGCAAAATGAATAATTTTGATTACCTTACATTAAAAAATTTTTCATAAACAAAATCAATGCCAAACAGTAGAAGGGAAGCAGAAAGCTGGGAAACACTTTTTACTGGCAGTATCTCAGATAATGGCCTCATTCCTAAATATACATAAAGAACTGAGTTAAATTTATAAGAATACAAGTCATTCCCCAATTGATAAATGGAGAAAGATATGAAAATGTATCAGATGAAGAAATTAAAGGTATCTATAGGCATATGAAAAAATGCTCTAAATCACTATTGATTAGAGAAATGCAAATCAAAACAACCATATCACATCTATCAGTTTGGCTAACATGACAAAACAGGAAAAGGATGAATCCTGGAGATGTGGGAAAATTGAAAGACTAATTCATTATTGGTGGAGTTGTGACCTGATTCAACCATTCTGGAGAACTATCAGGAGTTATGCCCAAAGGGCTATAAAAATGTACATACTCTTCAACACGGCAATATCACTTCTAAGGCTGTGTCCCAAAGAGATTATAAAAATGGGAAAATAACCCACATGTACAAAAATATTTATAGCAGCTCTTTTTGTCATGACCAAGAAATTGAAATCAAGAGGATACCCATCATTTGGGGAATGACTAAATAAATTGTGGTATGTGAATGAAATGGAATATTATTGTGTTAAAAGATATGATAAACAGATGGACTTCAGAAAACCTAGAAAGACTTGCATGAACAGATGCTGAGTGAGGGAAGTGGCACAAGGAGAACATTGTACAGGGTAGACTTAACCCATCTCAGCAATGCAAGGATAGAAAACAATTCATAAGAACACATGATAGAAGATGCTAGCTACATCCAGAGAAAGGACTGTGGACTCAGAATGCAGAATGAAGCAGATTATTTTCTCTTTTGTTTTGTTTAATTTTGTTTTGTTTTTCTTTCTCAAGGTTTTTCCCATTTGTTATAATTCTTTTATGTAACATAACTAATGTGAAAATGTGTTTAATAGACATGAATACATAAAACCTATATCAAATTGTAAGCCATCTTAAGGAGGGAGAGGAAACATTTTTAAAACTTATGGAATTGAATATTAAATGCAAAAAATAAATATTTTAATTAAAAAAAGAAAGAAAAATGCTCTAAATCACTATTCGTTAGAGAAATGGAAATTAAATCTAAGGTATCACATCATATCTATTAGATTGGCCTATAAAGCTGTGCATACCCTTTGATCTAGCAGTGCCACTACTAGCTCTATATCCTAAATAGATCATAAAAAAGGGAAACAGGATCCACATGTAAAAAATATTTATAGCAGCTTATTCTATGGTTGCAAAGAATTGGAAATTGATGGGATATCCATCAATTGGGGAATAGCTGAACAAGTTGTGGCATATGCATGAATGGAATACTATTATTTCATAAGAAATGATGAGCAGTCAGATTTCAGAAAAACCTGGAAAGACTTACATAAACTGGTGCTGAATGAAGAGAGCAAAATCAGGAGAACATTGTATATAGTAAAAACAACATTGTGCAATGACCAACTTTGATAGACTTAGGTCTTTTCAACAATAAAATGATCCAGGAGAATTCCAAAGGGCTTATGCTGGAAACTGCTGTCCACATCCAGAGAAAGAATAATGGAGTCTGAGTGCAGATTGAAGCAAACTATTTTCTTTTCCTTTTTTTTGTGGTTCTACCTTTTTGTTCTGATTCTTCTTTTGCCGCATGACTAACTTGGAAATATGTTTATTATGATTGTACATGGTAGCTAATATCAGATTGTATGCCAACTTGGGGAGAGAGAGAGGAAGGGGTGAAAATTCAGAACTCAAAATCTTGTAAAAAGTGAATGGCAAAAACCACACACACGTATTCACACACACTCTTTTTTTCAGTGATTTTTTTGCCTCATTTGGATGATTTTGCTTTATAAGGAGCTCTTCAATGAATTTTTGTATATCTTTATTGACTTGGTCAATTCTGCTTTCCAAGGCATTGGATTTTTGTATTTGGCTTAGTCTGTTTTTTAAGGTTTTTTCCCCAGTATTTTTTGTGCCTCCTTTACTATGCTGTTGACTCTTTTTTCATGATTCTTTGGTATCACTATCATTTCTCTTCCCAATTTTGCCTCTCCCTCTCACATGAAATTTTTGAAATTCTTTTTGAGCTCTTCCATGGACTGAGATGAATTCATGTTTTTCTTGTAGGCTTTGCTTATGGAAATTTTTACTTTACTCTCTTCTGAGTGTGTTTTCTTATCATCTTCATCACCACAGAAACTTTTCATGGTCAGAATTTTTTTTTCTGTTGTTTACTCATTTACCCAGACTATGTCTTCACTTTTAACTATTTGCTAAAGTGGGGCTGTGCTTCCTGAGTGGAAGGTGCACTGTTCTGACATTCAGGGGTTTTGTGTAGCTGTTTTCAGAGATAACTTCTATGGACCTCTAAATTTTCAGTTTTTCAAAGGTGGTGATCTAAGGAGAACTGTACTTCCTACTCTCCTGGCCTATGGTTTGGTTTATGAGTGATCACAAGCCCTCTTTTCTGTCCTATAACTTTGAAGAGGTCCCTTTATCCACTGTAGCCACAATCTCTAATGTGTTTGAGCTCCATCTTGCCTTGAGATTGCCATGCAGGACTGTGATCTGGATATGAATATGTGCAAAGCATCAGAGTCCTGTCCCCAGGGAAAGCAAAGAGATCCCAGTAATCTTCTTCTGACCAGATCTTCTATCCCCTTTCCATCTGTGGGCTCAGAACTCCGGAAACAGCCACTATAACTGTTAAATCATTCACTCCCAATGCCTACTCCTGGTTGGCTTGGGCCTGGTCTGTGCTGTCATGGCCTACATTGGACTCTGTTCCACTCTCACCCTGATGCAACAGACCTTTCATGTCAAACTTTTAAGTTGCCTTGGACTGGAAAATTATTTCACTCTGTACTTCTATGTGTTTTGCCACTGTAGAAGTTGTTTTAGGAATTATGTAAAAGTCTTTGGAGAGATTTTAGGGAAAGCTCAAGTGAGTCCCCACCTTCTCTTTGGCATCTTGCCTGCCCCTTTAATTGGATCATAACTGAGATAGAAGGTTTTGCACAACATGTAACAAAATGGGCCTAGTTTTTTTTACCCCTCCATAATTTCTCATCAAATAAATGGAAACCTAAAATTAATAGGAGAGGTTTTGTATAGGAGAATACCAGTAATAATACCAAAAAGAGATGACAAGTATA
>CM053580.1:341822828-341846510 GCA_028627135.1 Pseudochirops cupreus | reverse complement strand
GACATAGGAGAGAATAGACTGGGGGAGGGAGGAAACACTGGGATGGCTGTTTTGGGGTGGTGGGCGGGGGAAAGACAGGGAGAAAATATGTAACTCAAAAAAAATTTAATAAAATAAATTTATTATTAAAAATTAAAAAAAAAAGAAAAATAGATTGTTAAATAGGATGATATTTTATTTTGGTTTCCCTAAAAGTCAAGGGAATTAATAAATACTGAACTATAAATCATTAGAAAAAATCATCTGATATTTGCGTAAGAAGCAATAAATATCTTCCCTCTTTATATAGGAGTACAATCACATAATATAATGATGACCCTCCCTGAGATGCCCAAATAAATCACCCTTGAAATAATAACTGACATTTTGATAGTGAGAGTATCTTCTGATCATGAATGGTGGTAGATAACATTTAAGGTATAGTTCATTTTTTTCTTATCTTCCTCCCCACTTTCTCCCTTTTTACTCTGTATTCTGAATGATTTCAGAAATATTTAAAGTAATTAAGCAATTTTATCACAGTTCAAGATAAGTCATTTAATGTTTGAAGTGTATATATACCATCTATTGAAAGCAGGAATGAATATGACTAATTACAAAAACCAAGTAGATAAAAATAGCTGGACAAGATATTTGGCTAAAAGTTTTCTTGCACTTAAAGTAAAAAAGTAAAACCTGAATTACATTGATTTCACTTTTAGACAATAGAAAATATATAAATTGATCTTCAGAAGCAAGATGTTTTCTGGCACTATGCTCAAGCAGAAATTTACTCTTTAGTTTCTTATATAAATTATACTCAGTAATATAACCTGATATTTCTAATTGTAGTCTTGAAAAAATTGTGAAAAAATAATTTAGCTGGATAGTTCTATCAACCCTGAAGTAGATGAAAAGGACTTCGATTAGATTTAAGCTAAGGAAAGACAATTCTACATTAATGTTAACATCATGAAGTATCATGATTATAATTCAAAATAATATTAATTACATATACTTACATCAGATTCTGTAGTGTACAAAGCCCTTTTCTATAAACTAATGGTTTAGATAAAGTTAGACCTAGAGCTTGGTAAATTTAAGTGGTAATTGGTAGTATTATCGATGTACCCATGCTCTAGGAGGCTATAGATGCTCCTTTGGAAACTCCAGTGCTAGCTGACAAGAGTATGTGTTCTGTCTGGGTGGAGAAAGATACTCTCATTTACTTAGAGAATAGCAGACCAGAAAATACCTCTATCTTGGCCTGACAAAACACTAGATGTGAAAGTTTTACCATTATCATCATGTCTGTTAATTATTTACCAAAGGTAAAGGCTACTGTTTCCAGAGCTTTATATTTATCATGCAAGTGAATTTGGGATTAAAGTAACCTTCTAGTACATTTCTTTTGTCACAGCATCATAGATTTGTTCATGGGCTCTGCTAGCGAAACTCTTAAGATAGATTTTGCATGATTTAGCATAAAGATTAGGGAAGAGTTTTTAGCTAGTCGAATCACCTCATATTACAGATGAATACAACAAAACTTAACTGACTGGCCCTGCAGAGAATAAGTAGCAATGTTGGGATTTGAACCTAGGTTTTCTGAATCTATATCATGTTGCCTTTCCAAAAAAGAAGTATGACCTAAAGAGAATTAATCTATGAGTAACAAAGAATTAGAATCACAGTGGAATTAAGAGAAGAGCAGTAAAATGCATTTTTTTGTAAGGGTTGCAGCTATGAAGGAATTTTCATGGGGAAGAATATGGATAAAAATTTTTTTGGAGATGTGGAAGATAGACTATAGATTTTCCATCCTTATTTCATATTTTTCCTAAAGCCAACTTTGACCTTAGACCTTGGGTTGCAGTGATATATTTCCGAGTTTATTGCTTTTGAGAATACACTGTCACACCCTAGAAAATAAGAAGGGATGATTGTGTTATTTACCACCCTAAACTTAAAATTAACATAAAATGTTTACAATGACTAATCACATGATTTAATGTCATATTTCTATTTCACAGTCTTAGCAATTGTTGGATAAGATCAATGGTAGAGTTATAATTGTTTGGTGTTTAATATGATTCAATATCTTTTTTAAAAAATTATACCATCTGTGTTGAAGCATCAAGACAGAAAACTGTCTTAGTATCATTTATGTAATGTAACTGCATGCCTTGAAGCATCAATTGCATTAGAGGTCAGGAAGAAATTTTCTTCTCTATACTACGCTATAAAATCAAATTATTTTGGTGCTCTATGAGAGATTTTCCACTTTTCTTCAAGCCTCTGAAGTATTGGCCATGGCTAGCCAGAGGCAAGTCACTTTAGATTTACTTTTCTTGATAGGAAGAGTGAATCATCATAGGCCTCACAGAAAGAAGTATGTGCCTCTGCTAAAATTTGATCCTAAATCATTGAAAACTAAATGCAAAGAATTAGTTCATATGTACAGTCACATACACATAAATAGTGTCATATTAATTTTAACGAGTATATTTAAAGCCTCTGATATCTATGTCAATAAAATAGTTCTTCTTGTGGTTATCATTTTCTTCAGATTTTTACTCTGGGACTCAGCAACCTCCCACGTCTCAGTAACCCTGGTAGTAGGGATCAATTTTGAGAAGATAATTTCTTTCTTTTTATTATTATTTTTCTGATACACTTAACAAGAAAAAAGCTAATTTTCCCACTGAATATCTCTTTGGTTTTCTCTTTCTGTAGATTCTTTCTGTTTTTGTTGGATGTGTTTCTGTGTTTGTTTCATTTTTTTATTCGTGGGAGTATTTAAACCAATCAATCATTGACTTATCCTTAGACATACACATAGGCAAAGAGTAAGGGAGAAAAGCAGAATGAACATAGTTGTTTTCCTTTGTACTGTTTCCACAGAGCCATCTTCCAGAGAGCTATGATAAGGAATAAATCAATATAATAAAGTCAAATATGTATTTTTTGAAAGAGCAAGATCCAAAATTGGTTTTCAGAGTGTATATCAAAGAGTAGGTTGGGAAGAATCAATTCTATTCAAAATGAGGAGATAGATTTGTCTTTGTTGATTTCCCAAAGCAGAATGGTAATCTTCTCTTTCTCCTTTCCCCTCAGGGAACCAATAGCCATATACTCTTCCATTTTGCCACTTATCAAAACTAGTTCTCAAAAAAAAAGATTCACAAAATAATCCAAACCAACATGTGCGTAAATGAAAATCATAATGTATGAATGCTCTTTACAAAGGTAGAAAAGCCTTAAGACGAAAGGTTGAGTGGAATTACTAAGCATTCAGAGGTCCTATCTTATCAGATTCATACCTTCTTTAAAGAAGACTCGATGCATATGGAAAAGCATTATCCATTTTCTTGGTTTTGGTGTAGCACATTTTTTTTATAGTATCCCAGTAATCAAGCAGACATAATGACCATATAATACATGTGTGCTGGTATGGAGGCCAATTCAGAAATTATTTAGTTTGAAAATTCAGAGATAATGTTCTAATACTCCTGAAGAGTGCATCTAGAATCTTTCTGTGATATAAATTTATTGAATTTGATTTGTAAGGATGAACTAAATCCTTCATATACAGGTACATTTGAATTATGGATGGATTTGGAAGATTATTTGTGTTTTTAAGGAAAGTTTGTCAATACATATCTTATTTGTCTACTTCACATTATTAATAAATTACATTTGCTATTATGTGCTTGTCATCTTTGTAGTGGTAATGTAACTATACTAACATTCATCAGCTATAATTACTTTAATATCACTGGGATAATTGGACTAATATTTTCTTTGCAAAGAATTTGTCCCCAGTACAAAATAAAAAGGAAATATTGGTGAACTTTAATGTCATATAATTGGAACTTAGGTATACAATGAGGGCTAATAAGAATAAGAATTAGAAAATTTAAGGTACAAATGATCTAATTTGTGTAGATGGTCTGTTATTCAGTTTAGAAGAATTTAAAAAGGGCAAGACCCTTAGATCCTATTGAATCTCCAAAAATAATTAGTTGTGTAATCTTGGATAAATCACTTTGCCTCACTGTACCTATTTTTCCTCTTTAAATGGAGCCAGAAATTATTATTACTGTTGTCTTTGTTGAAGAGGCAACTGACAGTTGAGTGGAAAGTGTGCCAGACTTGAAATCAATAAGTCTTAACTTCAAATTCAGCTTTAGAAACTTACTAGTTGGGGCAGCTAGGTGATGCAGTGAATAGATCACTGGCCCTAGAGTCAGGAGGATCTGCGTTCAAATCCGGATTCATATACTTCACACAAAAAACTAGCCATGTGATCTTGGGCAAGTCACTTAAACCCAAATGCCCTACCTTCTAAAAAGCAAAAAGAAAAAGAATCTTACTAGTTATATGACTGTGGGTAAGTCATTTAATCTCTATTTGCCTCAGTTCCCTTATCTGTAAAGTAAGGATCATAATAGCACCTTCCTCCCAGAGTTGGTCTTTAGACCAAATAAGGTAATATCTCTTTTTTAAAAAGTTTGGAATAGTACTTGGCATTTAGTAGGCACTGTATGAATACTTAAACTTTTCCCTGTTTCTACTATCATCCCGTATAGTTCAATAGTTGCCAAATCTTTTCCTTTTAACCTCTAAGAAATCTCTCATACTTATCTCCTTTTCACTATGGAGTCAGATACCACATTAGTTCAGGACATCTTATCCGAACTATTTCAACAGACTTCTAATTGGTCTCCACACCTTAATTGTTTTTCTTTCACTCCAACCTCCATACAAATGTCCTATTCATTTCCTTAAGCACAGATCTGACCATTTCACTACCCTAGTAAATAAATTATCGTGGATCCTTCTTATCTCTAGGATAAAATATAAACTCTGATTAGTATTTAATACCCTTCTTATATAACACAAATCTCATTATCCAGCCTTCTTCATTACTGCTCCCTATACTGTACAATCTAGCCAAATTAACCGTCTGGCTATTCTTCACAAATGACTCAGTAGCTATTTGCTCCACACCTTTACACCAGACCTTCCTAACCTTTGCTTGAAATATATTAAGAAAATGGACTTTGATTCAAGAAAAACTAGCCTCAAAAACTGTCACAATATAATTCACTAAGCTTCCTTGTTGCCTCAGTTTCCTCTGCTATAAAATTTAAGGCTGGATTCATTGGCCATTTAAGTCCCTTCTAACTCCAAATCTTTGACTCTATGATTCTTTTAACTTCACTGCATAAAATCCCTAACATCCTTCAAGACTCAGTATGACCACTGTCTTCTATAAAAGGATTTCCTGATTCTACCTAGAATTAAGTCTATTTATCCTTCCCTTAATTCCTGTTTATTATTTTTTTTATTTATCTTGTATTTATTTGTCTTGCATGTATACTCATTAGGTCTACTTGATTATTGGGAGAGTATGTAATCTTCTATTTATCTTTAAATTTTCTTTATCTTATTTATCATATATACAAATATATACATATATACATGTATATGTGTGTGTTTGTGTGTGTGTGTATCCCTGGCACTTAGAACACTAACTGGAAAAAATTAGGTTTTTATATATGTTTGTTAATTGATTGAGTGATACATAAAGGTATGCCAATTATTTTTAACTGGGATGCTCAATAGATAATCAACATGTGTTAAAATAAACTTATTACATAAATGGTGCAACTCAATTTGTTCAAATTTGAGAATTTATGTAATATGTATTACATGATTTAGCATGATAAGACACTAATGAATAGTCTAACATTTGTGATAGGTAGATGAAAGACAGGTATAGAGAGATAAATGTAGGGATAAATGGATAGACAGACAGACAGATACATAGATAGACAGACAGACAGACAGACAGATAGATAGATAGATAGATAGATAGATAGATAGATGGATAGATAGATAGATATAGATAGGTAGGTAGGTCGAGGATCTTCTGGTAAAGGTTTTACAATCAGTTCTCCAAAAAGAAAAGGAAAGGAAAGAATGAAAATGCATACACAGAACGTTTAAGTTCAATTTGCATTATTAATATTTTCCCTACAACTTTTTAAGTTAAGAAAATCAACAAAATAATAAATCAATCTGTAATGTGTAGGCCTTGTCAATTTCCAAGGTGTAAATTCTCACATTGAAAATTTAACAATCAGTTAAAACTGATTCCAGCACACCCCCGGATAGGCAGAACATTATTTATTGTTTACTCTGTACAGGACAGTGTGATAAATTCTAGGAATACAAATGCAAGCAAATAAGATAGTCCCTGACATTACATTCTAATGAGGTATGACAATACATAAGGTGAGCAATGCAGTACAGTGGAGAGATCATCAGAGTTGCAGTCAGGAAGGCAAATTCAAATTCAGCTTCAAACACTTAATGTGTGATGCTGAGCAAGTCACTTAATATGTTTTCCCAAGTTTCCTCATCTGTAAAGTGGGGGTAATGATAGGACCTACTTCACAGAGCTGTTGTGAGGATTGAATTAATTAATAAATTTTGCAAAGCATTTAGCACAGTGCCAGGCACATAATATTATATAAATGCTAGCTATTATCATAAACATGTATGTTGTCATGATGATACTCTATAGACATATGTATACATATATACACATATACATGTATGTATATGTGTGTGTGGCAGGACATGGGCACTATATACCAGCATGTGAGGATAGGCTTGGAGGTGAACTGGGGGTTTGGAAAGAAGCTGATGGTCGTAGTACAGGCAGTATTTGCATTATTTTCTGGACCTGACCAGAGTAAAAACAGAGTATATTCTTGCAGAGGCTGTCTGCCAGGAGAGTAACCACAGCAAAGAGAGTGCATTTCTGGTTATGTCTATAAAATTAGACAAAGAAGAAATCTATTTACCCAATTTATCCCAGCTATATAGGGAAGTATTTTTTTTTCTTAGTTGGTCAATTAGAAAGAAATAAAATGACTAGAATTAATGAGTGAAAAGAGTACTAAAAATCTAGGTCTCATTTAGCTACAAATAAAACATCTTTGAATTAGTTACATTACAAAGGGAGAGCAATGGGGGAAAATTCTACATAAAACAAACTATCTTCAAGTTACAATGTCATAAAGGATTCAGGATGAATATAACCTGTAGATGTGGGTCTAGAAATAAAGAGTTGTTGGTGAAGTTGTGGAATATTGTCACACAAATAAATATAAGAGATGATAAGTACACTTTCATTATCATGTATTTTCTTAAGACATATCTTTTATGTTTTACAGAATAAAAACATGATTACTACCATGAAAAGTGATGTAATGCTGGCTTTATGAAGTTAGGCTCCACCGATAGATCTGATGGTAAGCAATATTTTCTTTCCAATGGTCATTACATTTTAATTTAAAGAGACTAAGCAGAAATGTGTCAACCATTGGGTGAGGTAGCCTTTCTCCATGCTGATCATGTTATCATATAAAAAAAGGAAAATGTTATTGATCCTATGTATCCTATGTCAATTATAAAATGATGGTAAAAAGAGTGATGGTGATGGATGGTAAAGGCCACATAAGTTTTAGAGTACCTGAGAACAGTTAAGCTGGAAGTATAAGAGAAATAAAATAAATTATTAAGTAGGTTTATTCCTGGACTTAAGGGGAAAAAGAAAGATCATTTCATTGGACATTGATCACTGTCCTGAGGGCTCTTAATAATACGAAAACAATATAGGTGAGATTATGTACCAGCATCTGCTGCAGAAGGTGATCATATAGAGAAATTCTTAGAAGATCTAGGGAAGATCATTCAAAGTTATCTCTACAAAAGTAGGAACAAAGGATTATAAAGGAATATGTTTCAAAAACACACTTCCAGATTAACAAATTAGTCATACAGTTGTAGAAATTAGAAACCTCAAAAAAGTCTTGCATGATTAATTTCTTCAAATAAATATTTGGAAAGCTTTGAACCTGCCAAGAGCCAATCAGTTTCTATAAAAAAAAATGTAATAGAATATGTATCCCAAAGAGATCACTGAAAGGGAGAAAGGACTTGCCTGTACAAAAATATTTATAGCAGGGAATGCTCCTCAATTCAGGAATGGCTGAACAATTTCTATTATATGAATGCAATGGAATACTATTGTATTATAAGAAATGATGAACAGACAGATTTCAGAAAATAAACAAACAAACCTGGAAAGACTTACATGAACTAATGCTGAGCGAAGTGAACAGAACCAGAAGAGCATTGTACACAGTAACAGCAACATTGTGCAATGATCAACGATGTCTGACAGTTCTACTCAGCAATAAAATTATCAAAGACAATTCCAAAAAACTCATGACAGAAAATCCTAACTGCATCCAGAACAAGAATGATGGAGTCTGAATGCAAATCAAAGCATACTATTTTCACTGATTTTTTCTATTTTTCCTCTTTTGTTCCATTTCTTTTTTTTCACAACATGTCTAATATGGGAATGTGTTTAGTATTACTGAGCATGTATAACTTATATAAAATTGTTTGCTGTCTTGGAGAAAAGGGAGGGAAGGAAGACAGGAAAAAAAGGAACTAAAAATCTTATACAAATAATGTTGAATACTGTCTTTACATATATGGAAAGAAAAGGAGAAAAAACAAAATTTAGTGTTTGGAAAAATGTAATAGACTATATCTTAAGTTGTAATAAATGAATGGTCAGTGATGTTGTAGTCATGACCTGTGTATTGAGATCAAGTGGTCAGGAAAAAAATATTCACACCAAATTAGAAAAGAAAAAAAAAAAAGCTCCTGCACTTAAAACAGGTATAGTTACCATTGACTGAAAAAAAATACATTGCCTTTGATTTCAAGTCAGGACAATAAGCATTAATTATATTCTTAATATGTGCCAGGCTCTCGTATAAGAACTAGGATTAGAAATACATGCAGAAAGATATGTCTAGTTCTTACAGAAGACATTCCTTCTTATAGTAGAATGCCACCCCCTAAAAGGAAGCTAAAAATCAGGTGAAAGAAAGGGAAGAAATGGAAGTTCCTGGAGAAAGTCAGAAGACTGAGAAATGCAGCCAAAATAGAAATGAAGACATAGTTGACCTCCACATTCTCCCTAAAATGGAAATTTGGGGTGCAACTATTTAAACATTAGAAGAAGATGGAGGGGGTAGGGTATTTCTTCTGTGAGAAATCTAGGGGCTAAGTTACCTCTTAAAGTGAAAAGCTTTCTATGGTATGATAGGAAAAAAAGAAAGGCTGAAGTCAGAGTCAAATCTAGAAAGGAATAATTGTCACCATTCCAAAATAAGGTTTAACTGATAATAAAATGGTTGCCAGAGTGAGAAACTTTGTAAACAAAGGCTAATTGAGTTTTCAATATAATCTATTTAGAGAGCATTATAGAGAAGGAAGATAGGACTTTATAAGCAATGTCATTTCTCAAAACAATGAGAAGCATTTGAGGAGAAATAAAGGGTGGTTTGAAACTCAACCAATAGGTTTTGTAAATGCTTATAGCAAGTGTTCTTCATTACTACTTCGAGCAGGAAAATTGAATATAACATGCCCATATTGAACATAACTGTTTGTTGATAACACAAAGCCCTTAAATACCTTAGGACAATGTCTTAGTCCCTCAAAAACATAATCAATACAAGAAAATGAGCATGTGGTCCAGTAGAAGGAATCCTTGATGCAGAATTAGTGAACCTGAGTTGATATCCCTACTGTGTCATTCACTACCTGAACATCCCAGGAAATATCACTTAACCAACCTCAACCTTAGTTGTAAAAGGAAGGTGTGGACAAAAAGACATGCAAGATCCCTTTCAAATCTAACTATATGATTCTGTGGTCCCATGAAGAACAAACCCAATGAACAAAACCAAGATTAATTGAAACAGTAGAATGTATACCCAGGTAGTACATTAGGACATATGACTTGCACAGTGACTATAAGGGGCTGGTGAAGAAGACCAGTATTGAATATGTATATAAAATGAACTAGATTAAATTTGGAAATTTCTTTGAATTTTAAATATTTGCAAGATGCATGAATATAAAAAAAATTAGGTAACCTAAAGATCTATATAAAGAACTCAAATTTAAAACTATATTATCTTGGGGAAAATAACATTAGAAGAATGGTTTGAATAACATTGAGGACATCTTCAACCAGAAAAGGAGACTGGTCAGACACATACCAAAAGCAAGGGATAATAGATGGATAGCTTGTGTTGCAGTAAAACCACAAAATATTAGAACTCAGTGGAGAACTTACAATGGGTTTGACATATTTTTTGTAAGCTTTCTGGAAGGGAATGTATGTGAATCACTTGGGTTGAGAAAAATATGAGTGAAACAGTTGTAAAATGTGGCTAATAAAATCATCTCTTTCTCAGCATTTTTAGGAGGAACATACAAGTTCAAATGAAATAAGACATTCAGTGGAAACTTAATGATCCAGAGATTCTTCCTTCTCTGTACTTCAGTTTACAAAGTTCTGAACACATTTGTATCTAGTTCACATGCCTAAGGGAACAGAGAAGGGAACAGATATATATTAACCATATACTGTCCCAGGTACTGGTTTAAACACTTTATAAACATTATCTAATTTGATCCTCAAAAACTCTGGGAGGTGGCTGATATCATGACCAATTTACAGTTAAGAAAACTGAAGGAGGAAAAAGTAATACATGCAGGGTCAAATATAATTGCATGAGGCTGTATTTGAACTCAGTTCTTCCTGGATCTAGGCCCAGAACTTTAATCCATTGTGCAACCCAGATGCATAGTATAAAATGAGAATGGTGCAGAATTCTAGGACTGAAAAGAGCTTTTCGAATAACCTCATCTACTCTCCTCCTTTAAAGAAAATGAGCTAAATGTCATCCAAGGAGTTGAAATGAATGGTCTAAATCCATGTAAGTAGTGATTATTATACACATTCATGCATACAGATACACATACATATGCACAGATATATACATAGTAAGTATGAAATAGATATCTCTAAATATACAACTTCAGGTCATATTTAAATACAGTTATAAATATATATGAGACATGAGATATTGGGTGATGTAGTAGGTAGAGAGTTGGCATCAGAATCTGGAAAATTAATTTGAGTTTTTCTTTTGACAGATTGGCTTTGTGAACTTCATCAAGTGACTTAACCTTTCTGCGACCTCAAGTAACTGTAAAACTTTAAGCTGCAAAGCAGATATCAGCTTCCTTAGGTAAAAGTGGTATTCCTTACCAGTGAACTCACAAGACTGGTCCAGTCCCCAAGACACAGATATATCTTATGTATATGCATATATGTATATATGAATTTATGCCTGTATGCATATGTATGTGCCAGTATGTTCACATGTATCCATATATGTATAGATAGATACTCTACTGATCTAGTTCATATCTCATCCAAATTTGATTATTCTGTATTGTTCTTATTTCTGTTTTCTCAGAATTCTAAAGAATCTATCCAACTAGATATGGACATTCTTTAGTTAACACAAATAAAGCACTTAGATTATTCAGTTGTTGTTTCTCAGTGCTCATTGAAGGTCTCTCCATGTCTCTTTTTTTTCCAGTTACATTTTCTCTTCTATAATGTTAGACAGGTAACACTGACTACCTTCATAGATCTAGCACAGGTTCACTCAATTTGGGTAGACAGGAAGAGAAGAATGGAGTTATAATAATGGGTTAAATAAGCTTATTTTATTCTAATCTAGTATTCTCAAATGAGTTTGCTGATAATGGGAGCACCAATTCCTACAGCTTCCCCTCCAACTCTTCTCACAGGGGTGGGTGAGGATATAGCAGGAGGTACAACTCCTATGGGTTCTGTAAGCCTTAATGGGGGCCAATTGTGGCAGATACATGCATTCCTCTATACATCACCCAAATCCCTCCTTACTGACCAGTGCCCACTTGATTTGTAGGGCAATAGACAAAAAAGACAACTTGCAAACATGAAGCTCACTGGATAACTTTAGCAATGTTGTCATTTAGTGCAAGCATAGTAAAAATTGTGTCATGTCATCCCCATATCTCACTGGGCAGTCACAGAAGTATTGTTTATTACTATGGTTTTAAGAATTGTTATCTAGGATCCTGGGAGCTATCATGGGAGTGTTTATCTAGAAAAGAGCAGCAAAATCCTTACATATAATTCGCATATGCTACAGTCAAATAAGATTATGCATCTCACCTGGACCTTTATGTCATCAACAATATTGGTTCTACTTGAGATGATCTTGTCCCATGATTTTTTCAGTCATATGACATAGACAGTAAAATATTGGCTTTCAAATGTTTGGATTGTATTGAAGTGAGTTGTTTGGCATCATTAAAATCACTACTCAGTTTGCCAATCTGATTCAGCATATTCTCCTATTTAATTCTGGGTCTACCTCATTGTCCATCTAAAGAACATCTCCAAGCTATATATTATACATATTTGTGTGCTAATAATGAGAGGTGCCCTTTTTTAAGATAAATCATTTATTGTTCATTTACTGTGTGCCAGGCCCTACACTAAATACTTAAGAAAGAAATGTGAGCAAGCAAATCAGTCTCTGCCATCCAAGTGTTTATTTTCTAATGAGAGAAGATAAAACATTATAGCAGGTAGAAAGAGGATATGGCTATGATATCATGGTTTGGAAATGGTGGCTGTGATGTGATGCTCAGGAAATTACTTCTGGGCAAAAAAAAGTGAAAACTCACTTCTAAGAGTTTGGAAAGGGATCTCAGAGACCTTCTAATAACAGGGGCCTTAATATAGGGATCTAAAACCTGTAGAGTATGATGATATCTTTTGAGTCTACCTACCTCTCCTCCCTCTATTTGACACTATGGGTATTAATAATATATTAGTATTTCCTCTTTATAGATAAGGAAACAGAGACTGAGAGAAGCTGATTAAAGTAACCATGATCCCACTGCTAATAAATTGCAGAATTGGGAGTGGCTCTCACAGAGAGATGCCCTTCTAACCAACTGTCATACTCTGGCTAATATACCTCTTTTTTTTCCCATTCTAGTTATTTCTCCTTTGAATGAAAACGGATCTCTGTGAGGAGACACTGCAGTATTTTTTGGTGAAGCTTGATTTAATTAAGACAGCATAATTCATAATTTAGGGAGTCTACTGAGCCTTCCTCACCATTGATAGAGTCTATGGTTTCTTCATGGCAGTATATAAAATTGTGGTGTATGTGTGTGTTTATGTATGTATATATGTGTATATATCTATATCTATCTATCTATCCATCTATGTCTACATCTATAATCTTTTTTAACTTAATTTGTGTTGATGTCCAGCATATAAATAAATGAACAAAGGTTTCTATGTGTTCTAACTTATCTGTCATGGATGGCCTACACATATATGCATGAAGCAATTTATCAAGTGTTTAAGACTATAAGAATCAGAAAAGAAATAAATACATTGTAAACTACTTGAAAATAATCTCAACTAAAAAAAAAGACATGCATGATCTAATTATGTGTGGGCAGATGATATTCAAGTCAGAGGGGTATAATTATGCTGCATCCTGGTCCTTCATTTTGGCTAAAGTAATAATTAAATAGAAGTTTAAGCACTAACGATTATCATGTAACTTACCTCAATTAACAGAGATATTTTATTTCAGAACCTGATCCCTGAGATAATCAACAAAATGCAATGGACATTTTGGACACTCAAAAAACTACAGAATATATAAAATAAAATCCACATGTACCTGCAGTGTATTTTGATACACCTGTATTCATTTCTAGGAAAGAAAAGAAGAGGATTTGGTTTGAATTTTCTCCAATAAAATTATAAAGTTTATTGAACAGATAGAAATATGATTGTAAAAATGACTTTGATCCTACCTACTGGTATGACAATTTTTAGTCAAGTCAATGTGATTATAAAGAATGGATTCATCAATGAGGGAGAAAAATACTGGTGCATCTGCTACACTATCATCCAATCAATACCCAACTGCTGAAGTGATACTTTCAACACAATTTACTTTACTAGTAACTGGCCTGTTTTTTGTTTTTTTTTTTTTTATGAGAACACTTTTCAGCAACATGAAAACATAACTAATGATGGTGGACACAATGATGGGTACTCAGAGATACAGGAGAAGGAGGTGGATGGATATAAGGACAATTTTGATTTTTTTTTAATTATTGGGGTTCAGTTCTACCATAGAGTATTGGGACTAAAACACATCTAACTGAAAACAATATGTTCCATTTTTCTCAGGTAAATTGCATCTTCCACTAAGAGCTCTCTGAAAGATCAATTTACTCCAAGAAGATGAGGATTTACTGCTATGAAAGAAGTCTTTCCCACTTTTAAAAAGACTATCTCACAGTCTTCTAATACTATTGAAAGCACAGATTCTCCCAGGATTATTCAGAAACATAGCAAAAAAATTAACATATCTTGTTTTGTGAACAGTGCTATTCATTTATTTTTCACCTGCTTATTAAATTATTCTCATTAGTTTGTGCATAATTAAAATATATCCTGTCTATCATTGTTTGTTTTTCTTATGTTAGTTTTCACAATTTCTTTATTGGTTTCTATTCTGGGAAGCACTGATCGGTCTTACATGAGAATGTGATGGGAGCTGCACTGAGTATATAGTGTTTAGAATCAAAATTGATTTAGGAAGATAAAGTTACTTTACTGGAGATCTAATTTTAGTGGGACATTTGAGACATCTGTACAATTGACAATTTCTTACCCCAGTAAGAAAATAATTTTGCCCTTTACCATAACATACCCTTCATATTTGTCTAAAAATTTAGAGGACAAGACTATTTCATATGATATATTGGTATAAAACTCTTCCATGGATATTGGTTCATGTGATATTTTAATGATAAAAGTCTATATATGCTTTATAGTTAAATTCTCTTTAAAATTATTTGAGAGCATCTAAAAATTTATGATATATTCATCTATATTGTAAACATCATGTCTGTTTCTCTCATTTCCTCATTGTCTCTGTCTCACTGTCTCTTTCTCACTCAGTCTCTTCCTTCTCATCCTCATTCTCTATTTCTCATTCTCACATGTGCATATATATTGTCTAAAATTTTCAGATTCTTACATGCTAACCTCTTTGGATAAGATCATGGAATAGAAACCCAAAAAAAGAATGTCCTCCACAAATGCAGATTGCAGCTTCTTTGTGATTAATAGCATCTATAAGCATTAGAGTGTTTTTCCCCCAAAGGGCAAGAATTGGTGTACATGACTTGACCATGGTGACACATATGCATAAAGTGAATAAAGCAGAATCAGAACATTGATCTTTGGATCTCAATATTCTATTCACCATAAGATGTTGACATTAACTATTTGGGACATTATAAAAAGAATAAAGAACCTAATTATATGACTACATTCAAGTTTATGACACATATAGACAGTGACTTTAGCATAATATTCAGATAGAAAAATACTATTTATAATACGTAACTAAAATGTAATTTTGACATAAAGTCTATACTTAATTTTAAACTTCATTGAAAATTCACATAACAACAAAGAGATTAAAAAAACAAAGTATGTTTGTCAAAATTCTTCAGTTTTTGATGAGGGTTGAATCCATGTAGCTACAGTCAGAGTCATTCATTAATGTACAACTTTTAGCAAAGCAAATAAAACAAAATATGCAAAATATTGACACCTACATAAAGAAGTTGAACCAAATTATTAGCACTCTGTGATATTTCAATAGAACTTCATAAAGCACTGTACCCTATGAATGTTGTAGACAAAAGATAAGCATTAGTTTCTGCCCCTAGTTTTAGAAGAAGCAAAAATCTGGAAATGAGTAACTCATCTAGACAAAGTTCCTAATGCAGTAATGCTTCCCGTCTTCTTATGGATCTCTTAATACCTAAATATGCATATATACATACACATACATACACACTCACACATTACTGTTTGACGATCATAAACACTGCATATAACACTAACAGATTATATTACCAATATGTCCTATTTGTCATAAATTTGGTTGATTACTCAACTGCTGAGTTGTAACTTTTGAATAATAACTAAAGTATGTATATGTCTGCATACATATATGCATGCTGATCAATGCAACACAAAGAACACCTATAAATATATGTATTTATTTATGTGTGTACACAGACATACACATGCATACAAATACATATACACATATGTCAAAGGGAGTGCCCCCCCACCTCTTCTTGAGCTGGCAAAAGCTAAAACTCTTTGGTAAATATCAATGAGCTTAATCCTTATCAACCTGTGCAGAATGTTTAGTTCATGTAATCCCCAAGTGGTCTTTGGTGCTGGAAAAGATAATGTGTAATTGGTTTCATTCTGCTAGTGATATAACAAATAGAAGTTTCTTTTAATTGTCTGTGGTCATGTAGCCATTACTGAGGTTAATTCAAAGGATACTAGTCAAATGGAAACTGATCTGTCTCATTAAATGCCTTCTTTCTGCCTGAATAAATTCCTGTTATAAAACAGAAGCAGTACTATGAGGGGAGAGGCCTCAGGTCCACCCAACCTGACTCCTACTTGTAGCCTGTCAATCTAGACATTGAGTTTTATCTCAGCACTATTTTTTTCAACTTAGGTGAAGGTGACTGGAAGCTACAACCTTATACACTTGAAATGCCAGTAGACCAGGACACAAGGATTTCTAGGAGTCAAGTGCTCATAGTTTTACAGTTAGACTATCTCTGATGCTCCTAGAAGAAAGAAGCAACCTTTAGGAAACAGTACAGTGGTAACTGAGACAAGGGCTCATTCAGTGGTGATGACATATTCAGACATGAAATTTTCAAGACCATTACTATGTGGAAATTGCATTAAGTCTAAGTCCCTAATCACAGGAAACTGAATTAATATAGGAGTAATCATACTTTTGAGGTATGCTTTTTCTTTGAAGTAAATATCACTTTCTAGGAACTAATTAATATTAATTGGCTACTTACTACTGAGGCTTGTCACTGGCAGCTAATAGAGAGTATATTGTATTGTAATAGAGACTTTTGTGGATCACATTTTTTTCTAATTGCCCTCCAAAGGAAAATCTGAGAGAGGAAGGGAGTAATATAGACAAATCTCTTGAATTTAGAAGTTAAAGGTAGAGTATCCCTTTCTGCATCTGTATGTTTTATTTGTCTCTATATCAGTTATGGATAACAGTGTATAAGTATGTTTATATGCACACATGACTTTGTACATATGCCTTATATATGTACCTACATGCATGTATGCATGCACGAATACATAGATATATGTATCATAACAATGCATACAGACCTATATATACATATGTGTTGTGTAAATATATGGATTTACAGATATATATATATATATATGTATATATACATATATATATAAATTGCCCATTCTTTATATGGTTACAGATTAGAGATACATATGTAGTATGTAGTAAATGGAGATGCAGAAGAAGGAAGAGACAGACAACATGAGACAGACAGAAAAAGAAAGGGAGACAGAGAGAGAAAAAAGAGAGAGAGATAGAGACAGAGAGACAAAGAGAGAAAAGAGAGACAGAGACAGAGACAGAGAGGCAGACTGAGACAGAGAGATTTTCTATAATTTCTTTCCTAGTGCAAAAAGGTTGCTAAATTAACCTCCTCAATTTTAAGAGTACCCATCATGAGTGCTCTTGAAGGACAAGAAAGAAAAAGGGAGGAGCTAGGGATTATCTAATAGGAGTTAGGGAGCAGGACTGTGATTTCATTGGTGTAAGGAAAATGTGGAGGAAGGCATGCCAATCAAAGAAGGATTATACTTCTTACATGTATTATGCTTTTATAGAGGTAACCAGAGCAGGGAATTCAGTGACATATAGCCAGCATGTGTCAGAGGCTGACTTTTTATTCACTATAACACGTCAGAAACATCTTCAAATAAAAAAAATCATCCTTTTTTTCTAGTCACATATCACTTGCAGGAGGACATTGAAAGTGATGTAAATCCTCATTCTTTGTGAAATCTGGGAGTTAGACTAAGTAAATAGAATAATCCTTTCAATCTTTAAAAATTGTCTATTATTCTTCTATACATGATTCAAAGCAGTTTTCCTATCTTCACAATTTCTTAATTCAACTGGCATAATTATTCACATTTCTAATCATATTTTCTCTCTTTGTACTGTAACTTAATAATTATTTTGACAGTCATATTATAAATTGACTCAGTCATGATTCACTCACACAAAATATCATGCAGCAAAAATTCATATTGTCAGTGCAAATGGCCTTGGTTACAACAATGCATCTAAAGTACATAAAGTCAACATCTTGATTCAAGACGCCCCCTCATTCAAGGAAAGAAAAATTACTAAATTAAAAACTATAATTCAATGCTATTTTGGTTTTGCAAGTAGAACTTACCAGACTTTCCTTTGGTACAAATTTAACTGTCCAATCAATTTCTAACCCTCAGAGATGCTTGGTTATTTATTTATTATTATTTATTTTAACCGGATTTCAGTGTCTTTGTTCAATAAGTTTTAACCTTGTGAATTTTGAGAAAAATGTTAACATTCCTGAAGTGGTGTTTATGTTCATGTAAATATGAATTTTGCCGATATTTTTGTCAAATCTATTCATTACGTTGGTCAATAAAGTACACCAGTTAACATTTTAAAATGTCAAACAGATTTGTTTAATTGTACTAGTCTTGGAATATATAATATGAATAAAATGGAAAGCACGATTTTGACCTTCCAAATGGTCAAATTAACATTTAAAAGAAATCTATGTATGTTGAACCATAAAGAATATTTTGACAATGCACTTAAATACTTTTGTTCATCAGTTCAGGAAAGATTAGATAACAGTAAGGAAAAAACAAAGTTAAAAAAAAATCACCCCCCAAAACATATATTCAATATTAACAGAATCATGCAATTCATAAAATCTATCATTTATAAGGATAAAGGAAAAGAACATTTGGAAACTATACAATGACTTTTGTTCAATGTATTTAAAAATTATTGAAGAGCATCATCTTATCCTTGTTGCAGAATAAAGTGTAGAACATTTCAAAGTGTTCTCTAATTGTAGTGAGAATACCTGGGATTAGTTCAAAGCTCTTCCATTTACAACTTATTTGATCTCATGGAAGTAACATTCCTTCACTAGATTTCACTTTACTAATTGGTAAATTATAGACAGTGTATTTTAGTGGCCGTAGGAGTTTAAGCTTCACAGCCCTTCCCAACTTCTCTCCCTTCATTTTAACAGCAACTTGAGTACCATAAGGCTACTGTTCTCTTCATACTAACTGCTTATTAGTTTCATGAACCATTGAATTTATCAGTTTTCTTCAACAGCTTGTTTAAATAATCAATTCTTTACATTTTCTTGTTTTGTCAACAACTATTATTTTTTGAATCCTTCTCCCCATGTACTTCAGCTTGAGTTCCTCTCTTCAGGCGCATAATCCTTGATTCTCCTTGGACCTGCTTCATTTTGTTCCTTCTTTAACATTCAGTCATAAAAGCCTAAAGTACAAATAAATATGATATATTGTTCTTTTCCAATTTTGCCTCAATATTCTCCCAATGGCTCACTCCTTCCAAATCCAGTCTGACTTTCTTCTCAAGTTATGTTTAGGGTTTTTTTCTTATTCATCAGCTCCAATCCTCCTCTCCTCTCCCACTCCCTTGCAGAAGAAGTCATATTGTTGCTCTATTTTAAAATGCATGAGAACAGGGGCTAAGTCATTTATTTTTTCTTTTTACATGGTAGGAATTATACTCATGGCTGTCAGTACCTAGAAATGAAAAAAAAAAAAACTCTACCCATGATCTTGATGGATTGGAAAGTGATAACAAATAATTTTGACCCATTAAAGAAAGAACTGAGATGTTATACATTAAACATTCTTGAACTTTCATCATCATGGTTATAGGAATTAAATCTAGAAAGGACATTAGTAATCATCTAGACTGACATGGACAATTTACAGAGAAATAAACCGAAGTCCTGAGAGATTAAGTCATTTAACACAAAGTGAAACAGCTAGTAAAAACCAGATCTGGGAATCAGACTCAACACCTTTGCTCCTGAATCCAGTGATCTTTCCATTGCACCCTGTCTGACAGCCAGCTTGGAAGTTTAGATTCATGTAGATATATACATATGACCGCATGTGAGCATGTAGATACATACAAGCATACATGCTCACACGTGGTCACATGGGATATATTCATATCAAAGTGGTCACAATATGCATGTACTCACGTATATATTAATATATACATAATTATATATAATATTAGAATATATATTAATCACATGAAAACATCAACATCACAAGTTATGTCCTAGGATCAAGAGAAAATTAAGAGAGGGAGTCACTCTTTTGATAAGGTAGAGTAACGCTGGGCAAGTCATTCAACCTTGTTGTCTTAGTTTTCTAATCCTCAAAATGAGCTGGAGAAGGAAATGTCAAATCACTCTAGTATCTTTGACAGGAAAACCCCAAATGAGTTCATGGAGTGTTGGACTATACTGAAATTACCCCCAAAGGAATAATAGGTAACCAAAGAGAAACAGTAGAGAATAATAGCCAAAATTCCATACATACTCCCAGCATAGGGGTCAGTGGGGATCATAAACAAGTGGACATTTTCTATACAGCTTTGGATGATGTCAGTTTTTTTTTCCTTCTTTCAATAAAATGTTCTTCTGTAAAATCTTGAAATCATTACGTGAAAGTAGGAGTCAGTCTGGATGGTAGCTTAAACATATTTTTCTAGTTTTCCTGGAGGCAGGCAAGAGAGTCAAGAGAAGAAAAAACATGGCACATGGTTTACTGTGCCCTTTGTGCCACAGAAGTCCCTGAAGCATGGGCTTGAAATATCTCATATTATATAGTCTAAAGTATAACTTGTTTTATAGATCCAGATGATGGTATTTTAAGAAGACTGTATTACTAAAGGTTGCTACTCTAGAAGGTTTAAAATTCATATATTCACAACAAATATAAAATGATTGGAAACAACACGAAATTGGAACATGAATGATTTTATGGAGAGAGAAGAAATAAAGTATCAGAAACATCTGCTTGTAGGTGAATAGATATTTTGGAGTCCTTTAGAAACTTTAAAGTAATTTTCTTACATTAAATTATTAATTTGGCTATTCCTTGTCTCAAACTGTTTGAAACAATTTTATGACAGAATCTTCTTTTTAAAGAAAATAGTTGTCTTCATTCTTCCCTCCTCTCCTCCTCCTTCTTCTTATCTATTATCTTTTGTTACATTAATGGTATGCTCAAAGAAGCAATGAGCTTGGATTCATGATACAGGAATCCAAGGATCTGAATCCTGACTGTGGCAACTTTAAAATCATATAACCTATTCCAGCCTAAAATGCCTTAGCTGAATAGTAATTCTTTTATTATTTCAGTAAATGGTTGTAAGGAAAATGTTTTATAAGCCATATATGTCTGTTTATGAGCACATACATGTATAACTATATAACTATATATGCACACATACATATATATGTTTATTGTCTTTACTTTTGAGTCTATGTTTATGAGTGAGTTCACATTTATATATGTTTATATGATTGGTAGTCTTCTTGTTTTCATGTAAAAAGGCTCAAGGAAGGAGCCAAAATGATGTTAGTATTTTAAGTTTTAAAGAAACCATGATGGAATTAAAGCAGGAAACTTAAACAGAGAATACTAGACCTTGTAATGCCATGCAAAAGCAGCTTTCCAGAAAAATGCTACTATGAACAGCTTTTAAGGTTCTGATTACACAGTACAGTGAACACTCTATTCCATTAAAAAATCAAAGCAAAACATTCACAGAAAATCTAGGCACAGCATTCACAATATTATAACTTAATCACAGAAAATCACAATATAGTATTCACAACAGCTTATCATTAAAATGGCCACATGGTTTTCACCAAAGAGGTCACAATAGTTTTCAACAAAGTACACTCATTTTGTATTTTCAATCATCCCTCAGGAGGTTTGCCTCCTTACTCAGTCATTCAGTCATCTGAAAGTATAATAGTCAAAGTCTTCCACTCATGGGGCACACTAAGTTAACTCAATCAGTCACTTATTCAGCAATCAATTACTAAGTATCATTAATCATTAAGTACAATGATTAGAAAATACACAGACTCTCCACCCCTAAGTCACTATTAAATTACAATTTCATCACTACTCAGTACCCACGGAGAAGTCTTTTCATCTTGACTTGAGGCAGGCAGCTCTTACCTGAATCCACCAAACAGTCACCAGGATTCAAAGGCAGACAGCTCCCAATTCTTTGTCCAGCTCTCTGTGTAAGTCCTGTCCTACACTGAAATTCATAGGGTCCAATCCATCTCAAATCCTTCATAATTTCTGTTCCTGGGAATTCAAGACTCAACCAAGCCACAAACAGACAAAATTTTAGCATCCCAGTCATGCTTCCTCAGTCTTCTGCAGCTCATTCAAAAAAATCAGAATCACCTTATGCAGCCTGGGGGGGCATGGCTTGTGGGCTCCTGGGATCCTGGGCTCCTGGGCTGCTGGCCTCCTCTTCAGCCTCCTGGGCTCCTCTTCAGAAGAAGCTCTGCCACCACAAGTTTTCAGGAAATTCAGACTCAGTTCTCAATTCTCATTTCTCTTCTGTAGCTTCTCTGCCTCCAGATGTTGGTCTCAAGAAATTCTGATTGTCCACTTTTGAGGCTTTTCCTTATATACACACAGCATTAGCTTCCTGTTTCAGCCAACCCCTTCCTGTTATGTCAGCAACAGTAGACAGGAGTTCATACCTTCTGTTTTCCCAACAAAAGCTTGATCAATTACTTAGTGCTAAATACCTGTTACCTTTGCTTAATTTGACACAAGGTGCCAAGTGCCTGCTTACTTGCCAATACAAAAAGGGGTCTTCAAATTCAAATTACATTACCATTACAGACCTACATTTTGGAGGGGCCTCAGAGGCTTCCCAGGACATCCCCTTCATTTTGCAGATTAGGGTATTGAAGTTCATTGAATACCTATGTGCCTTGCTAAAGGTCACAGAAGTAGTAAAAGTATCAGAGAATAAGCAAAACAGGAAGACTGCAGATCTATGTTTCTGGGAATTTTATCTGTAACTAAGTAAATCTCTTTGTTTTTGGAAGATGGTTTGTGTGTGTGTGTGTGTGTGTGTGTGTGTGTGTGTGTGTGTGTTTGAAAGAGAGAGAGAGAGAGAGAGAGAGAGAGACAAAGAGAGACAGAGACAGAGAAACAAAGAGACAGAGAGAGACAGAGACAGAGACAGAGACAGACAGACAGACAGGGATAGAGACAGAGACAGACAGAGACAAAGACAGAAAGACAGAGACAGAAAGCAAGATTGAGTGAAAGACAGCAAGTCTGAGAGACAAAAAGAGACACAGAAAGATATATAAAGAGACAGAGACAGACAGAGATCTAGGAACACAAAGAGAGGGCATCTGTAAATATTGGCAATTATGAAGAAATGTATAAAAATGTATAAAGCTATGCTTCTCTCTCTTTCGATATATAGATATATTTTGATTTATATACACACATATATTTTGTTAAATGGTTAATCTTTCATATGTATGTGTGTATGTATGTATGTATGTATGTATGTATATATGTGTATATAATGTCGGTTTCTGAGACCAAAAAAACGTTGGGGAGAGCTTTTTTTTTTT
>CM053580.1:341806738-341822328 GCA_028627135.1 Pseudochirops cupreus | reverse complement strand
TGGCAGGCTCCTGGTGAAGGAAACAGAATTTTCCCAGGATCTGGAAGCTGGGCTGCTACTTGCTGGACTGAGAACTGAGTTGGAGTCTTTTGAGACCAGAATCTGGTGAAGGCTGAGATTTCTTGCTGAGAAGACCACCTGGAAGGCTGAGATTTCTTCTGGGTCTTAGGGCCAGTTCAACTGCTGGAGGACTGAAGAAGCATGACAGGCATAAGACTCTGTTTGTGGCGTGGGTGATACTTGAGTTAAAGGCAACAGAAGTTGTGAATGTTTTAAGATGTGTTGGACCCTGTGAACTTCAGTGTGTAGCAGGAAGTGCCCTGAGGACTGGAGAAGAACCTGGAAGCTGTCCACCTCTGAATCCAGATGACAGTTTGGTGGATTCAGGAAGGAGCTGGGACCATGGAAGAGGATCCAGGGAATCTGAGAAATCACCCTGACTCAAGATGAAGAAAAGGCCTCTCCTTGGATATTGAATTTGGTGACAAAATTGAACTTTACTAGAGACCAAGGGGTGGGGGTTTTGTGTAATTTTCTAATGATTATATTTAGTGATTAATAATACTTAGTGACTGATTGCTAGAAAAGTGACTGATTAAGTTAACCTATAATTGCCCCATGAGTGGAAGACTGACTTTTATTGTGAAATGATTGAATGGTTAAGTAAGGAGGCAAACCTCCTTAGGGATACCAAATGATATTCTTTTGTTCTTTGTTCTAAATACTGTGACAACTTTGGTGAAATCTTTGTGGCTATTTTAATGTTAAGCTGTTGTGAACACTATATTGTGATTTTCTGTGATAAGATGTGATGATGTGAATATTATATTGTGGTATGTTGTGAATGTTTGCCTTGATTTGTTATGGAATAAATGGACTGTTCACTATATTGTGTAATCAGAACCTTAAAAGCTGTTCACAGTAGCTTTCTTTTGGGAAGGTGCTTGTGTATGGTGTTACAACATACACCCTCCTATGTAGACATATATATATGTATACATATGTGTACATTTATATTTTCTTTAACTATCCTCATACTGAGAAAATTTTCATAAGTTACAATTATAATTTTTACATGTAGGCAAGTAAATAATTCAACATTGATAAATTCCTTATAATTTCTTTTCCCTGTTTACCTTTTCATGTTTCTCTTACTTCTTGTATTTGAATGACAAATTTTCTATTCAACTGTTTTTTTTTTCATCAATAATTCCTGAAAGTCCTCCACCTCATTGAATGACCTTATTTTCCCTTGAAACATTATACTCTGTTTTGTTGGGTAGATGATTCTTGGTTTTAATCCTAGGTCCTTTGACCTCTGGAATATCATATTCCAAGCCCTTTAATCCCTTAATGTAGAAGCTGCTAGATCTTGTGTTATCCTGATTGCATTTCAACGATATTCACATTGTTTCTTCTTGGCTGCCTGTAATATTTTCTCCTTCATCTGGGAACTCTGGAACCTAGCTACACTATTGTTAGGAGTTTTCTTTTTGGGATCTTTTTCAGTAGGTGATTACTGAATTCTTTCAATTTCTGTTTTGCTCTCTGGTTCTAAAATATCAGGGCAAAAAGGAAGGGCTCTTTATGTTATTTTGTTGTTTTTCTTTGTTGTTCTATAATTTATACAGAGAGAATTGGTCAGGAAGATAACATTGTAAGCCCAAGAAATTATACTGAAGAAGTGAAAAATGCAGACCTATTTTGCTTGGCAAATCTTGAGCAATCCACTTTTTTGACTTTCAAATTGATAAATACCATAACTATGGCAGTACAGACCCTGTAATTGATGTTATTGGTTTTCTTTATAGACAAGCCCTCTTTTCTAAGCTGGTATGCCTTGATTTTAACAGTAAAATAGGTAAACAAGTTCTTGGCCTCAGAGGGTATATGTGTGTTCATAAAAACTATTTTTCACAAAGTTTGTGAAAATCAGTGTTGTTGGTTGTTGTTTTTTTTTTAATTTCTAGTAATGGGAAAAATTGGGGAATTTTGAAATTAAGAAAGAACTGCTACTCAGAATGCAAAAGCAATTGTTTTGATAAAATGTACTTTTATGGATTTTCTGTTTAAATAAATAACAGCAAGAAATATACTTGTATATATACTAGAATTCTTCCTCTAAACTCATTTTCACATCATACTTGCTCAATACCTGTGTTTCAAAGTGGTAATTCTTTCTATAGAGACAAAAATCAGTTTTTATCTTTTCCTGTTGTCAGTGCTTTTCAATTTTGTCATTTAAATACAAAAAAAAATTAAAATAAAATAAAATATAATATAAGGGCAATTTTCATTGAGAATTTCTTGAAGGATGATGTCTAGGTTCTTTTTTTGATCATAGCTTTCAGGTAGAAAGTCAGATAATTTTTAAATTATCTTTCTGAATCTATTTTCCAAGTCAGGGGTTTTCTGAATGACATATTTCACATTGCTTTCAATTTTTTCTGTTGTTTCAATCTGCTAGTATCTTGATTTCTCATAAAGTCATTAGCTTCCATTTGCTCCAATCTAATTCTGAAGGAATTGTTCTCTTCAATAACCTTCAGGAATTCCTTTTCTATCTGCCAAAATTGGCTTTTTAAGGCATTTTTCTCCTCATTGGCTTTTTGGGACTCTTTTGCAATTTGAGTTAGTCTATTTTTAAGGTGGTATTTTCTTCAGTCAGGTTGTTGACTCTCTTCTCATGATTTTCTTGCATCATTCTTATTTCACTTCCCAATTTTTCCTCCACTTCTCTTAATTGATTTTCAAAATCCTTCTTGAGCTCTTCCTTGGCCTATAATGAATTCATTTTTTTTCTTGGAAGCTTTTGGTGCAGGAGTTCTGACTGTATTATCTTTCTCCCATTCCTTGCTTTGATCAAAAAGGAATCTAAGGTTTGATTGCTGTGCTTGCTTTGCTTCCTCTGCTTGCTTATGTTTCCACTCAGTTACTTGACTTTCGAGATCTTTACTATAGTAGAACTCTGCTTCCAGAGAGGAGACCTTTGTCCCAAATTGGTGGGATTTTCACAGCTGCCAGAGCTATTAGTTGGCTGCCCTCTCTGCTGCCCCCCCCCACAAGCTCTGGCTCACTGGTCACACACCTCAGGACCACCACCCAAGACCGCGATCCAGATCCAGGGAGGTTAAAGCAAGAGCAATTATCCTCTTAAAGGTTTCTTGGTCCCCCTACAATCTGCAGGCCAGCAGCTCTGAAGCAGCCATATGGAGGTAGCTGAATGGCCACAGAGCCTCCACTGCTTCTTACTCTGGGTCCAGAGGCTGGATTGTGCTCTGTCCCTTCCAGTTCCAACCATGTTCCACACTGACCTTTTACTTTGTCTTTGGCATTTATGGGTTGATATTTCTGGAAACTGCCACAGCTGCTAGTGATCCACTCTCCTGAAGTCTGCTCCAGCCACTGTTGGTTAGGATCATCCTGGGGCTAAAATCACAGGGTCAAGTGAGGCTGGGATTGGCTCCCAGCAAGCTGCTATGGACCCTTCCTGTCTGCCTGCTGGGTTACCTTCAGTGGGAGTTTTGTTTCTCCCTGTCACTTTGTGGGTTCTGTAGTTCTAAAATTTGTTTAGAGTCAGATTTTATAATTATTTGAGGTAGTTATGGGGGCAGCTCAGGGAGTTTTCCTGCTTCTATGTTGCCATATTTTCTCTGCCCCTCAGGACTGTACTACTTTTGCTATGCTTTGGAGGATGGAAGTAGAAGTAATATATGAAAATTATTAAAAAGTTTCCTTATCATTTGTAAAAATGGCTGGTACACTTAGATCTGACAAGAAATGGAATAGATTACCATGGACAAAAGGGAGATGTCAATAACAAGTTGAGGTACAGAGAGAGCATTTTTTAATCAAATTAAAGGATCATTTACTGAAAATGGTCATTCTATTGGCTTAATGTTTATATTACATGATGTTTGGGATAATTGGACAGCTCTAAGCTTACGAAACCAGGCAATGTCTCTTAGAATCATACCATTGTATTCTCACCAGAATACAAACAAAATAAAACATATAAAGTGTTAATGTTGAGACATTAAATCAACATCTTGGTTCCACAATAGCAGTTTTTGTTTATTTATTCTGTGAAATATTTTCTGATTTTCATTTATATTCCAGATAATTGAGGGTTTTTAGAAGTATGGATCAGTTAATATAACTATAATAATCTCAACAATCACAGTTTGTGGCAGGTTATAATCCATTTATCTTGAAGATAATATTATAGTATTCACATTTCACACATGATTTTGTACAATAAAGTGACATTAAAATTAAATTTCATTTTATTTTTTCAACTATTAATGAATAGATGTTATTAGGGGAAAATGACAATAGATAAGTTAAGCTTCTAAATGTGTACATCTTCCATGGATTTATATAGTCATTTAATAAAGATTGAGCAGAATTCCAAATGCAGTTAAATTTATTTAAATAAATTTTTAGGAAATTTTATAATCAAGTTGACTGAGCATATGAATATTCTAAATAGCATATGTACTTTCTGGTTTTGATGAACAATTTAAAATAATTCTTTATGTTAAATGTATACATATATATTTAGTATGCATGTATGTGTGTATGCATGTGTATAAGTGAGTGTTTTTATTCTTACACAAAATATTACACACAAAAATGTACAAACTGTTTTCATTACTGCTAATATTCCCTTGTTGTGTTACTTACAGTAGATGGTAAAACATAATGCTATATTCATTGATTTCAGTTTTCAACAATTATCAAGATTAATTATTTCTCAAGTCGCCTGCATAAATATTTACATGGTAACCAGTAAGTTTTGATATCCATCTCAGCAAAGTCAATATTTATTGATAAATTATGCAATAATTTGTAAAGGGCCCAGATAAAACCACCACTTCTCTCAAGATGCATTGTTTCCAATCTTATTCTTATAAACATTGCCTAGAAAATAATATACAAATAGTGTATTATTGAGATTCAGATAAATCAATGAGTGATTTTCTTCCTGACTATTTCCCTTGAGTATATTTTTCCAGAATTTTTCTATTTTGTTTCAATACACATATTCAGCTATGAAGGGAGAATTTTCCAGAGTAGCTGAAGTATGTAGTAAATATAATTGCTCCCAGAATTTTATATGAGTATTGAGGGGAAAAAAAGGGTGCTGGAAGGAAGGATCTTTGGATTTTATGTATTAATATATGGATTTAATATTAATCCTTGAAGAGAATTTGTGCCAAAAAATCCATGTCTATATTTGCTTACATTGCCCAAGAAAATCTAAAAAAATAGATGATGAAGTAAAGGACAGACAAGTTCACTTCAAAACAGAACTGGATTGGTAGGTCTAGAGTTAAATTGAGTAGAATTTAAGTTCCTTGACAATAAAAATATCTTTTTTCATTTGCTTGTTGTTGTTGTTTTGACTTTTTAGGTGCATGCTTTTTAGTATGCTGCCCTGGGCACAGAAAAGATTTAATGTTTGTCAGATTGGAGTAGGTTTAAGTAAATGCCAGTTCCAAAAGCTAGCATGGACTTTGATGATTGGACACTTTGACTATTCAAGCATCTACTAGATTTCTTTCTTTCCAAAAAAGGAAAAGAAATAACTTTGGTACTTTCCTCAATTATGATTTTGTTGTTTAAATGATAGATGAAGCTGTTCTGTGCCTGATTGTGACCAGTAAAGAAAAATGGCTTACTAAAGTAGAATTTTCTGCAACTGTGGGCATAACTATGTCTTCTTAGAGTCCATGATAGGAAAGAGAAAGGAAGGACATACTTAGAAGTATACATTTCTTTTTGAGAGAAATGCTATTAAGGAGTTAATAGAAAGTGTACATAAAATAATATGTTCCAGATGTTTGGAGTAGGAGTGGATTTATGAGTGATGTGATACTTTCAGAAACAAAATCATAATGGCAGAAATTAATTTACATTGAATTTTAAATGAATTAATTGTATTTTTTTTAAGTTATGTACATAGTTACACTAAAAACATAACCAAAGAAGTAAATGGTCAGAAAATTTTGAGCAAGAGTCTATTAGATAACTCATATACTCCACTGTTTCCCACAAGATATGAAGACATGGTCAAGAGGCCAAGAGCACATTGGAGAGGACTGTGGTATATATAGGAGAGGAAGTGATGGTAAAATAATGAATAGGCTGTAATCATAGCAACATACATGAGAATTGGAAAGGATCTGACATCATGTAGTACAACCCTCACAATTAATTATGATAGCTAGGATTTAAATAGTACTTTGAAGTTAGTAACCATCTGTATATGGTATTACATTTGATTCCCACCAAAAACAAACAACCTCCCCCCAACAAACCCATCCCCCCAAAAATAAGGAAGGTGCTATTATTACTCCCATTTTACAAATGTAGAATCCAAGGCTTTAAGAGGAGAAGGGACTAGCTTGGATCACAAAGCTAACACTTGCTTGAGTCAGGATTTGAATTCTGATCTTCTTTGACTTCAAGTAAAATACTCTCCCTCAGGGGCAACTAGGTGGCATTCTGAATCAAGTGCTGGGTCTGGAGTTAGGCAGACTCATCTTCCTGGATTCAAATTTGGTCTCAAACACTTCTTATCTGTGTGACCTTGGGCAAGTCATTTAACATCGTTTCCTCATCTGTAAAATGAGCTGGAGAAGGGAACAGCAAACATCAGTATAATTACAAAAACAACAACAACAAGCAAATGGGATCACAAGGAGTCAGATGACTATAAGCACTTGACTGCACACTTTCCCCATATACCACCTATCTGCTGCAGATGAAGAAACAGAGGTTCAGGAAAGTTGAATGTTTTACTCGAAGTCCTGGGGTAGTATCACAGGTAAGATATAAAGCCAAGTTCTCTGTATTTAAAGTTTGTACTCATTCTATCATTATCAAACTTTTTTCCCAATTCTAATACTAAGAATAACAACAAGGATGACAATGACCCTTCACCACAGATAGAACACTGTACTTGGAATTAGGAGATGTGTTTTCGAATACCACCTTAGAAACCTACCAACAGTGAGACCCTGGAAAAGTTACTTTACTTTTTTGCTTCAGGGTCCTCTTCAATAAAGTAGGGATAATAATAGAATCTACCTCTCAAGACTGTTGTAAATATAAAATAAGAAAATATTTCTAAATATTGTTATCTTTCAAATATTATATGAATACATGTTGTTATTGTTGATATTAATTATATTTATTATTGAATTATTATATTATGTTATTCTTTCATTATTATTTTAAGTAAATTGAAGCAAAGGACAACATGATCGTAGATTTTAAAGATGGAAGGAACTTTATGGATGTCTCCTTACTTTCAACTTGATGGATATTCATTTTTTCCTAATGTAGACACAACCTTGATCTTAGATGTTTAGAATACTTCTCAATAGGTTTTACATCTATTCATTTATCTCTTTTTAAAAAGAGTTTATAGTCTGTTCCCTGAGTGTTTTGTCAATAATTTGGTAGTGTATAACAAAAAAACTTTTTATAAAGATTTTATTTCATTAATATCAGAAAATGAGGGCATGAATAAAATTTTAGAAAAGTTAGATATGCTCTCTCTCTGGTGACTAATGAATAGTAATAGAAAGGAGCATATATCATTCTCAGCTGAGCATGATATTAGATGAAGCAGAAATTTTACTTAATAAGCAGAAAATTTAAGTGAATTGCTTGCATAGGTAGCCAGCAGAAGTGAATAATGTCAGGAAATTTAAAGAGTAGAACATGCTGAAGCTTTAGAGGAAATCTAAGAAAAATAAAATGGAGTTTTGAATTATATGCAAGTCAAAGGGAATATTAAAGAAGACCTCTGTTTTCAGTTAATTGGATAATGATAAAAATAACAAAATTAATAATCTACTGATAAATGCAAAGCAATGAATTTTCATCTATAAAAACTGGACCAAATCCTTATGATAATGGTTTATGCACATCATTTTGCCCCTTAATGAAAATATTTGAAGGGAACACTTATTCACATATTACAGACTCTTTTCAAAAATACATATAATTTTAGTTGTACAGCTGAGTGCTGTACTAAACATAAAGTGAAGACTGTCTATTGTTTCCTCTTCTTTTCATTTTCTAATTTTGGAGAACAGGGTGGTTGAAAGTGTCCCAAATGTCAATGGTAACAAATATGATGGACATGATGTGTATAATATGGTATGAATTATGACTCTTACACAAGATGTAGCAAAAAAAAATACCTACATGTATAAATATATAATGTGTATATATGTGTGTTTATGCATATGTATGCATATACATTCTTTATATGCATAGTACAAAACATTTCTTTTGTAATAAGAGTAATTGGTAACAGAAGATATCAATTTTACATTTTGTATCCTGAAAACATTACAGTGGTTCTCTGCCTTCCTAATGCCCCAACCCTTTAATACTCATATGTGGGCATATCTGCATGTTGGCAGACCTGCCTGGGATGGATAGAAGAGTGGCGTCTCAGTTCCTAAGAACATAGGAAATATGTGTTTTCCAATGGTCTTAGGCAACCCCTGGGATCCCTGTGAAAGGGTTGTTTGACCCCCAAAGGGGTCATGACCCAGAGGTTGAGAATCACTGCATTTAAAGAAACACATGGACCAGAAAAGATTATAAATTAGGAAGAAGTGGTACAGCCCAGCTTTATCTTAAAACAATTCCAGCAAAGATCAAGGAAAAACACCAGACAGAGTTATGAGTGGGAAATCTTGGTAGAAATCATAGTAAGTCTTTTTTTTTTCCTACACTACTTAGATAATTAGAAACCTTTGGACACTGGAAAGAAGGATAATCCAAGTAAATATATACAGAAGTTTCTGGGACAGCACTTGCATTGGGGATTGCAATGCTATATAGCAGGAGAAAGAAAAGGATTTAATATCAAGGAAGAATTAGGCCTGTATGTGTGTACTCTGCAGAGAATAGAAGTAGAGTTAGACAACTGATATGGGAGCTAACTAAATAAGAGTGAGAAGGAAATTTCAGATCACATAATGCATCCTATGCTGGCATCAACATATTTGAGGAGGAAAAAAGGAAAGTAAAACTCTGACAAAATGTTTCACTTTCTGTTTAAAAAGAGGTATATCACCGGTGAATATATCTTTTTCTTAACATGCTGAATAGTGTGTGAACACAAGTCTATCTATATCTAACCTATATCTATGTAGAAATAGTCATATCTGCATCTGGACCTAGATATATCAAATCCAGAGCCAGCAGCATATCCAATGAGGATAAACCATAACCCTTTCTAATTAGGACTTAGAGAAGAAGGATGTCCACTGGCATCACTACCATTTGATAGAATGCTAGAATTTCTAGTTACACCAATAAGACAAGAACAACAAAAGGAATTCAAAGAAAAAGCATTATCAGAGCTAAAATGAAATACTTGCTTATTGCACATGCTTTGTTAGTTTACTTATACGATCCTAGAGAATTAAATTAAAACAGGAACTTCAAGAAATTGCAAGATTTAGAATAAATCATCAACTATTACTATTCAGATTCATAAGAGAGAAAAAATAAATGCGTGATAACTAAAGTAAATTACATTCCATACAAAGAGTTCACTTTAATAGAACATTTTATTATTTGTGAATATTTTCCTCACAAATATTTTGTGAATGCAAATAAGTAAGTTATTATTACTATAATTATTATTACCCTTTTAAAGTTAAGGAAACTGAGGCAAGTGCCTTGACTAACATTACATATCTGAAAAATATCAAAGTCAAGACTTAAACATAGGTCTTCTGGTAAGGTGCAATTTCTTTCTACTAAATGATACTGTTATTCTGAGATCCTTTCTAGTTTTGTTCTTTAAAGAGGTAATTTAAAGTTATATAAGAGGCAACGTGGCTAGAAACCTGACCTCTGAGTCAGTAGATTTGGATTCAAATCCCACTTTTGACTCAGAGTCACAGATTTGGAGCTATTTGGGAACTGAGACAATAGCTTGTCCATCCCTTACGTCTTATGTATGAAGAAACCGAGAACAAAATGGGTTAAATGATTTTCCCAAAACCTCACAGGTTTATAAGTGACAGAGGTCATTTTAAATCTCAGATTTCTTGACTTGCAGTACAGCCCTCTTTCCATTGTGCCATGCTAATTCTATACATAGTGGCTGTGTGACACTGGGGGAGTTATTTAGTAATTTGTAAAAAAAGCAAGGTGGGATTTTTGTTGTTTTCATTTTAGAGTTCAGTTTCCCAGACTCAGGCTAAATTGTAAAGATCTAAAGAATTTATCTCCTTTGAACCTTGATAATTCACAGCTGTGCTGAACCAAGTAGGTTTTGTGCCTTCTGGCTCTGAGCCAATTCAGAGCCAAGTCTTTGTTATGTATTCTGGGAGGTTGGCATTTTGCTTTGGGGGCTGGCTCATGAGAAGAATGTGTTGATTCCCTGGACTGGACTCTGGGAAGCCATTTGTTAACAGCATCCCACCTCCCACTACACAGATGTTCGTGTTCACCTGGTCTGCTGGTGTATGTAGGTGATTGTCTTACTCTGTTTAGACAGTTGGTGCCCCGTCTATTGGATTCTTTCATGGATACTCACTTCTTTCCACTTATCTGTAATTAAAGTGAGATCGTGACCCCTTTAAAGATGTCTTTCCTTTAGAAAAGTAGATCAAAGAATTTATACTAGCAGGCCATCCTTGGTATACTAAGGTACTTACTAATTTACATCTCAGCATATCACTTAGACAAACATCTAATACTATAAAATACAGAACTCATACTGACCTGCATTGGTAGATGGAGTTTCCTCAATGGAAGTTTCCTTTGGCAGTGAAATTAAAGGTTGGATTCCTATTGCCTTACCTGTACTTGGTTCCTTTCTCCTATACGTACACAGTACTGACATATTATATATTAAATTTTCTAAAAAATTCTATATAATAGAACACTTAGTAATTAATATTTGTCTTCTTCCTCCATTTAGATCTTAGCTGGTAAAATCTTAAAATATTTTAAAACATCATTATTTTAATATTAAAAAACCCATTCAAGAAAATTATTGGTATAAACCTAGGAAATAGTAAGAAAAATACTATGAATGGGGAGTTAATACTATTTTAATATGCCAATGGTAACTAAAAGAATATTGACTCTAAAATGGCTTTATGTTCATATGGAACTACAGTGAGTCTAATAGAAATATATTCTACACATCACAAATTTGCCCAATGCTTTTTCTCTTTCACCTTTCAATCTTTCACTACACACACACACACACACACACACACACACACACACACACACGTGTATATGTGTGTATATATTTATATTTAAGTTTCTATAATTTATGTATCTATATACACAGATATGTATGTCTATGTATATATGTAATACTTATATATATATGTATATACACATCCACATGTGTATGTGTATATAAATATGTCATGTGTTTCTAGGCATCTATTAAGAATGAAAAACATGTCAGGACAATTGTAAAGCCTTTGTTCTTGAAAATAAAACAGACTGCTTTTTTCTCTACCTCATTTCCTATTCCCAGTCCTATCTCATCACAGAAAAGGAAGAAAGAGGAATTTTTGCTTATAGTTAAAAATTCAGAGGCAGTGTACAAGTGCTGATACTGCTATTTCTAGAATGGTTTCAGCTAACTTCCAATGAAAAATACAATATGGGAAAAAGTCCAGTCAGTATTTAATGTATTAGTCAATTTAAGCCTTATTGAAAGGAAAGAATAAACAATACTTTGGAAGAATGCTTTCTTAATTTGTTCCCTTGTTTCCTTGGTAACTAAATTTGGACATTTTAGCAAAGTACTAAATTGTTCTCTTCTGGTTTGAAACAGTTCGCATATCTGAAGTAGTTAAAGGAAGGATTTTAGCTCCTGGTAAGATGTTATAGACCATCTTCTTCAGAGGAAGCTGCTGGCACAGTGGAGCACCAGACCTACAGTAAAGAAGTCTTGAGTTCTGATCCAGACTCAGATACTAGTAGTGTGACTATAGACAAGTCATCTAACCTGCCTCAGTTTCCTCATCTGTATAGTGGCAATAATAACAGCAGCTACTGCTCAGATGCTTGTTATTGGGATCAAATGAGATAAAAATTATAAAGTACTTAAGACAGTACCAGAAATATAATAAGTGCTATGTAAATGTTTATTATTATTACCATTTATTTATTCATCTTATCATTCATTCATTCATACATTTAGATTTTTATTCACATGTTCATTCATCTATTTATTTATTCACTGGTGTTTTTTCATTAATTTTTTGTTTGTCTTTCTGGGTTTCAAATTATTTTTCCTTCTAGAGCTCTGACAGTTCAGTTAACTAACTAAACTATCTGATTAACATAAATTATTAGAAGCTTCTATTTTATTTTCCTCATTTTTAGATTTCATTTGATTTTTTGTTCCTGTGAAATAAACACTATTCGTAAAATGATTTATGATTGTGAGTGAGCATTTCAGAGTCTTCCAAAAATTATAACTGCTATTTTCCTTCGTCATCAAAAAGGTGGAATAATTATTCAGCAGAGTGATTTTACTACAATTTCTTTTGTATCATGTAGGTCCATAGTGTTGCTGCCATGCTAAGAGATGTTTTATGTCCTATGTCTATTGTAAATTCATGGTTTTCAAGTATACCTCTGGGGAAAGTAGAACCAAGGACCACTTCAAACAAGGCAAACCCTGTCATGAGTGATCCATTTGCATGTTCCCAGTGGGGCATCAGCTTAATAAAATTTGTTTGACTGCTGTTTTTATTGGTCCCTAGGGTGGTTCAGGATGAGAGTGTCTACAAAACACTACCTCAGCAGGAGTGAGAAGGTAGATAAAGAGCATTAAAATGGTTTAGTTACACTTCTTACAAGGGGCAAGATAGCACATCAAGTGGACCAAAGATGATAATCATGTTAAAAGGCAATTGTAACTAGGTAGATATTCCTTCAATGGATATTCTAGTAAAAATCTTCACAAAGACTTCACAAGATGTCATTGTCAAATGATGAGGGAATCTAGGAGGCACACAGGAAGAGGAAGAACTTTCTAGTCAGTGAAAAAGTGCAAATTTGGGAAATGGATAGCCAAGTGAGAGGGAAAATAAGAAGTCCATTGCCACTGGATTATGGAATAACTCTCAGTGAGTGAGATCTAAAAGGATGTGAAAAGTAGGACATTAAAGGACTTTAAAAGTCAATTAAAGGCTTTTGTATTTAAGCCTGAAAATAATAGGGAGCCACTGCGATACATTGTGTACAAAGATGATATGATCATGATTGTGTTTTCTAACAACCATGTTGGTGGATGGATTAGATTGAGGAGAGATGAGGCACAGAGACAAATCAGCAGACTGTGGTAATAATTTAGATGTGAGGTAATGAGAGTCTGCATGAGATCTGTAGCAGTATCAGAGGAGAGAAGTGGGCACATATGAGAGCTGTTGTGAAGAGATGTAGAGGTATAGGTATTTGAGATTTAAATACATAATCTCCAATTTGGGACTAAATTCTATTTTTAAGGTCTATATCTACTTAGCAGAGAAGAAAGAATAAAGGTTTGGCTGAGTTCAGTGTAAATAACATTTTCTCAGAATCATAGAAAAAGCAAGTTCCTTATGTTCAAAAAACAAGTTACAAGGGCTTCACTTTGGCTCCAACTACTCTAAGGGTTCCCTTGGAATCATCATACTTACCAAAGTTTTCCTTAAAAGATATGAAAAGGATTTTCCTAAATGTTGTCATAATGGCATTGTAGTTTTCCTCTGAGTGAGAAGAATCCTTACAGGGTTAATGGAATATCATATGTCTGTCATTCTGCTTATAAGAAAATGTTTCTTATTTTGTTTACAACAGCTGTCTTTAGAAGCATGGGAGTATGGCTTTTTAAATATCACTAGTAAAAATAATAACATATAGCACATGCATTTTAAAATAAAAAACAGTCATTTTGAAAAAGCATAAAGAGATTTAGTGATAAAAGAATTGAGATACATGAAAATATATAGGAAACAATTACTTGGTCCTGGCAGGGCAGAAGAAAAAAAAAACTGGAATTTGGTTAGTTCTTCCATTGACTAATTGTATGACCTTGGGTAAGGCATATGACTTCTTTATGTCTCATTTTCTTGATCTGTAAAGTGAGAGGTGACCCCTAAGTTACATATTTTCTGTGAAAATTTATGATTGTATTATATTGATTCTTTTCTTTAATTCCAAATCATACAACTATTTAACCCTGTGATGAAAAATCAAGCTGTAAGACTGATATCAATTCAATAATTTTTTATTGAGGTGGCAGGGCCAAAGTGGTGGAGTAAAAGAAGGAACTTGATGGAGTTAACTCTCCAACCACTTCTAATACCTGTAAAAAAATTACTCTAAACAAATTTTAGAGCTACAGAACCCACAAAGTGACAGAAAGAAACAAATCTCCCACTGAAGGCAGTTTGGCAGGCTGTCAGAAAGGGTCTATCACACCAAATTGGGAGCTGAGTGCAGTCTCACATAAGCCAAGGTGGCCCAGACCCAGGGTAACCCTCACCAGTGTCACAGATGGGCCAGAGCAGATTCAGGAGAGTGAATCTCCAGCAACTGTGGTGGTTTCCAGACTTCTCAACCCATAAACACCAAAGACAAAGTAAAAGGTTGGTGGGGAACCCTGTTAATCCCAGGTAAGAGAAGAGTATGGTCTAGTACCTGCCCCTGAGGTGAGGAGTGGCAATGTCAAAGCAGTTGCAGCTGCTGCCACATGGCTGTCTCCAAAGCTCCAGGCCAGTAGATTGTAGGGGGACCAAGAGACCATTCAGAGGTTAATTGCTCTTGCTTTGACCTATTTGGATCTGGGTTTCAGTCTTTGGTAATGGTCCATGAGCGAGGAACACCAGTGTGCCAGAGATTGTGGTGGCTATAGAGAGGGCACCCTCCTCATAGCTATGACAACAGCTTTGACAACTGTGAAAAGTCCGGCAATTTGGGACATACCTCTCTCCAGTGTGGAAGCAAAGTTCTACCATGGCAAAGAGCTCAAAAGTCAAGTAATTGTCTCACAAGATGAGCAAACAGAGGAAACAAAATCAGACCATAGAATCTTTTTGTGCAGACAAAAAGGATCGGAACATGGAACCTGAAGAAGATCACAAAGTGAAAACTCCTGCATCAAAAGCTTGCAAGAAAAATATGAATAGGTCACAGTCTACAGAGGAGCTCAAGAAGGATTTTGAAAATCAAGTAAGAGAAGTGGAGGAAAAATTGGGAAGAAAAATAAGAATGATGCAAGAAAATCATGAAAAGCATGTCAACAGCCTGCTAAAAGAGACAAAAGAATACTGAGGAAAATAACACCTTATAAAATAGACTAACTCAAATGGCAAAAGAGGCCCAAAAAGCTAATGAGGAAAACAATGCCTTAAAAAGCCAAATTGCCCAGATGGAAAAGGAATTTAAAAAACTCACTCAAGAGAATAATTCCTTCAAAATTAGATTAGAGCAAATAACAGCTAAAGACAACTCTACAAGCCTCAGGATGGAAGGAGATACCTAAACTCAGAGAAAGATATAGAAAGACTATAGTTTAAATGGAG
>CM053580.1:341781839-341806238 GCA_028627135.1 Pseudochirops cupreus | reverse complement strand
ATCTATTCTGCAAAACTTCGTAGAAGTTCTTTTCGTGGTGTCAAAGAATTGGAAATTGGATGTGCATCAATTGGGTAATGGCTAAACATTGTCTGATACATGATTGCAATGAAATACTTTTGCTATAAGAAATGATGAATGGGATGATTTTAGAAAAAAGAAGGAAGATTTATATGAACTCATGCAAAGTGTAGTGAACAGAACCATGAGAACAATGTACAAAGAAAGAACAATACTTTAAAGATGATCAACAGCGAGACTCAGCCACTCTAATCAATACAATGAATGATCCAAGACAATTTCAAAGAACCCTTGATGAAAAATGCTATCCACCTATAGAGAGAGAAAACTAATTGGTTCTCTATGTAGATTGAAGCATATGTTTTCACTTTTGTTATTTTTCTGGATTTTTTAGTCTTTTCTTTTGCAACATGGATAATCTAGAAATATGTTTTCTATGACTTCACGTGTATAATCCATATTAAATTGCTTGCCTTCTCAAGGAGTGGGGAAAAGTGGGAGGTCAAGAATTTGGAACTCAGACTTTTATAAAAGAAAGTTTAAATTTTACATTAATTTAGAAATGTTTGATGCAATACATTTAAAAAATTAAAAAAGAATGGAAATTTTTGGGACTCTATGACTCACTCCTGCCATTGCTGTTCAGCTTAACAACATAGATCTTTTGATTTTGACTTTGAATTTCCTTAGATGATGTGAGGCCTCTTGTATTTTAGCAGAAGTCAGAATAAATCCTTATGACTTTTTCTGTTCCCTAAATCCTTTCTAAATGATTAACTTGGCACTTCAATTTTAAATCTTTGTATCTCAATTTTTGCTTGCAGACTTAAAGTTTTTCTGCTTTTCTTCTCAATTGACTCAACAATTAACTTTTAAAATATATCTCAATTGTCTCTTAACAACTTGGCTTTGTTTTCCATTTTTATTTTCTCAGGCAAACAGCAGCAACAACAACTGAGTTCATGGAAAGTCCCTTTCATTCAAGTTTCTTGGTTACCATTATTCTAAGAACCCTGGTTTGGGGCAAATTATGGGTGAATAAAATCCCTCATCTCATATTTCTGATTAGATTCCAAACTGCACAATAAACTCCACTACCAAATTTCTAATTATTTTTAATATAGCTGCTACAGGAGAAAGATAGAAATCTATACAGAGAGAGAAGAGAAAAAGTAGGGTTAAAAGGAAAGGGAAAGGAGAGAAGAAAAAATAGGAGAAGGTGGAAGGGGGAGAGAGGGGAAAGGAAGAGGAGAAAAAAAGGTTGGCAATGGAAAGAGAGGAGAAGAGAGAGAGACAGATAAGAGAAAGGAGTAAAAGAAAGAAAATGGAGAGAGAAAGCTTTAAAGGGAAGCTAAATGGGATGTCTTCTTACTGAGAATACAGTTGTCTATATACCCTCAGATCTTAAAGGTTTCTTATATATTTATTTTGTTATAGAAGGAGCCCTTCGATCTTTTACTATTCCTTTTTCAGTTAGAAATTCTAGCCCAAAGTATTTTGAAATTTCTTTCTCTCAGGAACATGTTTGCAAAGGCTTCAGCTCACAGTTGCTTCAGATACAAAGACTTCCAGAATTTTTTTCCCTTAAAGCACCTCTATCTTTCAAAAGAACCCCCTGAGCAAAATTTAAAGACCTTTGAACAGGAAATAGAAATGGCTTCCTGACAGCCTTTTGAAATGTCATGTATGTGAATGGTCATTGGAGTGTTATGTCTGTTTTATTTTATTTAGAAACACATTCTCCTAGTTTTCTGACTGCACATCTTGTGTTTTCATAGAAATGACAGATTGTTTTGGTATTATGTTGTGTGATATTAGAGTATTTAAACAAAGTCAGTGATTGAAAAATTTGCTGCTTGGCATACTTTAGTCCCAGCTGTTGAGGAAAATCACCAGTAAGAAAATGAAAAAACAAAACTTTAATTTATTTAATGCTTCTCTATTTTTGGCATTTTCATGTTGATTTTCTTTTCTGAGCAGCTGCTGTAATCTGTCCTTTTAATAAAACCATTATTCACCAATATATTTCCTAGAAAAAAATGACAATTCTCATGTATACACCACTTTAAATTTACAACAATCTCATAGTAACCTTTTGAGGTACGTACTGTGATACTTTTTATCGTGAGTTTAGAGATGATAAACCAAGAGTTTTTTTTAAAGAAATTTAGAGATTTTCCAGGAAGAAGAAGTTTTATATATTAGAAGTGAGAGCCATATCTACTTTCCTAAGCTGACTCTTCCAAGAGCAAAGCTATATATTCTCTTTCACATCTAGGATAATAGATTGAGAGCTGGAAGGGATCTTAGAAGAGATATAGTGCATTGATTTTGCAGATGAGAAAACTGAGGTACTGAAAGGTTAAATGAGTTGTCCAGGGTCATCCATGTTATTAGGGAATAATCTAATGTCATAGGTCAGTACTTCCGTAACTTGATAAATATGACCTAAATATAAAATCTGTTTTATGTCCTACTTTCCCCTCCCCTCCCATATTCTATGTCAGTGGTTCTCAACCTTCCTAATGCTACGACCCTTTAATACAGTTCCTTATGTTGTGGTGACCCCCAACCATAAAGGTATTTTCATTGCTACTTCATAACTGTAATTTTGCTACTGTTATGAATTGTAATGTAAATATCTGATATGCAGGATGTATTTTCATTGTTACAAACTGAACATAACCCACAGGTTGAGAACCACTGGTCTATGTTCTAAAAGGTATACTAATAAACTTGAATAACCCATTGTTTTTAAATGTTTTATCCCACATCTAATCCTGAATATCAAATGTATAATTTGCAAAATTGATAAACATACCAGAATATAGAAAAATGTTTAGGTCATGAAAAACAATTAATAAATGCTTGTTGATTAATTTATTTGTGCATTTTTTATAAATCATTAATTAAAACATGTTAACTAGCACAAGAACAAACATAGATCCTAGATGTCTCCAGTGAAATCCTTCTTCTAAGTTCATATCTAATCATTGATTACAACTCATTGAATTAACCAATTCTTTTTTTTTTTTTGGTCTCTTTTGTTTTGGACAGGGGAAGACAGAGCAGTTGGGCTTAAGTGACTTGCCCAAGGTCACACAGCTAGTAAGGGTTAAGTGTCTGAGGCTGGATTTGAACTTAGGTCTTCCTGAAACCAATGCCAGTGCTTTACTCATTGTACCACTTAGCTGCCCCATAGTTAACCAATTCTTAAGTTATCTAATTGTCTATATCTCTCCATCTTTTCTCTCAATAACAGCACAAGATGCTTTGTAAAACATCATTAAAATGTAAGTGAATTGCATGCATATATGTGGGTACATATATGCAAACATGTATATATGTGTATATATATTTATAGACTCTTCTCTGTCATCAAAAATTTTTATAATATTTTCAAAAAGAAAATATTGTTAGTCTGTCATAATCTAGTTTGGGTGATGGCATGCTAGTTCCTAGTCATCATTACTTTCTTAACTTAGATATTCATTGGTCATCTCTTTAACACTATTAACAGCTTTGTGATTCAGGGAAAAATATACTGGATTTAGAGTCAGGAAAACCTGAGTTCAAATCCTGTCTCTGATACTCATTAACTGTGTGATCTTGGGAAAATAACTTCTGTTCATCTATAAAATGAGCATAACACTGGCACCTACCTTTCAAGATGGGATTTCAGTTCAAATTTCAGAAATCAAATGAAATAATATTTGTAAAGTTCTTTGCAAAACAAAGTAATATATAAATACTAGCTATTATCATCCTTATTGTCATCATCATCATCATCATCATCATCACTATTACTAGTACTACTTCTACCAACTACTGCTGCTATTGCTATCCCTGCTACTGCTGTTGCTGCTGCTACCAGCACCACCACCACCACTACTACTACTGCTACTACTACTACTACTACTACTACCTATTATTATAATCTTTATCATTGTCAGCATCACCATCATCATTACTGATGTTACTGTTACTATCTACTACTTCTGCTGCTGCTGCTGCTACTACTACTACTACTTCTACCAGTTTTCAGTGAACAGTTCTCTTTGTTGTTTTGTGCATGCCCTGCTAAACAGAAGTGCAGAATAAGGGTTCTGCTCTTTATTTTTTATCATCAACATTGATATCTAAAGATGCATTTTAACTACAACTTTTTTAAAAAATCACTAAAGTAAGTTGGTAACATAAGAATTAAAGTGAAAATTTAAAAATCCCTTCTATATGTTTCCCCTTTGACACACTGCTGTGCCATAGCATCATATTTCTCCCTCATTATCTATTGTCAGCCACAGCTGCAATCATTCATTAATTTTCTGCACTTTATCTATAGGAGGGGTAGATAGAGCGAGAGGGCAGTTAAAGATACATTTTAAAATAATTCCTGGAATTGAAGAGAGGTCATTAGTTTGTTGTTTATAGATAACATTCTCTTCCCTTTATGAAAATTCAAGAAACATGTTCTTTTCTAGTCCTACAATACTTCTGTTCTCCAAGATCTTTCAGAGATTAATGACTGCTAAAATTTCATGCATCATGTACCATTTATTTCAGTAGAAGACACCAAGGAAAGAAGGATTAATTAAGAGACTAATTTGTGCTAAGCGTTGTACAAATATTATGATTTATTCCTCCTGAGGTAGGTGTTATTATTATACACATTTTATAGTTGAAGAAACTGAGGTAGTCAGAGGTTAAAATGACTTGCCAAGGGCAAGTCTTAGGATAGATATGAACTCCTTACTCCAAATCCAGCACTATATAAACTACTCAAGTGGGTAGTTTATCAGGGAAAAGAACAGAAGGGAACAGAATAAGAATTTATGTAGTACCTATTGTATGCAAAGAACATTGCTAAATTTAGTTGTTTGTTTTCAAGTGTTATCTTCTTTGATCCTCATAGCAGCCTTGGAAGGTAGGTATCATTTTACAGGTGAATAAACTGAGGTAAACAGTAGTTAAATCACTTGCTGGAGTCATATAACTAGTAAGATTCTGATGTCAGATTTGAATATTGATCAAGGGTACTTATGTGCTCTTAAGGACTAGTGCCTCTGGTGTGAGGGCCCTTTTCAAGTCTGATTATCTACCTTTGCTGTCCACCTTCATCCAACTCTTACCTGTGGCTTCAAGAAGCGGTAGCATGCGCAGCAGTCACATGCAAGTAAAACCGTCTTGGCAGATGGGCTAAGGTATGTTTAGAGTAACTGACAGGCCTCAAACCTGTTGGTGAGTTAGGGGTATGTCTACCTCAAGAACATTAATCCTTTACCTGATAGAATGAGTGGATGAAAACAATTTATTCCAGTTCCCATGAAGGCAGCTAAACAGATGTTGTGATCTTGGTCAGACATGAGAGAAGCCAAGATTATTCACTCTATTCTGAACCATTGCCAGTCATCTTGACTTTTGTTTTGTCACTGGACTTTGAGGAGTGCAATTCTGATTCACATAAATCCAATCCATGTGAGAGTCAAGATGTCACCATACAATGCCAATTGGTTTTCTTCTATATGAAGGACAAAGAATAGCAACAATTCACCCCTTCCATATTTTAAGCATCAACTCCTGGTTAACCATTTTTTATGTTTAGTTTCTTTTTTTCCCCTTTCCAGGGATCTTTCTTCCTATGACCTATGTTGTCTTCCAGAGAAAAAAACAAAACAAAACAAAATAATCTTATTTGATAGAAGTTTATTCAGCCTTTGCTTGAAGTCACAAAATGGGGTGGGGAAACCATTACTTTCTAGTAGTTCATTCTACTTTTTAATAGCACTGATTATTAGATTTTTTGGTCTTTTTTTTTTTTTTACAGCAACTCTAAGTGGTTTTATTCAAAACTTCTGAATTTTGCAACTAATTCTGCTCTCTGAGTCCAATCAGTAAGAGTACAAATGATTTTCTATGTGTAGGGCAGGCATATCCTTCAACAATTATTTTTTTTCATCAATTAACTATGATTACAAAAATGTCTGATACATATTTTATGTCTGTTGTGTGATAATGATACAGTCTAATGTGAACTATTAGTTGTGAAGGTATGACTGTTCCTCAACTGTAATATGAAGAAAATACCAGTATCTATCTTTTAATGCTGTTGTATGAATCAAATGAGGTAATATTTATAAGGCCCTTAACACAATGACTGATACACAATACAAGTTGTATACATGCATATTTTATTCCCTTTTCCTTTTCCTAATATTTGCCTCATCAAAGACATCTTTTATGTTTGTTTAGATTGTTCTTCCAAAATGTCTGTATAGACTGAATAGGAGCCACATAGGACAGTGTTTGTGGTTATTTTTCTTTTTTAAATCGTATTGATAAGATAGGAAATTGTTTCCATGTCTTTGGTTTCTCAACTCCTTGTCTATTCTGAATTAATACATTAATATCCTCACCATCATGTGTACTCCAAATTGGGTCTCCTCTATGTATTTAGTCTGATCAGTTCTTGATGCTTTTTCTTTGTTTTCTTAAGTTTCATTTTTACTTCCTCTATAATTCCATTTGCAATTATAGTGCTACAGTATAAGGACATAGCATGTACTGTTTTTGATGAGGAAAAAATTTATAAATATTTTTGCAGATCTTTTCTATTAGTCATTTTTTTCATCCTTACATTATCCTTCTTTAATGACTTTTAGAATGATTTTATTTATTTTTGTCTCAAATTTTCTTCAAACTGTTCAATATGTAGCCAGAATGTAGATGGATCAAATTTAATTTTCTCAAAAATATATCTGTTTGTTGATAATTGGATACAAATATTACATTGAGAAAAAAATATGTCAAAGTTTTTAGATCCACTAAAAAATTACAAGGCTTTTAGCACCATATCCTCCCTTCCCACCTGTTTCCCATTGCTACTACAAAGCATATACTAGCCTGAAGGCTATTTTGGATTTTTTTCCACTAATTTCCACAGAGAAATAATTTGTCACTACATAACCAGCCTACTGGAGATAAACCTTTACATAATTAACAAGGTGGTCCATTAGAAAACAGTTCCAGTTTGCTGCCAGATCCATATTCAAAATCTATAAATATGATAAGGTCTGCCAGAGTTTGTGTTCCATTGACATTTTGTTTTTTTAAAGACCCAGGATAGCCTCCATACTATGATGATACATCAGAGTAGGACTTTCAGACACAGTTTTCAATAATACCATTAAAGTACAATAACATCATTACTATAACGATTTAATAGAACATTGCCATGAAATTTTGGAATGGTGGCTAAAAGTTCACAGATTGTACTACTCATTTTGTTTTTATAAATTGGCATGCCCTTTTTCCTTCTGTTCTAAAAAGTATTTTTTTTTTAAACCACTGATATCTAATGCTTTTTATGTTCCAGGCATTGTGCTTAGCACAGCCTTTAGTTCTTCTAGTACTTGGAAATGTAGAAATTTGAGTATATGGACATAATTTCACCCAAGACAGCTAGATGTTACATTGCTATTGTATATCTTCCCCTTTTGGGGTCTCACCTTCTAATTACACTACTTTCTTCTATACTTTCAGGTTCATATGTCATCTTCATGGTAGAGAAGCAGAAACAAGGTTAAAAAAATAGATACTTCTGCCTTGTCTCAATTTTGGTATCATCATCTGAGCTATATTGAGTGTCAGTCTTATGCCTTCTTTGATCTTCTTCTCCCCAGGATAGCTTTGTAAGACATAACAAGATAAACAACAACAATAACAACAGCAGGAATGACAAAATTTGTGTATGGCCTTAATTTTCCTTACTAATCTCAGCTTATTTCAAGCTTGAGATTGACACAGATTGCTAGTTCTCAGTTTATAGACCGAAAGCTTATTTCTGTTAACCAAATCTGCTATAATGTACTCAAGTTCTCTAAATCTGTGGATAGCACCCAACTCTTCCTAGTCATCCAGACTTAAAATCTTAATATGATCACTGATTCTTTCTTTTCCCTATCACTACCCTCTCATACAATTAGCTTCCAAGTTAAGTACATTCTCTCTTTCCATCATACCACTCATATCCATCTCCTTCAATAAAGATTTGTGACCAAACCCTCAGTTTAGTCTGTCATCATCTCTTGCCTAGAGTTGCCTACACTCTCTTAGCCTCCTAAATAGGTTCCGAAAATCTGCTATTACTTCTCTCTAATCTGTTCTTCATGTATCTAATGAAGAATCTTGCTGCTAATGAAAAAATCTTATGATCTATTTCCTTATTCCTGATTCAGTGATATCCACCTCACCGCCCATTCTCTGTTTTAGGATTAATGTTGACAGTGGAGGATGTAAAGATGTTATTGTTCTTATTATTCTGAAAGTCTTGAATTTAAAATGAACAATCAGATTATGTGATTTTCTCTTTAATTGGTTGGAAATCAGAGGATGACCCTAAAGATCTTTCTATTTTGAAAGCAAGTTAAGGTGAAATCTTTTCCTTCATTGAAGTGAACCACATTAACAACTCAAAATATATATTTTTTTGTAGGTGAATTTATTTTTTCTCTTCTAATAGTCTACCTATTCTTGGTAGTAAGCTTGATTTCTGCAGATGGACAAATATTTGAATACCCATTGTTCTGCTGTGGAACTGGTGACAACTTGAAAAAAAAATTGTTAAATGCAAAATCAAGAAATTTATACTATTGAATCCAGTTCAGATGAACTTGTCATGAAGATAGAAATAGAACATTCACATCAATATGCTGAGGCTATGTGATTTTGTCAATATAGGAATTACCTCTACTAATGTAACCCATAGGTTTTGCAAACGTTTTTTGGATCTTTTTTTAAATTTAATACTTTATTTATAATTCTGTTATTTTTATCATCATAATTATATCAAGTATCTATCCCCTTTTTCTGCTTCCCTTTCCCAGAAAAACATCAAATAAAACAAATAGTATTTTTAAGAAAAAAGTAACACAATTGATAAATATAGAGGAAAAAGTCTGGAAACATGGGCAATATTGAAAACCTGTGGACCTCTCATCTTAATGAAAAGGCCGACTGGGGTTATCTTCTTATATCTCTTTATTAAAGTCTTATTAGATTTTCATAAATTTATAACATTTGCTTTTGAGTTTTTGGTATATAGTTGATCTTACAATTTACTTTGTTGTAGTTACTGTGTATAGTGTTGTTATTTTTTATGAGTGTCTCTATCTTTACTATGCATCAGTTATTCTGCCTTCCATGCTTCTCTGTATTCTCTGTACATACATCATTTCTTAGAGTCAATAATTTTCCATTACATTTATATACCACAATTTCTTTTCTTTTTTGTTTGTTTGTTTGTTTTTGCTTTTTTTTTTGGAGGGGATAGGGCAGGGCTATTGGGATTAAGTGACTTGCTCAAGGTCACATGGCTAGTAATGTGGTTAGTGTCTGAGGTGGCATTTGAACTCATTTCCTCCTGACTCCAGGGCCTGTGCTCTATTCGCTGTGCCACCTACCCCAATATACCACAATTTCTATAGCCATACCTCAATGTACTTTGTTCAAAATTCTTTGCTATCACAGAAAAAAAAAAGTGCTACTATAAATACTTTGGAGATTTTTGTGAAGTTCTTCTAATTGATGGCTTCCTTAAGTTATAAGTTCAGTAATGGAGTCACTGATCTATGAGGTATAGACATTTTAATCCCTTCATATGTATAATTCCACATCACTTTATAAAATGGTTGTACCATTTCATAACTCCATCAATAATTCATTATTGACCATTTCATTCCATATGCCCTTCAACATTAACTATTGCCATTTTTTTTATCATGTTTGCCAATTTATGGAATGTAAATGATTTAGAGAATTGTTTCATATGTTTGTCTATACTTTCTAATTCTTCTTTTGAAAACTGTTGGTATCCTTTGGCCAATTTTCTATTGAAAAAATGTATCTTAGTTGACCCTCCTAATAAGTTGCTGTTCCTGTGTTTTCATGTGTCTTCATATGACTTGGTAGTCAAGTTCTCTGACTTTGATTTATCTAGTCAATGCCCATGTTCAAAGTCTTTCTAGCTTACATAGTATTGTTAAATCATATACCTCAATGGCATGGTGTTAGAGTATCTGGGGTCATATTCACTCATTATGAGACATCATGATAAGAATATATTATGTTTAATATACCAAGAGTCAATGATTTCAGCAGTGGGGCCTCTATTTACAATCTTTCTATATTCTATAAGACAATTCTTTTAGAAGGTGCTCACTTTCAGATGAATTATATGATTTGTCTATGGTCACATATACATTAAGGATATGTGAATTATATAAATAGAATTCTGTCTTTCCTTTTCTTTCTTTCTTCTTCTTCTCTTCTTCTTCTTCTTCTTCTTCTTCTTCTTCTTCTTCTTCTTCTCTCTTTCTCTCTTTCCCTCCCTATTTTCCTTCTTTCCTTCCTTCCTTCCTCCCTTCCTTCCTTTCTTCCTTCCTTCCTTCTTTCTCTTCTCCCAGATGAGTTGTGAGAAATGAGATAATAATTGTAAAAGGCTTGTCACATTGTTTGGCACATAGTAGACACCATATGATAATTATAATCATAATGTACATTACCATTATAATCACTTCATCTTTGTTTTCCAACTCTACCCCTGTAGACATCTCCATTATTAAAGCCACATTCTCTCCATAAGTGTATCCAATCTTCATGGCACCATCCAATTTACAGATGTAACTAAAGATATGTGTGTTCTTCCAATTGTCTTTCAATGCTAGTATTTCTGTATTCTGCCTTCATGTCTGCCATACTCTAGTACCAGATGACTGGATTTATCCACAGTTCTACCTCTTGCCTATTTTGCCCTATGGTTCCAGGATATCAGGGCAGTTTTCCTTCAAAACTTCTTGAAGGATAGTATCCAGGTCCTCCTTTTAAATATGTTTTTTAGGTAGTCTATTGATTATGATACTGTCTCTTCTAGATCTGTGTACCAAGTCAGTTGTTTTTCATATGAAATATTTTCCATTTTTTTCCCATTTTTAATTTTTTTGTTTATTTGATTCTTATTGTCTCATAGAGTCATTAGCTTCCACTTGCTCAATTCGCACTCTTAAGGTTTTGTTTTCATCAATTAGCCTTTGCACTTTCTTTTTCTTTTTTCCAATTTTTTTGTCTCTTTAAGGAGTTCTTTTCTTCATTGTGTTTTTGCATCTCCTTTTCCATTTGAATTCTACTTTTTAAATAGTTTTCAAAACTGTTGTCTTTTTCTCATGGTTCTCTTGCATCACTGACATCTTTTCCCAATTTTTCTTCTACCTCTCTTGTATGATTTTTAAACTCCTTTTTTGAGCTCTTTCCTGAGTTCTCTCTGGGCTTGAGACCACTTCCTGTTTTTCTTTGGGGTTTTGTCCATAGGTGTTTTGACATTGTTGTCCTTTTCTGAGTATGTGTTTTGGTCCTCCCTGTCACCATAATAACTTTCTATGATCAGATTCTTTTTTTTTCTAATTTTTTTTTTTTGGCATTTTCCCTCTTTTAAAAATTTGAATTCTGCTTCTGTGCTAGAAGGGGCTCTTTCTAATACTTCTTATGCCAGTGGTTGTAGGCCCTTACATTTTACATGATGCTGTGTTGCCCTGAGGCCCACAAGGGACCCTCTTATCTGTCTGGTGTTATGTTACGGGGGTGTGCGGTCGGGTGGCTGCTACTGCTGAAGGTTGTAGGTTTCTGGCAGCTGACCTAGAGTTGAGCTGGGGTCTTAGTTCTGGTGTCTGGTGTGGGCTGAGGCCAGATGAGATTTTACTGCATTTCCAGGGCTACACTGAAGCAAGTAGAAGTCTGGCCCTTAAAATCTGTCTGTTTGCTTGTGGCTATGCTGAAGCATGTGGAAGTCAGGTAGCTAAAGGAAGCCTCCCTGCCCAGGGCTTAGTTGGAACGTGTTTGCTCTTGGAGCTGGAGTCTATTGATTCTCATTCCCCAACTATGCTAAGGCACATGGGAGGGTCTATTCTGTTGGTGTTTTCATACTCTACCACACTGGGGCTCAGGATCTCCTCTTGGTTTGCTGGAGTGGGGCTTGCTGCAGGCTTGCTGGGATACTTCCTGTCCTAGAATGCACTCCCCTTTTACCCAAGTGAGATGAACCTTTCTTGATGATCATCCAAGTCTCTGGGCCTAAAAGACCACTTCACCCCATCTTTCTGCTGACTTTGCTATTCCAGGAATTGTTCTGGGGTGCTATTGTTTGGTTGTTTGGAGGTGAATATGGGAAAGCTATAGTGATTTACTCCTCAGCCTCATTTTATAAAACTCATCTTAAAGCCTGTCCAATTGGCCTGCTTGATACCATGCATCTCCTACTTCAGCATTGCTCCCCATGACTGAAAGGCATGCCACCCTCCTCTCTCCTTTGTCTCTTGGTATCCTTACCTTTCTTCAAGACCCAGCTTACATCACTTTCTTTTGACCTTTCAATTCCCCCTTCTTTTCTCATAACTAACTTCTCTTTCTTTTTTAAATTACTTTTTATCCTCTTATATATGCCTCGTATTTTCTCCATTAATGGTTTTCTATAAATAGAATGTTAAGATTATTGAGAAGGGAACTGTTTCCTTTTTTTTCCTTTGCTCTCTCAAAACCTGGCATAGAGGCTAACCCACAAGAGATATTCAGTCAGTGTTTGTGGAATTTTAGCCCCTTGTTGGTCTGGGGATGGGGAGGGGTTATCAACAGAGTAGTAAAGATCCTTTTTCTAGCTCTGATCTAGTAGCTTTCAGTCTTTAAAAAGTCTCTCTCTCTCTCCTTCTCTCTCTCTCTCTCTCTCTCTCTCTCTCTTTCTCTTTCTCTTTCTCTCCCCCACAAACCCAAGTACTGGCACAATGCTTTATGATGGGCATTTATAAAGTTATAGCAGATGTCATTTATTCTGTTAAAAGGGCCAAGTCATATCTATCTATCTATCTATCTCTATATCTCTATCTATCCATCCATCTGTCCATCTTTCTACCTCTATCCACCTATTTATTGTAGACATGCTTTCTGTAATGACTATACTATACACTAGAATTTCCTTTCTTCACAGGGGAGTAGGAAAATGGAGTTACACAACAACCGGATAATTTCAAGGATTTCTGAGGCTCAGAGCCGTTTGACATATAAGTGATCCTTTGTAAAGTGCCCTCTAGGTGAACTTGGAGATAGCTGCAGAGGCCAGACTAGTCTTGATCAGCTCAAGGGAACCTTGAGCAGTAGCTGCAGATGTGAGACTTTCTAAACACCTTACTCCTTGATTTATAGTATCTAAACATATCCTCTCCTATAAGCGCTGCCTACCTCTCTGAAAGCCTTTATAAACCATATTATCTCACTCCTTTTCTCTCCTCTTTGAGCAGCTGAAGAACTCTCTGTACCTCTCTGTTCCCTTCTTGGACCTACAAGAGTTTTCTCAGAAAATAAATGCACTTAATTTGTATGTTTGACTCTGTTTCATGTAATTTCCCTTCATGTGCCTGCAGGTCATATGCTAAGTCTGTCTGTCTGTCTATTTATCTATCTTTCTATCTATCTATCTCTCTATATATCTATCATCTATCTGTATCTGTATATGGCTTACCCATTTCCATACAATGAATGGTATTTGTTAAAACTTTTTAAATGCCTATCATAATGCAATGTGCTGGCGCTTGTGGAGAGACAATGAAAAATATTCACATGATTGTTAAGTAACATTTCTAAGTCTTCTTATTCATCTGAATCTATTCTTACTTTAGAGTTCTAAATATTTGATTTCATGTTTTGAAACAAAAGTTTCTGTGCTCCAATTTAAGCTTATTAGAGATTTCAGTGTTTGTTCTTTGGACAATAGATATGCAGGAGATTAGCAATGCTAATCATTATCTATGGAACTGAAATTATGTGGTTTATTAGAATTTTACAAACAACGATTATGGGCAAGAAGGAATACTATTTGTGAAGAGGGAAAACAATTTGGCTAGTAATGAATCTTGCTAATGTTAAAAGATGTGGATAAATGATGCAGTCTTCATTAGAAACAAATTAGCAGCGAGTATAGCTGAATTCTGAAATCCAATATATAATTAGTACTTTTTGTTTACTAAAAGAGCATGGTTTGTTTGTGTAAATAGGTTTTGAGAAACTTTAGACTTCATCAAGATTTTTTTCTTTGCATTCTCATGTCATCTTTTGCATTGGTTCCAATACCATTACTGAATAGCATATTTTCCTAGTCATGTTCATGGTCATTTCCTACAGCTAATATCTCTAAGTTACAAGAGCATAAATGAATTACTAAATGGAGGTGAACATCTGAACTTTATTGGCTAGTTGTTTTCATTTCCACTTAACTTGATTGAAAACAAACAGATAACATAGATTATAATATAACAGAATAAATTCCTACTCACAGACTTGTATGGTAATAATTGATGAAGTCCCCCCCATCCCAATTTCCTAAATTTGGAATTTATTACTTATTATTCTGCTAATGTTTCTCCTTTTGTGGATCTGTGATTTTATATATATATATATATAAATTCCATTTTTTTCAATAAATTTTCTACAAAGTATGCAGTCAAAACTTTTGGGTCTTCTAGATGTTAAAATGTTTTCTTTTTTTGCTTTTTAAAAATTGATTACTTTGTTTTTTTGGAACTTTAAAATTTTCCAAATAATTGCCTGTTCTGTGCTCACCCAACTCAATTTCAAAAATACAATCACCAAAATGAATGCACCTACCACATATGGTAGTATGTTCAAGATTTCATATTCATAGAATCCTACCTCTTCAAGAAATGGAAAGAATATATTTACAAATCTCCTCTGAATCTAAAATAAGTCATTAAAATTATCCAATGCTGAATTTCGTTTTAATTTTTTTTTTCTTTTGACCCATTTCTGAGTATATTATATTCTGGGTTCTGTCATTTTACTCTGTTTCAATGCCTATGACCCTTTCCATGTTTCTCTGTATTCTTCATGTTACATTTCTTATGCAGTCATAAACTCAAGTGCTACATTTTGTTCAGCAATTCTCTGATCAATAAACATGATTTGCACAAGATCATGAACAGAGAGACTAGAGGAAAAGAAACATATTTAAACCCTTAATAGGACTAAGGAAAAAGACTGCTTCAGGAAGGGTAGCATAATGAAGTACATCTCTATTGGGTTACCTCTACCCAAATTTACCTTAGGAGAAATAAAATTCTAGAATAAATTAGGTACCAAAATCTCTAATAAATGAACTCTAATTTAGTTAGAAACTCTGCCTTTACTGTAATTTATTCTAAATAAAAGTAGGCAAACTCATTCCAAAGACCTAATTTAGATAAGTCATAGACAGTAAGTAAAGTTTGCACATAAAAATAATAAAGTTTAATTTCCAATATATTTTCCCATAGAAATATGATTAACACATTCAATTTCCAAATATCATATTTTCTACTTTAATTTATTACTGTGTGGAGGCAGAGTCAAAATAGCAGAGGGAAGGCAGGGACTCCCCTGAGCTCTATTCCAAACCTCTCCAAATGACTTTAAATAATGACTCTAAACAAATTCTAGTGTGACAGAACCCACAAAAGATGGAGTGAAACTTTTCCAGCTCAAGACAACTTAGAAGGTTGACAGCAAAGGTCTGTTGTGCCAGAGTGAGAGAGGAACGTAGTCCAGCACAGTGCAATGCAGGCTGTACCAAAACAGATTGCACCCCAGAAAACCAGGAACAGGTCTTGGAAACCACTGAATCAGAAGTGGCAGTGACTGATTGCAGAACCCTCAGCCAACAGATGGTAAAGGTGTTAAGCAAGTGGTCAGAAGGAGATTATAGGAGCTCTTCACTTGCTCTGGGGGCAGAACTCTATGGCTTTATTCATACTCAAATCTGGGTGGCAGTCTTGACTGGAAGTCCCAGGGCAAGGAAGATGATTAGAATACCACAGTTTGTTGCCACAGCAGAAGGAGGTCCCTCCTCACAGTTCCAGGGCAGAAAAGAGTGCTAGTGATCACTCACAGACCAGAGCACAGGCCAGGAGAGTAGTAAACATTGCTCCTTAGATCATAACATCTTGGAAGAAACAAAAACTTACAGGTACCTAGAAGTATCTCCAGAAGTAGCTGCATGAAACCCTTGAAGCTTGGAACAATACATGCTCTACCTTGGAAGCAGAGCTTTACTTTAACAAAGAGTTAAAAGGCAAGTAAACAGGAAAACAAGCAAACAGCAGGAAAAAAAAATTCTGACCATAGAAAGTTACTATGGTTACAACAAAAATAAAAAGACACACTCAGAAGAAGATAACAAAGTTAACACTGCTACACCCAAAAGCTTTCCATATCCTTTGATCATTTATCAATTGGAGAATGAAGTGTGTTCTTATGCATTTGACTCAACTCTCCATTTATTTTGGAGATGAGGCCTTTATCAGAAACACTGCCTGTAAAAACTGTTTCTCAGCTTTTGGCTTACCTTCTAAATTTGGTTGCATTATTTTTGTGAAAAAAATTTTAAATTTAATGTTACCAAAATCATTCATTTTACATTTTATAATGTTCTCTATCTCTTGTTTCATTATAAATTCTTCCCTTCTCTATGGATCTGACAGATAAACTATGCCTTGCTCCTCTAGTTTGCTTAGAGTATCAGCCTATATATCTAAATCATGTTCCCATTTTGACTTTATCTTTTTGTAGGGTATAAGATGTTGCCCTATGCTGAGTTGCTGCCATTCTATTTTCCAGTTTTCCCACCAGTTATATATAAGAAATAGTGATTTGTTATCCTAGAAACTGAAGTCTTTGGATTTATCAAATATTAGTATACGATAGTCATTGATTGTTGTGTCTTTCATACCTAAGCTATTGCATTGATCTATCACCCTATTTCTTAGTGAGTATCAAGTAGTTTTCATGATTGCTGCCTTATCATGCAGTTTAAGATGTGGTACAGCTAGGCCATCTTTGTTTGCATTTCTTTTTATTAATTCCTTTGATATTCTGGACCTTTTGTTCTTCCAGATGAATTTTGTCATTTTTTTGTATCTCTATAAAATAATTTTTTTGGTAGTTTGATTGATATGGCACTGAATAAGTAATTTAATTTAGGTAGAATTGTCATTTCTCTCTCTCTCTCTCTCTCTCTCTCTCTTTCTCTCTCTCTGTGTCTCTCTCTCTCTTTCTCTCACCCCCACCTAACTTCCTTTCAGAGAAAAACCAACAAAACCAACTGTGACAAATAAACACAATGAAGAAAAACAAATCCCTTCATTGGTCATGTCCCAGGGACATGCCTAGATTCCACTTTCTGAAAGAATTAGGCAGTGATGGAATGGATTATGAGAGAGAATTAAAATTTGATGGATTTGATAAGGTTGAAGGCAGATTTTATTTTATTTTTTAAGATAGGACAACTCAAAGATTTTTGTTGGTATAAGAAATGTGCAAATGGAGGAGAGATTCAAAGTGCAAAATCAAAGAGAATGTATGTACATTATAACTGATAAGAGGGGATGGATGTAGGTGCTGCCCATGCAAAATAGGTAGAAAACTTCTTTCTTGGTTGTTAGGTGAAGAAGGAAAATAGGACTGGTAGAAGGGAGGCTGATCCTGTCAGGGGATTGCTTTGATTTCTTCAGGAAAATTTGAAGTGATGATAACTGCTGAGAGGTTGATAATGAAGAAATCTGAGTTGGGCCGGTAACTCAAAAAGATAAAAATTTTGAGGTAATGTCCTCATGAAAGAGAATAAGAATGTCAGTAAGAAATTAGTAAATTAATTAACAAACAGTCTTTGGATTATGGAGGGTTCTTTATCAGACCAGCTTCTGCATCATCTAACATCAAAACGGACTCAGGTAAAATAAGCAAAGAACTAAAAATAATAAAATTTGATTTTTAGCATTTTTGCTTGTAGGGGTAAGGTTGAGTGATGCTGTTTCTATAAATGGATGTTTCCACCTTTAATTTATTATTCTATCTCTCTTATATATTCTCTTGTATTTTATAATATTAATAATAAAATTTCTAACTAACATCCTCAAGTATGTGCTGTTTACAGAAGAAAGGGAAGGGAGAAAAACCATATCTTGTATTTTCCTTCCCATCATCACCATTGTTCCCATTGTCTCTTCTTCTAGCCTTGGTTTGGCCACCACTAAAAGTATTCCTTCACCACTTCCTTTCTCCTTTGAACCTTTTCTTGACGAGGAACCATCCTTTAAAAACCCAGGCTTCTTTTTTCTTTGCCTTTTTGGAGGGGGGAAGGCAGGGAAATTGGGGTTAAGTGACTTGCCTAAGGTCACATGGCTAGTAAGTGTTAAGTGTCTCAGGCCGAATTTGAACTGAAGTCCTGCTGGTTCCACGGCCTGTACTCTATTCACTGTACCACCTAGCCACCCCAAAACCCAGGCTACTTGACTGTTCCTATTGCATGGATGAATTCTATTCTTTATAATGAAATAAAAGACTAATAAGTCTTTATTATGCCTAACACTTAAGATTCTCCAGGCATAACCAGCTTCTTTTAGCAGATTGAAGGCAGATTTTATTTTATTTTTTAAGATAGGACAACTGACACTATAATCTCACCTACTGACATACACTCCCACAGACTATTGAACCTAGCCATACACTCCAGTTTCTGAACCATGAAGATTTCTACTCTTTTATGTCAGCCTGGCAGGTGTGATTTCTTTTATGTGCTGTTCAGAGTTCTTTTATGTGCCTCAATTAGAGTATGAGAGAGACTCTCTTGCTTTTGTATCTTCAGTGCTGATCTCTGAACCTGGCACATAGTAAGTGCTTAATAAATGCTATTTTGTTCCTTTCATTCAAGGAAAGAAGAAAGGCACCAAACTTAGTGTAGCTTTTCTTCTTGCCTTCTCTGATGCCAAGAGGAGAGACTGTCAACATCAAGTCTGTGTTCCAATTCAGTGACAAGGAAGGTGAAAGTGAAGCTATGGGATGGCAGATAAACAGTAAGGTTTTTTGTTTGCTTTTTGGCTTTTCTGGATCATGCCCTTACTTGCCCCATCATTTTCATATTTAGAGACCTTCTTTATCGGAGCTTGGATATTTCTCATACCCAGATGTCTATACTAAATTATCTTGAAACTTGAAAAGTACTGTTGGCAGGACTGAGATTGAAGAGCCTTTGATCACTGTGCACTTAGAACACACTTGAGAGGTAGGGGGAAAAACAACAACCAAACCTTAGTATCTTATGAGTATAAGCCCAATTGTAAATATGCACATGCAGATATGTACATGTATGTGTGCCTATATATCCACACACTTGCCTCCAAAAATACATTTACTTCTACTCTCAGGAGTAAAGTTGTTTCAGTTTCATCCATTTTTGGCCATCTCTTCCCCTTCTCTTACTGTTTCTCAGTGAGTAACAAAACACTAATCTTGAATTCAAAACTCTGTGTTAGATTCCATGCTAGGCCCTAACGACATGGAGACAAAAATGTAAGTTCCCTCTTCAAAAATTTAAATCTCCTCTGGTTATACATTATGCACAATGATTTTAAAAAAGCAATTTGAGACAGGAGAGGACATTAACAACTGTTGGAAGCAAGGAAGCTTCAGAGAGAAAATCAGATTTAAGCCGAGCCTTGAAAAAAAGATAAGCTTTCAATAAATTGTGGAAGAAGAAGTGGTGCATTCCAGGCAGAAGGGATGAGGTGCTCGTGTGTATGGAGGTGTGAAATTGACTGTTGAGTTGAGCAAACTACTAGTTCAGTTTGGCTAGATCATAGAAGACATAAAAGGAAGTTATATGAGAATAAGCTGGAAAGGTAGATGAAGGGATATTGTTAAATTTCTCTGATGGCAGACTGAGGAATGTTTTATCCAATCTGCTGAAATGTGCTTTATCCTAGGAGAAAAAGAAATGGAACTGAATACCATTGAAAAGAGATAGTTAGATGGTCAGACCTACTGAATTCTTTATATACTTTCATATTTGCAGGAAATACTGATCATACTTTGCCTTTGGGAAGAAACTACCAGAGTGGAGAATTTAGGTCCTAGAAAAATAAAGGCCATTATCAAAAAAGAAAGGACTTTCTCAGTTTTCAAAGTTAGTTAAAGCCTTTCTGAGTCAGACTCTACTCTGTAAGGTCAAATAATAGCTGTGGGGAGGAGTTTTGTCTGCAGTGATCAGGCCACAGGCATTCTATTCTTTATCAGGCATACTGCTCAAGAGCAGTCAGCAACTCCTTGTTAACACCAGTTAGAATGAAATTCTGAAAGAGTTAAGCAAACTCTATAAACTTGTAATTTGCCATTAGGAAATAACTTAGGCATTGAAGAAAAGAGGACCCAATTTTATTTTAGTATTTTGCCCAGTAACACATTTTGCCTAAATATGTGATAAGTAGATGATTCAGAATATCTCTAATGGGTCTGCAAAGAAACCCAGGAAAATCATGCTTTACCTGTAATAAGAAAAATGACAGACCCCATAATCCTTTCAGCTATAGACTTATTTCAAATAGCAGTAATTTGTAAATGCTGTTTCTAAGAGAAATAATAATTACATTTTTTTGCCTTAGATATACAGTAGCAATAGCAAGCTATTCATGAATTTTAATGAGAGATGCACATTTTCTACGGGTGCTTGCAATTCTAGACTTGCCTACATGTGCCAATTTTCTCAGGTCAGAAATAATAAGCATATTTATTATTCCTTAAATTTGGTAATATCATCATGGTTTTACTTTGTGAATCAAAATGAATTCTTAATCTTTGGAAAAAAACTGTTTAGTGAGCTCAAAACTGATAAAAGTTGATGTTCAAATAAAGTTTTGATAGATTATTATACATCACAAAGATATAAAATAAAGATGGCAATGGAGTCCCTTTAGAATAACAGCTGATATCTTTTAGTTTAAAAAAGATGATAAAACCTGTAAATATTACATGATAATAACTAAAATTTCTTTATAAAATAATATATGGTTAATTAACAAGAATGAATACTTTATGCAATGGTTGGGGGACAGTCAATTCCTTCGTCATCCTTACGCCAATCAGTAAATTTTAGTTATTCATTTTTAAATTATTGATGGAGAATCACGATACTTAGAGTTAGAAAGGTTATTAGAAGTCATCTGGTTTCTATCATGTGACTACTTCTGTCTGACTCATTTTCTCTCTTTATATATCTAATATTTAAATTTATTCTGTTTTGGGACACACATGATTTTCACACAAGGACTCCCTGGATCAATGGTTGTTGGTACTCTACACTTCAATTTTTATTCTTCAAAACTCTCCTCCATTGTTGAGAGGTCAAAGTGATGCTTCACCTCAAAATCACAATCCTGTATCAGAGGTAGAGTTACTTGTGCAGCCTCCCTGATTCTGAGGCCAGCCCTCTATCCACTGCACCACACTGTCTCTTCTCTAATTTTGCAAAGTAAGAAACTGGAGGTCAGATTTTTTTTAAATCATTTGCACAAGATCAAGTTTAGTAAACAATAGAGTTGAGATTGAAGCTTAGGTGTTTTAACTCCAAATCTATGATATCCTTTCCATGACTCCCATTGCTACCTTTAGAGCTTGGAGCAAGCATGATTTGTCCTACTGATAGCTAAATTTATCTTAGGCTGCATTAACAAAAGTATAAAACTATAGAACCACAAATCATAGATTTGACTCTGGAAGGTTGCTGGTATAATGAGGAAGCTTAAAGATCAGTGGATTGAGAGTTCAGATTCAAGCTCTGCTACTTGCTTACCTATAAAGCATTAGGCAAGTCATTTAACCCTCTGATCCCTAGTTTCTTCACTGTAAAATGAGATTATAATAAATGACACCTGAAGTTTCTTCTTCCTCTAACTTTATGAGTTAGGATCTGGTATAACTGCTGATTTTATATACGATGAAAATGAAATGCCCATTTGGGCAAATTAGGCAGCACAGATGGAATTAATCCAAATCTAGCATGAATTCACCGTGCATTTTGACAGAGACCACTCTGGAACAAACTGTAACATGCAGGGCAAGGAAGTAGGATGAAAATGATGTATTACAGAAGACCGTGAGATAGATATACAGTGACTACCCCCAGCATGCACGTCAGCAAGGTGGCTAGTCACACACAACTACAGTTTCACGTACTACTCCCTAGAGACTACATCTCCTTGTGGGCTCTTTGTTTGACAGAAAAGATTGTCAAAATGTTTAACCAGTGAATTTTCCAATACGCTCAAATAAAAGTTGTTACAAAAGGGATTTGGAGGGTTGTCATGTAGTCTTTTTTAGTGAATACAGACTCAGGATGCTAAATATCATTGGAATTGTAGGTGTTCTGAGGTTCAAATGACTTGAAAGTGTAGAGGTTTAATGAGCTTCTTTTGAAAGGTAAATGTGAAGGACAAAAGTGTTTGAAGGAAAAATATATTGTTTTTGTTTTGTTTTTAAAGATGAACAATTGGGAGAAAAAGTTCTTCTCTTGTGGTACTAATATTTATCATCCAGTATACAGGCTAATTCCTTCTTCAAATATTTACCTTTTGGTTTCCAACATAATTTAGGGATGGTACAAAGAGGACCTATTTGTTGCTGTTTTAGGAAAAGACATTGATTTGCTATAATTGTGTCTTTCATGTAGAGACTAATCCTATTTGATTACATTCTTTGGTGAAGTATGAAAATGAGTGAAATAGATGTTCACTGAGAGCATCATAAATTTATAACTCAAGAATATCTTAAGAGGTCAATTTCATTTTTAAAAGATGAAAATCAAAACAAGACATAGAGAAATTAAATGCTTTTTCTAGGGTCTCATGTGAAAGAAGTAGTAAAGTCAGAATTTGATCCTAAGTCCTCTGACTTCATATCTATCATGTTTCATTGTCCTACATTACCTTTAATAATTATTGGCCATGCAAATACATTCATTTTCATAGGCCTGTATAAATAATTCACCAATTTATCCCTTGGTTTTTTTTTTTTAAAGTCATACTGAGCTTTCTTAAGTAGACTTGTAGAGGCAACATAGGAGAACTAACAGAATATCATGCTTCAAATTAGAAAGACATGCATCTCTGAAATTCAATGATTCTATGACACTGGACAAATTAAAATTGAATGTAATTCTGAAAGTCCTCAAGAATTTGTACAGTGAATCACATGAATTGAGACTGTGATGGTTGATAGAATCCCCACACTTAGAGTTCTCTATGCAAACAAAGTAATTGATCCTTTTCATATTTGAATATTCATAGATATGACAGGAGAATCAGTTTTTTGATTGAATATCAAAATCATAAAATATTTACTTTCTAGGAGATAAGAATAAAAGATCATACTTGACTTGCACATTTCTCTTTGCCATATGTACCAGCTGTTGGAAATTATATATTTGTGAAGTCAAAATAAGGAATGAAAGCTAAAGTAGCATGAAAAACTGGGATCACTTTTCACAGACATTTATGAAATTATAACACAGTGAATGGAAAGGTAGAAATATAGACTGACCATATGTGTAATATGAACATGTTTTGTGTTGCTGTTTTTTTAAAAGAATGTATTGTATGAAAGGAATTGGGCATATTTTTGTATCAGCCCCCTCCCCCAACTTTAATTCTTAGAGTATATATATATATATATATATATATATATATGTAAGAGTTCTTAAGGTAGACGTAATAAATATTTGTGAGTCGTTTGGAAAAATAAGTAAATGATTAAGTTAATTAATGTGTAAAAGGTGCTCACACTTTTACTAATCATTAGATATTTGTAACATAACATTTAACCAAATAACATGATTCCATTTGTGAAAAGCAAGTTAAAGAATATTTATGAATAACTTGGAGAGGAAGAGCTATACATTGTACAGTCCAGTAATATTTTGAGAGATTGAGAAATAAAGCAGATCATTTTAAATTGTACTGACAATTGACCAGATAGTACATTTAAAGCATGAATTCTATTAATTTAATGTATTTTCAATTCCTAAGTTAAAATATTATTTTTTAAAGACCAAAGTAGAAGCATTTTCATAGCTTTTTGTTAGTTCCCATCCTTCTTGACTTTTTCAAAATGATTTAATATGGAGTGACCTTTACTTAGTCTCCTTGAATTTTCTTCTTCCTTGAATTTTCCTAGAACTAATCTTTCCTGGTTCTACTTTTGTAGATTCGATTATTCATTTTAAGCTTCTTTTGTTCAATTTTTAGCCATGTCCTACCACTCAATTTGGATGTTTTATAAAGTTCTATACTGGGATATCTTTTCTCTTTACCCCTTCCCTGTTGACTTCATGGGATGCCATTGGTTCAGTTATAAACTCTTGAGTCCTTTTAGATTCTAAAGCAAAAGAAGTCAAAGCTGACTCAGACCTTTTTAAAGACAGTGATGGTTTTGGCTACATAGTCTAATGCAAAAAGCTCCTCCCCT
>CM053580.1:341751792-341781339 GCA_028627135.1 Pseudochirops cupreus | reverse complement strand
CTATACATGATTGCACGCCACCATGGGGGGGGGGGGGAGGGAGGGGAGAAAATCTGAAACTCAAGTGAATGTGGAACTGAATCTTGTAAATTAAAAGTAAATGAGTAAATAAAAAAAATTTTAAAAAAAGATTAATAATTTGATGTCTTTTTTTTTTGCCAAGCTTTGCCCTCTAGCTCTGTTGCTTGGCTATAGAGATCTCAAATCTTCTTCTCATTATGCTGTTATTTTTCTATGTTATTTGTTCTGTCATCTCTCCATTTTTGAACTCCATACGAGCCGTTCTAGTCCTCAGAGAGTCCACTGCTTTATTATAATTTCCACTAAATATATCAATATGTGGTGTCTTGTATCTGCCTTTTTTCAGTTGTTTTAATACTCTTGTCCATTACAGTAGGTGCTATTTCTTTTATTTTTCTTATTGAGTTGTATTTTACAAAATCATTTTGAAATTCCATGCCATCTTCTGGGAGGCTGTAATTGGTTTTCCTTTTCTTTCAGAAATGTCTTTCCTTTCCCTTATATTATTTATTATACAGTGGTTTTTTTTTATCGATTTATTTAGTCATTTTGCTTCAGTGCCTCTATTAGATGTTCTTTATAAGATATTATTGGTTATGATTTTCCCCTCTTTAGGGAGTTTGTTTTATTTTATTTTTTTACCTCTACTAGACTCCCAAGCATTCCTTTTTTGCTTAATTCTAGTGTTATTTCCTACACAAAGTCTTTCTTGTGAACCCTACCAGACCCCTCCAAAACCTCCCATCTATCATTAGGGGTTTCTCTCACATGAATCCTCTCATGAATTTACTTTGCATATACTTATGTTACATAGGATCTTGGACTATCAGATTTGAAACCAGAAGGGAGCCTAGATATAATCAAGACTAACACTTTTATTTTATATGTGAGGAAACTGAGGCACTGAAAGTTTAAGTAATTAATCCACCAAGATACTACTAGTAAATATTTAAGACAAAATTTGAATCCAGGTCTTCTTGACTCCAAGTTCAGATGATTCTTCACTATGAAACATGACCATATATGTATACATGCTGTAGTAGAAAGTAAGTTCCTTGAAGTCAGGAGCAATTTTACTTTTATATTTACTCCCCCAGCACTCAGTACATAATATATATTTAGTAACTTGTTTTGCTTAATTAAATTATGTTATTTGGTATAATTTTGTTTTTTTTGAGACTTTGAAGGGTAACAGGGCTTAGTAGCAAAACTTCACTGAGCCATAAGGATAGCACTATCCATCAATGCTAATACAATACAGGAAGAAAATGGGTGGGTTCACTCCAGAGCATTCAAAATTGCAGTTGCAATGCAAAAGGTTGAAATTTCTGTGTATTAGGGAATAAATCCTCTTTCCTCCAAAAAGAAGAATGTGAATTGGTCCATTTATGTCACCTGTTCAGGATTACAAACAAATTGAAGCAATCTGTTTTGATTCAAACAGTTTTCCTACATTCAGCAAAATTCCAAACTATCAGAATAATAATAGACTAGGGGAAAGAAACCTAATGCTATTATATATATTTGCTGATGCAAAAATGAATCTGCATATTCTAGAATGGAAGTAGAAAATAAATTCTTACCATTTTGACTCATCTCTCTCTCTCTCTCTCTCTCTAATATAGATATAGATATATATACATAAATATCTTTGTGGGTGAACACTAAAATTAGGTACAATTTTCCTGACCTCCTGCTCAATTTTCACCAGTGAATTAATTTACATCTCTACGGCTAGGTGGCTCCAGTAAACTGGTGAAAATTGAGCAGGAGGCCAATATACTTGTGGATTGGCCAAATAGTTCTGTCAGTGCAAACAGATGCACTAATAACATGAGAAAGCAGAAAGCCCAAAATAGCTTTGTTAGATATGCAGAAGAAAATGACAAAATCCCCAAGAGGGTGCTTTGATGATGTCTCCTAAAATATAGGTTTGCTAAGAAGGCAACAGATGGGGGTGGCTAGGTGGTACAGTGAATATAATACCAGCTCTGGAGTCAGGAGGACCTGAGTTCAAATCTGACCTCAGACACTTAACACTTACTAGCCGTGTGACCTTGGGCAAGTCACTTAACCCCAATTGCCTGCCTTGCCCCTCCAAAAAGCAAAAAAAAAAAAAAGAAAAAAGAAAAAAAGAAAAGAAGGCAACTGATGGACAGTCCATGATAGTACTAGTAAAACTGTATGGGGAGATGGTTTCAGGAGCCAAAATGGCAGAGTAAGCAGTAAATCACCATAACTATCCCATATTCATGTCTAAATAATTATAAAATAGCACTCCAAAATGAATCCTGGGACAGAAGAAGAACCAGCAAAAACATAGATGAAACAATCTTGTAGCCCAAGAAACTTGGAAAAGTAGCAAGAAAATTTCGTCTCCAAAAGCAAAAGAGGAACACAGTGTAGAGCAGGAAGTGTCCCAGCAAGCCAGCAGCAAGTCCCATTTCAGCAAACAAGCTGGAGATCCTAAGCCCCAGTGTGGTGGAGCAGATAAATGTCAATGGCAAGACCCCCCACATGCCTCAGAATAGACAGGGAAACTGGAAGACTCCTATTCTAAGGTTCCAAGTGCCATCACTTGCTTCAATATAGCCCCAGGCAAACAGGCAAACTCCAGTGGCCAGACCTCTACTTTCTTCAGTACAGCCTCGAGCAAAGAACCTCCAGAAGCCTGACTGCTATGTGCTTTAGTGTAGCCATGAGAAAACAGAGAAACACCTATCCTGCCTCAGCATATGCCAAACACCACCACTGGGATCCCAGCTCCACATCAGGTAAGTTACCACCAGATCTCTACAGTCTCCAGCAGTACCAGGAACCTCCCACCTTGCCCTTGAGAGAAGCACCAGACATGAGGGTCTCCTGGGGGCCTCAGGCCAACATCAATGCAGCACAAAGTAAACAGAGTTTGCAACATCTGGCAAAAAAGCCTAAGACAATGCCTCTTTCACCCCAAGAGGAGTACTCAAACTTAAAAGAAAGGGAAAAGGCCAAAAAATCAGCAAAAACAACAACAACAAAGAATCTAACCATAGAAAATTAATAGGGGGTTAGAAGTGGGAAAACTCCATGAGCTTCACCTGTAACCACCTCAAATACCATTAAAACATGACTCTAAACAAATTTTAGAGTTACAGAAACAACAAAGTGACAGAGAGAAACAAATCTGCCACTGAAGACACCCCAGCAGGCAGACAGGAATGGTCCATCACAGTATGCTGGGAGCTGAGCCCAGCCCTGTGTGAACCTGTGGTTTTAGCCCCCCAGCAGCCCCAACCAGCAGAGGCTGGATTGGACTTCAGGCAAGTGGATCACCAGCAGCTGTGGTGGTTTCCAGAATTATCACCCATAAATTCCAGGGACAAAGTGAAAGGTCAGTGTGGAACTTATAAGAATATGGGAACCATGAACTTGGTCTGGTCACTGCCCCCAGAGTGAGAAGGCAAGAAGCGGCAGAGGTGTTATGGCCATGCAGCCACCTCCACGTGGCTGCTTCAGAGCCCCTGGCAAGCAGATAGTAGGAAGACTAGGTAACCATTCAGAGGGTAATCACACTTGCTTTGACCTGCCTGGATCTGGATCACAGTCTTGAGTGGAGGTCCTAGGTTGTGTGATTAGTGAGCCAGAGCTTTTGGGGGCAGCAGAGAGGGTACCCAACTAAAACTTCAACAGCTGTGAAAACTGCAATGATTTGGGACAAAGCTCTCCTCTCTGGAAGCAGAGTTCTACTGTGGCAAAAAGCTCAAAAGTCAAGTAATTGAGTGGCAAGATGAGCAAGCAAAGGAAACAAAGCAAGCATGGCAATCAAACCTTAGATTCCTTTTTTGAGCACAAAAAGGATCAAAGCATGGAACTGCAGGAAGACGATAAAGTCAGAACTCCTGCACCAAAAACTTCCAAGAAAAATATGGATTGTTTACAGGCCACGGAGGAGCTCAAGAAGGTTTTTGAAAATCAAGTAAGAGAAGTGGAGGAAAAATTGGGAAGAGAAATGAGAATGATGCAAGAAAGTCATGAAAAGAGAGTCAATAACCTGACTGAAGAAAATAACACTTCAAAAAACAGAGTAACTTAAAGGGCAAAAGAGCCCCAAAAAGCCAATGAGGAGAAGAGTGCCATAAAAGGTGAAATTATCCAGATAGAAAAAGAATTTCAAAACCTCACTGAAGAGAATAATTCCTTCAGCATTAAATTGGAGCAAATGGAAGCTAATGCCTTTATGAGAAATCAAGATACTATTAAACAGATCCAAACATATGAAAAAATAGAAGGCAATGTGAAATATCTCATTGGAAAAACCACTGACCTAGAAAATAGATCCAGGAAAGATAATTTAAAAATTATTGCACTACCTGAAAGCCATGATCTAAAAAAGAACCTAGAAATTATCCTTCAAGAAATTCTCAAGGAAAATTGTCATGACATTATAGAACCAGAGGGAAAAATAGAAATTGGAAGAATTCACCTATTACCTCTTGAAAAAGATCCCCAAAAGAAAACTCCTCAGAATATTATAGCCAGGTTCTGAAGTTCCCAGATCAAGGAGAAAATTTTACAAGCAGCCAAGAAGAAACAATTTGCGTATTGTGGAAACAAAATCAGGATAACACAAGATCTAGCAGCTTCTACATTAAGGGATTGAAGGGCTTGGAATAAGATATTCCAGAGGTCAAAGGAGTTAGGATTAAAACCAAGAATCATCTACCCAGCAAAACAGAGTGTAATGTTTCAGGGTAAAATATGGACATTTAATGAAATAGAGGACTTTCAAGCATTCTTGATGAAAAAAACAGAGTTGAATAGAAAATTTGACATTCAAATACAAGAAGGAAGAGAAGGAAGCATGAGAAGATAAAGAGGGAAAAGAAATCATAAGGAAATTATCAAAGTTGAACTATTTACATGCCTATATGGAAAAATTAAAATTGTAACTTATGAAACTTTTGTCAGTATAAAGATAGTTGAAGGGAATATAAATGTGCGTGTGTGTGTGTGTGTGTGTGTGTGTGTGTGTGTGTGTGCGGGTACACAAACACATATACATACATATACACACAGACATATATACATATGTCTATATAGGAGATATATGGGTGTATGAATACATATGTGAGTGTGTATATATGTGTACACCAGGTATACATAGACAAAGGGCACAGGATCAATTGAATAGGAAGGGATGATATTTAAAAAACAAAATTAAGAGGTGAGAGAGGAATATAATGTGAGGAGATAGGAAGAAACAAAATAGGGTAAATTATTTCATATAAAAGAGGCAAGAGAAAACTGTTACAATGGGGGGATGAAGAACAGGAAGGCAAAAGGGAATGGGTCAACCTTACTCTCATTGAATTTGGCTTAAAGAGGGAATAACATACACATTCAATTGGGTATCTTACCCTACAGGAAAGTAGTGGGGAAGGGGATAAGAGGGAGGATAATAGAACAGAGGGCAGATTGGGAGAGGGATAGCTAGAAGCACACACTTTTGAAAAGGAACAGGGTCAAAGTAGAAAATAAAACAAGTCAGGGGCAGGATAGGACAGAGGGAAATATAGTCAGTCTTTTACAATATATCCACTATGGGAGTGTTTTGCATAACTACACATGTACGACCTATATTGAATTGCTTATCTTCCCGGTAAGGGTGGGTGACAAGGGAAAAAGGGACAGAATCTGCAATTCAAAGTTTTAAAATTAAATGTTGTTTTTTTTTTAATAAAAAAGTTAATAGGCTTACAGGGAAGATCAAGATACAAACTCAGAAGAGGATAACAATGTCAAAAACACCTATGGGCAAAGCCACAAAGAAAAATGGCAAGTGGTCTCAAGCCCAGAAAGAACTCATGGAAGAGTTCAAAAAAGAATTTAAAAATCATGTAAGAAATGTAGAAGAAAAAATTTAGAAAGAAATGATATGCAAGAGAATTATAAAAATAATGACTTTACAGTTTCAAAAAAGAAAACAACTGCTTAAAAATACAATTGGCCAAATGGTAAAGGAAATATAAAAATCCACTGACGAAAACAATTACTTAAAAATTATAATTGATTAAATAGAAAAGAAAATACAAAAGCTAACTGGGATCTGGGATATGGATTGGAGAAAGCCATAATAACCAGTAAGAAATGAAAGTCCTAAACTTAAACTCTGTGAAAGGTAAAAGCCCAGACATGATGACCTGTTAATAATCATAATTCAGACATTGAATTATAACTCCAATAATGTGATCAGTAAAAGTCATAACATGGACATAGTAAACATTTTGTAACCAGCACATGACATACGCAGTCTCGTGTTTGGGCATTTATTCAACAACATTGGCTTAACACCCAAGTTCAAAAATGAGCTCATTATTAAGCAGAAAAGCAAAAATATCTACCAATCATTAGTATTCCATTGCTGCTCCTCCCTTTGTCTAATTTCTACAATCACTACATGAAATTTTGGGAGGAGGACTTTGCAGAGATCCACTGAATTATCTAGTAGCCACCCCAGATTGCCCTTGCTTGTAATTATTCATAATGATTCATTTAAATACCAAAATCAATCTAGAACCTCTTTGCCTCTTCCTTTAGTATGAGACTCACCTCACAGTATGGGGGAGGTAGAGGGTTCCCTAGCCAGGGGAATTCAAGACCTCACATGAAGAAAACAACTCCTTAAAAGTTAGAATCACAAAAACAGAAGCTAATAACTCTATGAGACATCAACAACTCTTCAAACAAATTCAAAAGAAGGCAAAAATAGAAGAACGTGTGAAATACCTTTTTGGAAAAACAACTGACATGGAAAATAGATTCGGGAGAGACAATGTCATTATCACTGGACTACATGAAAGTCATAATCAAAAGGAGGACCTGGACACCATCCTTCAAGAAATTATCAAGCCAAACTGTCCTTATATCCTAGAAGCAGATGAATCCACCCTTATATCCTGTAACCAGAAGGCAAAAAGGGTGTTAAAAGAATCCACCAAACACCTCAGGGAAGAGATCCCAAAAAGAAAACTCCAAGCAACTTTATAGGTATATTATAGAATTACCAGGTCAAGGGGAAAATACTACAAGTGATCAGAAAAAAAATTATAATATCAGGAGTCACAATGAGGATTATACAAGATTTCACAGCTCCAATATTAAAGGATCAGAGGTCATAGAATGTGATATTCCAGAAGACAAAGGAGCTAGAACTACAAACAAGAATCACCTACCTGGCAAAATTAAGCCTTATACTTCAATGAGAAAAAAAAATAGTTATTCAATGAAATAGAAGGACTTCGAGTTTTCATAGGGAGAGGACCAGAATTTAAAAAAAAAAAAAAAGAAAAGAAAATCTCCAGTATCAAGACCCAAGAGCAGTCTAAAAAGGAAAATGGAAACATAAGGGATTCAAGGGAACTGAACTACTTATATACAAATGTGGGAAGTTGATATTTGTAATCCTTAAAAATTGTATCACTGATAGTATAGCTAGAAGGAATACACATAAACAGAGGGTATACATTATCAACTGGACAGAACCAGTCTCTAACCTGTGGATGGTTAGAGCTGAATAAAGCAGGGCAGAGAGAGAAGAATCAAGAATCAACAGAAGTTGCATTTCAAAGTGAGGGAAATGGCTTGTAAGCAAGAACACACATGCTGGAAGCCCATCGGGGAGCTGGGGTAATGGACCTGCCTTAGTGTAATACCTATACCTGTGGTACAGTGACCTGTAGCCCTGACAATGAGGGGAAACAGTAACAATGTGACAATTTTGATTCATAGCAGGGCTTCATGACCAAAACGTGGATTCATCAGGTGTTTGTTCTAGCTCAGAGAATACCTGGTGGGTGAAAGCAATACGATAATTATATGAAACAATTTTAGGATTTTTCTGGGGCTGGGATCATCCAAAGGGTGAGCACAAAGGATTGTTGTAATGCCAAGCTCAGGGCACAACTTGCTTCCCCAACTTTCACTCTAGAAAACAGGATGTCTCTTAATATATTGACAAGCTATCAGGTGAATTTGAGAGAATGACATAAAGAATAATTAAGGAATGAAGAAGAGAAGAACATAGAATACAGAAAGAAAGGAGAGATGAAATAAGGTAAATTTTTTCATATGAAAAGACACAAAAAACCTATTTCAAAGGAAGGAAAAAAGAGAAAATGAGTGATGGGCATTGTTTGAACCTTATATTCATCAGTATTGACTCAAAGAGGGAATAATATACACAATTATCTGAATATAGAAATCTATCTTACCTGACAGGGACATAGGAGAGGAGGAGATTAAGTAAAACAGTGAAGGGGTTGAGGAGAAGGAATTGACAGAAGGGAGGGAGAATCATGGGAGGTGGCAGACAGAAACAAAACACTGGTGAGGAGTTAAACAATGAAAGGAGAGAAAGGACAAATAGAAGGAAAAATAGGATGGAGGGAAATACACAATTAATAATCATAACTCTGAATGTGAATAGGATGAACTATTCCATAACATGGAAGTAGATAACAGAGTGGCTGAAAAGCCAGAATGCTACAATATATTATTTACAAGAAATATACTTGATTCACAGAGATACACACAGAGCAAAGGAGCTGCAGCTTCAGCTGAAGTTAAAAAAAAAAAAAGCAGGGGAAGGAATTCCAAACCAAACAAAGCAAAAATAAGAATTCCAAACCAAGGAATTCCAAACCAAGCAAAGCAAAAATAAAAATAGATCTAATTAAAAGAGAAAAGAAAGGAAACTACATCCTGCTAAAAAGTACCATAGACTATGAAGTTATATCAAGACTAAACATGTATGTACCAAGTGATATAGCATCCAAATCTTAAAGGAGAAGTTCAGCAAGGTATAAGTTCTTGACCAAACAAGAGACAGAGAGCATAAAAAATGTAAAATAGATTATTTTTATTATATTAAATTAAAAAGCTTTTGCACAAATAAAACCAATGTAACTAAGACTAGAAAGAAAACAGAAAACTGGAGGGAAAAAACTTTACAAGTATCTCTGACAATGGCCTCATTTCTCAAATATAAAAAGAACCAAGTTGTATTTGTAAGAATATAAGCCATTCCCCAAACAATGAATGGTTAAAGGATATGAACAGGCAGTTTTCAGATAAAGAAACCAAAGGTATTTATAGGCATATGAAGAAGTGCTCTAAATCACTTCTAATTAGAGAAATAGAAATTAAAACAACTCTGAGGTACCACCTCACACCTCTGATATTGGCTAATAATACAAAAAAATGATAAGTGTTAGAAGATGTGGAAAAATTGGAACACTAATACATTGCTAGAGAATATCCAAAGAACAATTAAACTGTGCATACTCTTTGATCCAGCAATAACACTACTTGGTTGATATCCCAAAGAGATCGATAAAAAAAGGGAAATATTGAAACGTATTTATAACAGCACATTTTGATCTGGCAAAATATTGGAAATTGAGAGGATGCCCCTCAAGTGGGGAATCACTGAACAAGCTGTGGCATATGAATGTAATGGAATACTATTATGCAATAAGGATTTGAGAAAAACCTGGAAAGACTTGTACAAACTGATGTAAAGTGAAATAAGCAGAAACAAGAAAGCTTTGTACACAGTATTAACAACATCGTGTGATAATCAACTATGAATGACTCAGCTCTTCCCAGTAACATGATGATCCAAGACAAGTACAAAGGACTCACAAAGGAAAATGCTATCCAGAGTTTGGATCCACAAGTTGGGATTCAAATTCTAGTAAAAATGAACACTAACAATTGTCTTGACATGTGTTTGGGAAAAAAAAATAAAATACTATTAAAATAAAATGAATAAAATAAAATGAATATATGACCATCAAAATAAAATTTAAAAACAACTGTATGTAGATATTAAGCATTAGGGCAGTATTGGACCTTCATTCTCCCACAAGTCTGATGCATATTCTAAAGCCTCTGACTCATTTGGATAATTTAGAGGAGGCTAGAGAAGTCATTCTATGTAAGGGGCATTATGGGCTTAGACTTGGTGACCCATTTCAGCAACCCCTAGGCTTAATTCTATAATTAAGGCAAATAACTGTTCAAATATGAGATTGCTTTTCATGGCATTTCTCAATGCTGCTTAGAGATAGGAAAACTCTGTAGGTAAAATAGGAAAGGAAATAAATTTTCATGATTTAAGCACAAAGGGTTCACTTTCCAACTAGGAGCAACAGTTTCTATGTGTATAAATGACACCGTTCTCTTTCCCTAAAGATTATAAAAGCAGCCTGTTGCTGCCCCGCACAATGCTACCCTTAGGAAGATGATCTAGATGTGGAGCAAGCTAGAAAAAAAGTTACCAAATTAGGTGTGTAATTTGCAGGGAGTAGTGGAACTCTGGCAGATTGAAACTGATCTTTGAGAGGATCAGCAGAAGGCATCAGACATCAACTATATGGTAAAAAATTCCACCCTAGACCCGAAATAGTAAATAGCCGGTTATAATGGGCTGAAGCTCATTGAGCAGATGCAATTTATTAGAGATCAGCACCTACATCTTTGTCTAGAGGCACTAAGAATGGCATTGTTCTTTGTGTAAAGGACTTTCAATGTCAATGTTTAGAAGCCATTCCACCAGAAGTTCTTTGAGGCCCCCAGAGAGCAATATAATACCCCTGTTGTTATCCCTGAGGGAGAGGTGGAACTCCACAGCTCACTAGGTAGAAGGCATGGATAAAACTGGAGAAGTTGGATACAGACCTGAAGAAGGGAACTCCATCAAAGAAAGCATCAGGCAGGGACCATGATGATCTTTATAACCATTACTTTGAATGTGGTGATCTCAGCAATGCCCTCAAGTGTTACGTCAGGGATTGGGACTAATGCACCAGGGTCAAACATGTAGGCAAATGCCTCAACATATTTAAGCAGTGAGGGGAAAGAGAAAGCTAGACCCAGACTACTCTTACCAAACTTAAGTGTGAAGCAAATTGGCTGCTTGAAAATATCAGCAGGCAACTTAGGTCTATTAGCTTCATTTGATCACTTCTCTAAATTACTATGGTCCCCTGGAATTGTGGCTCTATATTGTGATCTCTGTGCCCTGGCTACTTTTGATCAACAGAGCTACAGCACAATGTCATCCCTAGTGGTGCGTTCAAATTGTTGGCTCCCACATCAGGAGCCTCTGTACTGAGATCTGAAACCATGTTCGCATCCAGTATTTCAATCCCTATGTCTCTGCTGACATGCATGAGATGGTCATAGCCTTCAATACCACTGCAACTACACTAGAAGATGAGCTAACACAATTGATTCTTGAGGGGCTTATTAATCTTTGAAATGAATGCCTTAGCAAGATTCAATATCTCTGGTATATGGACCAGTGCAGCACCTCCTTTGAGAAGGCATTGCACATGCACAAAGAATTCCAGAGCCATGTTAAAGCAATGGTTCTTCCAGCAGTCATACTGTGAAACTAGATCCATGTCAGGTATTCTCCTTGGGAAGGGCGTCAGGATAACCTTATGGCAGGTAACATTCAGTCACTGATGAGGATAAACATGTGATGGGGGGTTACTTCCACCTGGACCCTAGAACCATGTATGATTGTCCATCCCCAAGCCCACATTTCCCGGGTCTCTCTGGTTCCAGAGGTACAGCCTGCTTACTTGACTATGGGCCTGGAAGGTTTCATCTTTCAATGCAGCAGATACTTCCTCCTTCCCACTGGGCGTTAAGACTATCACACTTCTGCCTTAGTGCCCACCTTGGCAGTAGGATCTTATCCCACAGACATAATGGCAATGGATCAACTAGAGTTCACCTTCCCCAAACATTTTTTTTTCCTTTTCTCTCTACTTGCATAACTGAGGCCAGTGGACAAACTGCCACTGGCTACCCCAGATTTCCCTCTGTGGAGTATTTGGCTGCCGAATTGTCTGGCTGCTCCCATGACTGACAGTTTCAGTTGCTTGACTAGCTACACAGATTCCTAGAGACCCTAACCTTGGCTCTCCACCTGTGCCAAGGACTAGGGGACATATGTTGAGCTGGGCTACTTCTCCTGTTCCTGTTTTAGAGTAGGAAGAAAAGGGAGAGTCCTGGCTTATGCTACAATTTTTTCCCAATGAATGTACCTTCTACAGTGCCCTCCCCCCAGACAAATTTTTGTTCATGTATTTTCTTTTTCTTGAGTTAGAAATTAGTTGTTCATTCTTTAGCTATTAAAAAAAAAAGCAGAATAACACCCCTCCGCCCCACAAAAAAAAAAGAAAAATACTACCATTAGAAATTTACGCCTTTAGTTTCAGGAATATTATTGATACGTTAAACCATTATCAGGCATTGGCACATTACAATTAATGTATTATCAGTCTCTTACAGTTTTGACACACTAAAGATAAATTTGCATTTAGTGTAGGAGCAAGAAAGGTAGATTACAAGCAGCCGAACACACATGGAGAGGCTGGAATATATAGAAGAATATTGTGTAGGAAGAGAACAATATGAGACTATTGATATTACAGAGGAAAAGCACAGACAAGAAGGAGAAGACGGAATAAGAAATTTGTATGTAAAGAGGGCATGTTATGCACCAAATAAATATTTTGCCTCCTTCAAAATTTTACTTGAAACTTCCCCAAGGCACAAGTCATGGCCATAGGAAGAGGAAAACTTTTATCTGAACAATCATTTAGAATTTTAAATTTTATCCTAAGAAACAAGCAAAAAAGTTATAATCCCTTATAAATTTTCATAAAGCATTAAGCTTTCTCTAGCCAAAATAAAAAAGATCATTGTTCATGTTATTGCTTTTCTTGATCTTGTTGGTATATTATCGTTCCTCTTTTTAACCAAAACATCTCAGTATAGATATTCTTTTTTTTTAAATTACCAGTAGAATCATATAGAAGATGCCATAGCCAAATTTTTCAAAAGAATGGTCTGCTCCTTAAGATATCAAATTGGGATAGTTGGGGGAGAAAGGAGAAGAGAAGTGCTAGAAATGTAAAAAGTATCAAATACATTATAAACAGTTAATAGTATGAGGGTCAGATTACCTGGAAAGGAAACTCAAGTCAAGTATCACAAAGCAACAGCCAAAGATTTTATAGCTATAGACAGAAAGATATAATTCTTAAGTGAGAAAGAGAAGAAAAGCAAGATAACAGAATTGGAAGCCTGGGATAGTGTTTGAACACCTTGTGAGAAACTCAGACCTGCTTTACTACTTTGGTACATATTATAAGCTGATTATCACTAAATATTTATCTTACTAGATTACTTTTAACTTCCATGTTGTCCTGAGAGATTTGAAACAATAAGGATGAACTCAAATCCTACTAAAAAAAGTCATAGCTAGCTCACAGTTAACCATGAGTCTTTATAAATTTGCCTAAAAGTGAGCATATTGTAGATTCAAGTAAAAATACTTTTTCCCAGAAATAAAATATTTATGTTAAATTGCTCAATTAACAATTTATTGAGTACTAAGTATGATCTAGTCCCAAAATGAAAAAAAAAATTCTTACACATAATAAAATTATATTCTAACTATTCAAATGCATGCTTATTTTGCATAATTTTAATAATATCAGCTCAGTACTAAATAATAAAGATTACAATAATAAATCATTGAGAATCAATACAAATACCCTCAAAAATACATTTAACTAGGCAAGATGTATATACACATAGATACATGTATGTAGGGATACAAAAATCCATACATACAAATAGAAACATATACTCCTATGAACATATTGATAAGTATGTGGAGAGAGGGAAACAGAGAGAGAGACAGAGAGACAGAGACAGAGACAGAGACAGAGAGAGACAGAGGAGAGAGAATGTACCAGCATTTAAAAAGTTATACGAAATTCACAGATAAAGGATTTCCCTCTATCAGTCAAGATCTGCACTACTTCTGAAAATTTTTCTTTTTTAGGTTACACATATGAACTTATGCAAGCACATTTCCACTTTAGTCATATTGTAAAACAAAATTTAATTAGTCATATTAAAAATGAAAACAGTTAAAGCCAGGTGGTCATCTCAATAGATGGTGAAAAAGTCTTTGATAAAGTATAACATTCTCTTATGCTAGAAATCTTACAAAGTATAAGAATAGAGAGACCTTATTAAAAAAAAAATCACACAATAAAACAAAAAAAAAACCCAGTATCAATAACTCAAAGAAAACATAATATACAAAGGGATACATTATATATACATACATATATATATATATATTTTTTTTTTTTTCTAATTGAGTGACAAAGAAATGAGACAGAGAATGACCTTTTTATCTAGTCAAAAAAAAAATCCATCTGGAAGGGAAAGACCCTCAGAGTTTCTGGCCAAAATAGAAATAATTACTATTTATATTCATTCTGAGTCAATCAGGCCCAAACTATGATCAAATACACCTCGATCTAGGACCTGTTGTTGGACAATCAATAAGAGCCAGAGTTATCTGGAGAAAAGTTTGGTCTTTAAGAAAGGGGAAAAAAAATGAATTACATAAAGAAATCATTCTCTGCCTCTTTTTTAACCCAACTTTAATCACTAAATGTGCATTGCATCAGTCAAATTGAGACCTGTTAGAGACCTTAGCTGGAAAAGGCTTGTTTCCCCACTGCATCCTGGGCCATTTCAATTGTCCTTATCTATATTGGGCCACTAGACACAGAAGACTCCTAAGAAGAAAGTGAGGCTGGTGACTTTGCACAGCCCTCCCTCACTTAAATCCAATTCATTTGCTTGTGATTGCATCGCCTCCTTGATATCATGGTCCTCTTGGACAAATAACAACAACAGAAACTTTTATCCAATATAAAAGTGAAGCAAGAATGCCCATTCTTCCCATTATTATTGACATGGTGCTGGAAATCTTAGCAACAGCAACAAGACAAGAAAGAAAATTAAAGTTATAAAGACAGTTGAGGAGCTAAAAGTATTCTTGTTTCTTGATGATTTGATAGAATACTTGGAAAATTCTAGGCAAACAGAAAAGATACTAATTCATGTAATTAAAAGCTTAAGCAAAGTTACAGGTCAAAAAATGAATTAGAAATCAGTAGAATTTCTATGTAACAGCAAAATATAAGAAGCAACAATGAGGAAAATTTCATTCCAAATAATTATAAAACACATAAGATATCTGGAGTTCTGCTTTCCAAAGAAGGGAGGAAAAAAGACTTGGAGAGATTAAATTACAAAGTTATCCTAAAAGAAATTTTAAAAAAAAACCCCTTTAATTATAGGAAGATAGGGACACAGGGATAGGGAGAAAGGGAGGCTTACATAACATTCCAGTCCTGGCTGGAGAAGGACTTGAGATTAGCAGTGTTTCCTGGTCAGGAAACCATACAATGAGGTTTAGGGTTGCTTGAGACCCCAAAATACCAACACACTGGGTCCTGCCAGATGAATTCAACTCAAGCCTTCTCTAAGTCAAAGAAAGGCTAAATTTATTAATGATTTGCCATAATGGGTTGACTCTCAGGGAGCCTAAGTATTTGTGATGCTCGTGTTGACAAGTAGGCCAGAACAATCTAACACAGACTGAGTCTGTGCTATATTGAATCTCAGCCCCTTCATGGAGGCAAGATGGGTTTTATATATAGAAAGCCTGTGGGAGGTTATCTAGGTGTGGTATAGAGGAGAGGTTTGAGGAGAATCTTGAGGGGAGGCTAAGGAGGATCTTGACCAGTACTGAGGTCAGACTCCAGGAATGGAATTAAGGATGGGAAGCAACTGAAGGCTACCTGGAGATGACAGAAGATGGAGGACTAGGCTAGTTTAAGGGTAAAAGATTTGGGTACAGATCAATGGTTCTCAACCTTCCTAATGCCACAACCCTTTAATACAGTTCCTCATGTTGTGGTGACCCCCCAACCATAAAATTATTTTCGTTGCTACTTCACAACTGTAATTTTGCTACTGTTATGAATCGTAACATGAATATCTGATATGCAGGATGCATTTTCATTGTTACAAATTGAACATAACCCACAGGTTGAGAACTGCTGGTATAAATATTTTGATCAAATCAAGGGTGAGAAGTAGCTGTACAATGGAGGGCTAAGCTAGGTTAAAAGTAACAGATTTGGGCCCAGTGATGATGAAAGTCTTAAGCAGGCAAATGCCTCATCAAGTGGGAAGAATCAAGGGGGTTCCCAGAGCCTCAACCCCATTATGACCTACCCCTCTTAATAAGGAAGCAGTATATGTAGAAGGAGTATTCAACAGAGAATCATGAAAAATGAATTTTCATCAATTTTAACTATATTTCTACCACTAACAAGGTGTGTGATATAAAAAACTCACATCTTTGAATCTTAATTTATTCAATGGAAAAGGTAATAACTACTCATACGGCTATTTTATGGATTTGATACGGTTGTGAAATCATTAGAACAAAGCTCTAGAATTGAAAAATATCTTAGAGCTCTTGTCATCCAAAAATCTTATTTGAAGATAAAACTACTGAGGCCTAGTGGAAGTTATGTGATTTTCCCAGAATTGTACAGTTAGTGTCAAACTAAACTGACTGAAATCTGCCCTTGGCCCCACTCCCAGACCCATGAATTGTCTGAAATTTAGCAGACATTATCAATCTCAACCTCTAACTGATTTTGTAAATCTCCCAAACTCTCCCTTCCAGAAATTCCCAAGCTTTCTCTATGTACTTTTGTTTGTAATGCAAAACAATTTATCCAGTGAAATTATGAGAGGCCCCAACCCCTCCTAATGTTGAGGGTTAGATTGGGTGGATTTCTACGGAAATCCTTTGAGGCTTCTTATCAGTCTGAAAGAATTACCAGGCATAAGCAGTCTTGGCAGTTTTAAGAGAGTTTATTACGCTTGCCTAGTCAATGGGACAGGAGGGAATTAAGGGGAATCCTCCTGCGAAGTGTTGGGGACTGGAGGTACTGATTATATAGTACAAAGGTGGAATTAGGGAGGAGCACCCAGGCTGTCTGCCCAGAAAGGTCCCCCTTTGATAAGGTGAAGTTCTTTTGTTAAGAGTTATCTTACAGCCGGCCACTAGAACAAAAGGGGTAATCCTTTCTCTAAGGAATCCTTTTAAGAATTCATAGGTGTGGCCTGTTATATTTAACGAGCTTCGGGGAAGATACTTACAGGATGGGGGCAGGGGAAGGGACAGAGTTAATGACTTACAGCTGGGGGGGGTGACCTTTCCATAGGCTGATATTACATATCCAGGTGCCCGAACACAGATGAGATTCAAGACAAACTCACCCCAAAACATTACAAGACCTCAGCACCCCCCTTCACTACTTATAGCCTGTCCATTCCTCTGCCTTAGTGCCCAATATAAACCCTGTTTCCAGACTCCTCCTTGGTTACTTCAGCACTTGCTGTGTGTGGCCTTTCCTGCAACTTTCTTGCCCTGTTTAAAGACCTCAGTTTTACTATAATGTTTGTTTTCTCTGGAATTCAGGTTGACAGTAGTAATTATCAGAAATGGGATCTGGACCCAGTTCTTCTGATTTCAGAGTTACTATATCAGAGTACATAGAGTCTTGTGCTTGAACTACTGCAATAGCTAGCTGGTGAGTCTACCTGGCTCAGGTCTATTCCCATTTTAATTCATCCTCCAATCAGCTACCAAAGTGACTTTCCTTAAGCGCTGCTCTGAACTTCTCACCACCAATACCCATATTCATGCCCGTATAAAAACTCAGTAAACTCTATGGCTTCTGATCTACTCCTAGATCCACTTTTGGCATACAAAGCTTTTCATGACCTAGTTCCCTCTTACCTTCCCAGTTTTCTTGCACCTTATCCCACAGAGGTATTATTTGATCCTGTGACAATGACCTCCTTGCTCTTCCTAGAACAAGACCCTCTAATGAGTACCTAGACCCCAAAAGGAAAAGATCACGTCATTGTAAGCAATCTAGTCCCTGAATTTTCCCTTAAATTTCAGTTGCCCAGATCACTGGAGCCTCTGCCCAAGGCAACTAACCCAACCCAGCCTATCTAGATCTCCTAATTGGCTTATTTAACATTCCTTTCACTGTCCTCTTGACTCCTCCCAAAAGATGTGCATATGCAGACCACTCTTTAATCCCATCCAGAACCTTTCAATGTTCTTTTTTTGTTTATAAGCACCTCACCACCCCCACTTACTCCCACTCCCCTCCCCATTAAGTTGCCTGTTCACTAGGAACCTCACCTGCTCCTATTGATATTACAATAAACCTTGTCTTTAGACTGGAAGAAACTTTTAATATGTGAATTTGTTCCAGGCAGATTCCACCCTGTATCCTGACATTTTGGGGTTCCCAGAAACTCAAAACTATATCATCCCATGTCTCATCTCCTGGAATTTTTCTGGCTGTTCCCTGACCTAAAATGTTTTCTCTCCTTTCTGCCTACTGGCTTCCCTGGCTTCTTTCAAGTTCCAACTAAAATCTTATCTTCTACTGAAAGCCAGTTTCAATTATTCTTCCCTCTTTCAATTATTTCTTATTATTCATATATATAGACAGTTTGTATATATGTATTTGCTCAATGCCATCCATCATTAGAATGAAATACTTGAGAAAAAGGACTTTTATCCACCTCATTAAAAAAAAAGCCAGTAACGCAGCACTTCCTACATAATAGACACTTTATAAATGTTTTTTGACTGACTAACAGACATAATATATAAACTTTAGAGCTAGGTGGCTTAATTAATATAGTGCTTGGAGTCAGGAACACTCATCTACCTGAGTTCAAATCTAGCCTTAAATACTTACTAGCTGTGTGACCCTGGGCAAGTCATTTAACCCTGTTTGTATTAGTTTTCTCATCCTTTTGAGAGAGAGAGAGAGATGGAGAAGGAAATGGCAAATCACTACAATACTTTTTTCCCCCCCACTTTAATACCTTTGCCAAGAAAACCTCAAATGGGCTCATGAAGCTTAAGATGTTACTGAAACACCTGAACAACAAACTTCAAAGAACTATAAAGCCAATCACAATAGATAGTAGACACTTAGTAAGTATGCATTGAGTATTTAATTATGTGAGTAGCAATTATTATTTATAATGGAAGGAGTTTCAAAGTAAAGTATCTGAATTCCCTTCTAGGTCTCCTACATCTAATACAATGTTTTGGGTTTGTTTGTTTTTTATTTTTACCAATCATAGTTTGATGCAAGGATTATATTATGAAAAATGTAATTTTATATTAGTTAACCATTGGAAGAGCACTGATTTTTATTTTAAAAAGATCTACATTATGCGTTCTACCCTACCTTTTTATTTACTATAAATATATACGCTTAAGAAACTCATTTAAAATAGAGGCAGCTGTGTGCTACCCACCCAGTCTGGAGTCAGGAAAACCTGAGTTTAACTAGTCTTGTTATTTGTTTTACTTGTGTGGAGCTAAATTCACTCATCTGTAAAATGGGACTAAGAATACCTACAGCGCTTCATAGAGTTTTTATATAGAACTAGTGAAATAATGTAAATAAAAGACCTTGCAATTTTCAAATCACTATAGTTCAGCTATAATTATTATATATCCCAAAGTGATTAAAATCTTGATTTCACTTTCACGTTTCTATGACAATCCTCAATAAAATAATAGAACTAATAATTATTTCAACTTTTTTTCTCACAGGTAAAACATTAACAGACACTTCTGACTAGATCAGACTAATTCTGACAACAAAGGAATTCCTTATTTAATCTATCTTTTGAAATATTAGCTTGCTCTCTAATTTTGTTAAAATTTAATTTCATGTGCCAAACTATAGCTTTTCACAGTCCTTCAAGTTTTAAATGTTGGAATGTTTTAAAACACAAACTTAATCACTTGCAAACTTATTCAGTTCACCTCTTGCTTCAAGTAATAAATACATTAACCATCACCAATGTCTATACCAACAACTCGATTAACCTTTCCAATCCCTAGAGTAACAATTCATTACAAGTCTGCTTCCTATAGTTTAGCCATGCATCAATTTATCACACAACTCAGTTTCTAACTATATGATTATTTATTTATAGAGTTCCTAGGATACTACAAAAAATACATTTGAAAACCCAAGTAAACTCTATCTAGTAGGTCACCTCTAGCTCCATTTCATTAGCTATTTACAGGGAAATACCATGCTCCTAACCTTTTTTGACTTTCTGCCATTTAAACATCATAAAGTACATTTAGGTCCTCTAATTAAATCATGCATTATCTAAATGCTTCATCATCTACCCATATGCAGACAGAAAATGTTGAGGACATGGTAGTTACTTATGATTAGGGAGTACTATTAACAAAATTAAAAATAGAAATATAAACTAGGAAAAAGGGTAATTTTTCTTTTGGCAGGTGGGGGAGTGGGAAGGCAATTAGGGTTAAGTGACTTGCCCAAGGTCACATAGCTAATTAAGTGTCAAGTGTCTATACCCTGGATTTGAACTCAAGAGACTCCAGGGCCAGTGCTCTATTCACTGAATCACCTAGCTCTCCCCCACCCCTTTCTTTTCAAGATTCAACAGCTGGTTTTATTTACATATTTATGATATATATTAATGGTCTTTTTTTCTTATAACTCAGTAAATCCAATACCATAAATAAGTGTATATGTGAACAAAAATGACAGAATTCCAAATTTTAATCAAGTTGAAACAAATTGTCATAAGAGCTTTAAAAAAAGCCCCCTCTAAAAACCCCCAAACAAGCACCCTTTTAAAAGTTGGACCATTTAAAAATTTTCATCCTAAAATTGAACTTTTCAGCCATATATTATTACAGGATTGGAAAATTTGCAAAAGCAAATATCATGTATGTGAATCTGACACATTCATGGATAACACATTTACTCATTACTCTTGAAGTTATATTATAGGCAAATTGGAATGAATAGCTTGGTAATGTGTATATATCAAGGCACATCCTTTTCCTGTGCTTTAGGAATAATTCACCTGTAACTTCTTTCAAAAAAAATGTTCATTTTAAAATTGTTCCAAGCGCTTAAAAATTGAATTATAATAATTATATCTTAAGTAGTACCTTCTTAGGTGCCATTACCAAGGACTTAGCCCTGGTCATTTTTTTGCAGGATCAAAAGTTTGGCCTTTAACTCAAAGGAGAGTCCTGCACTGGAGATTTAAATTGTGCAATGATGGATATTTAGAAAAGCCATAAGATTTATAGTTTCTGAAACAGAAGGAATCTTGGAGATTATCTATACCAAATCCACCACTGATGAGGGAGAAAAGGTATATATTAAATGAAATCCCTTATCCATTCAAATAGATAGTGAAATTATGATTTTTTTGGGGGGCGGGGAGCAACAGAGAACAAAAGATGTGTTTAGACATTTCAATATCGGCTAATATTTACACACAGCATTTATATAGTATTGATATAATCATACACTGTGTTAAGTGCTTTTAAAATTATTATTTCTCTCAGAAGTAGAGCCAAAAGGGCTGAGTAAGGGCAGAGATTTGCCTGAGCTCTCCCCCAAACCCATTTAAATACCTTTAAATAATGAGTCTAAACTAATTCTACAGCAGCAGAACACATAAAAAGGCAGAATGAAACAATTTTCTAGTCCAAGATAACTTAGAAGGTCCACAGGAAATATCTATTATACCAGAGTGACAGAGGAGCACAGTAAAGTAATGGAAGCACAATTAACCCTAGAAAACCAGGAACAGCACCTGGGATGACTGAATCAGTGGCAGCAGTGGTGGTTTACAGACCTCTCAGTCCATAGATATCAAAAACAAATTAGAAGGTCAGCACAAAAGGTCTTTCACACCTGGGAGAGAGTATAGCATAGTCCATTGCAGACCAAGCCAGCACCACCAAGGCCCAAGCAAATAAAGAGCAGGTCTTGTTGATGAGGTGCAGGCTCTGGAAGCCCCCTTGAGCTCTCCTTGAATCTTTGAGGTAAAGGCTCTGGGACCCTCCTTGAGCTGTCCTTGAATCTTTGAGGTAGAGGCTCTGGAAAACCCCTCGAAGTCTGATTAAATCTTCCCACTTGATGAAGCATTTGCAGAGACCCTAAGTTTTTCATTGTGGCTAGGCCCAAACCTCTGTTACTAGCCTAGTCCTCCATTGCTCATCTTCTTTCCACCCTTGAGCCTATCAAATATCAGTCTACCCTTGCATTGACCTCATTAACTCCTCCTGAAGACCCTCCCCAAACTCATTACTGGAGTCTGACCTCACTGACTCCTTCTGAAGACCCTCCCCAAACTCCTCCTCTAGATTACCCCTGGAGTCCTCTGTATATAAGATCCCATCTTCCCTCCATGTGGTGTGAGAGCACCATAGAATGACCTAGCATAGACTGGCTCCTTTAGAGCCTACCCCATATGGAGAACTATTAATAAACTTTACTTTTCTTTGGCTGAGAAGACTTGAGTCAAATTCTTTTGGCAGGACCCGGAGTGTTGGTATTTTGAGGTTTCCAGAGCAACTCTAACCCTTTATGGGTAACCTCTTCATTTTTAATGGTTCCCTGACTGGGAATTGAACCTGGGCCACAGCAGGGAGAGCATTAAATCCTAAAAATGGAGGTGGTCTAGAGGAGGAGTTTGGGAAGGGTCTTCAGGAGGAGTTAATGAGGTCAATGCAAGGGTGGATTGATATTTTGATAGGCTCAAAGGTGGGAAATAGATGAACAATGGAGGGCTAGGCTAGTAACAGAGGTTTGGGCCCAGACACAATGGAAAACTTATGGCCTCTGCAAATGCCTCATCAAGTGGGAAGATTTAATCAGACTTCAAGGGGTTTCCCAGAGCCTGTACCTGAAAGATTCAAGGAGAGCTCAAGGGGGCTTCCAGAGCCTGCACCTCATCATTATGAGCCAGTGAATCATCATTGTTGCTGCTTCCAGAGCTCTTAGCCCACAGATAGTAAGAGGGTGGAACAATTGGCCAGAAGGAGATTACAGGGTTTTCTTTGCTAGCACTGAGGAATGACACTGCTGCTTTGCAGATACTCAGATCTGGGTCACAGTTCTGGGCGGTAGTCATAGGGTGAGAATAAGTGATAACAAATCAAAGTATGGTGCCACAATGGAGCAGGGACCCTTCTGACAGTTCAAAGGCACAAAAGAGTGAATGTAGTCACTCACAGACCAGAGCACAGGCCAGGAGAAGAGTTAACAGCTCTCCTTAGATCATACCATCCTGGGAGAACTGAAAACTTAGATGTCCATAGGAGTATCTCTGAAAAACAACTGGACAAATACCCTGAAGCTTAAGACAGTGTGCCCTCTACCCTGGAATCAGAGCAGACCTCTTTAACAATGAGTTTAAAGGCAAGTAATAGTCTGAGGAAAAGAGCAACAAAAAGAAAAACATTCTGACCATAGAAAGTTCCTATGGTGACAAGAAAGATAAAAACACACAAACAGAAAAAAATAATGAAGTCAAAGGTCTTACATCCAAAGACTCTAAGAAAAACATGAATTGTTTTCTGGTGATGGAAGAGTTCAAAAAGGATTTTGAAAATCAAGTAAGAGAGATAGAGGAGGGAAATGGGAAGAGAAATGAGTGATGAAAAATCATTGAAAAAATCAGCAGGTTGGTTACACACACACACACACACACACACACACACACACACACAATACTGAGAAAAATAACACCTTAAAAATTACACTAGGCCCAATGGCAAAAGAGGTACAAAAAGTCAATGAGAGGTACAAAAAGTCAATGAGGAGAAGAATTCCTTAAAAAGAACTGGCCAAATGGAAAATGAGGAACAAAATTTCACTAAAGAAAAAAAAAACCCTAAAAAAGTAGAATTGCTCATGTGGAAAAGGAGGTTCAAAAGCTCACTGAAGAAGATAATTCTTTAAAAATTAGGGTTGAGCAAATGGAACCTAATGACTTTATGAGAAATCAAGAAACAATAAACAAAACAAAAAAAAATAGAAGACAGTGTGAAATATTTGAATAGCAAAACAATGGAGCTAGAAAATGGATCCAGAAAAGACATTTTAAGAATTATTGGACTACCTGAAAGCCATGAACAACAATGACAAAAAGAGCCTAAACATCATCTTTCAGGAAATTATCAAAGAAAACCACTCTGATATTCTAGAACAGAAGGTAAAATAGGAATTGAAAGCATCCACTGATCACATCCAGAAAGAGATCTCAAAATGAAAATCACCAGGGATAATATAGCCAAATTCCAAAACTCACAGATCAAGGAGAAAATATTGCAAACAGACAGAAAGAAACAATTTAAGTACCATGAAACCACAGTTAGGATAACAGAAAATTTAGCAGCTTCTACATTAAAGGATTGGAGATCTTGGAATATTATATTCCAGAGGGCAAAAGAAGTAGAATTACAATCAAATATCAGCTAACCAACAAAACTGAATATAGTATTTCAGGGAAAAAATTGGATATTGAATGAAACAGAGAACTTTCAAGCACTCTTGATGAAAAGACCAGAGCCGAATAGAAAATTTGACTTTCACTTTATTTTTATTTTTTTGGAGGGAGGAAGGTAGGGTAATTGGGGTTAAGTCACTTGCCCAATATCACATGGCTAGTAAGTGTTAAGTGTCTGAGGTAGGATTTGAATTCCTCCTCCTGACTCCAGTGTTCTATTCACTGCACCACTTAGCTCCCCCAAAAATTTGACTTTCAAATACAAAACTCAAGAGAAGCATTAAAAGGTAAACAGGAAAGGAAAACAATAAGGGACTTAATAAGGTTAAATTGTTTACACTTATACATGGGGAGATGATACTGGTAACTCATAAGAACTTTCTCATCATTAGGGCAGTTAGAAGGAGTACATATGAACAGAAGGTATAGTTGTGTGTTGAATATGAAGGGTAATATCTAAAAAAATAAAATTAAGGAGTGAGAGAGGAATATACTGGGAGAAAAGGAAAGGGAGAGGGTAAATTATCTCACATAAACTAGTCAAGAAGAAGCTTTTACAGTGGAGAAAAAGAAGAGGGAAATAAGGGTGAGTGAGTGAACCTTGTTCTCATAAGAATTAGTTCAAAGAGGGAATAACATACATACTCAATTGTGTATAGAAATCTATCTTACTCTACAGGAAAACAGACCAGGAAGGGATAAGAGAAAAGGGGATGGTGATAGAAGGGAAGGCAGTTTGAGGGAGGAGGGAGCAGAAGCAAAACACTTTTGAAGAGGGAAAAGGAGAAAGGAGAGAGAGAATAGAATAAATAGAAGGGGATAAGTAGGATGGAGAAAATACAGTTAGCAATGGTAAATGAAAAAAATGAAGCAAGTTTCTCTGATAAATGCCTCATTTCTCAAACATATAGAGAACTGACAAATTTATAAAAATAATAGCTATTCACTAATTGATAAAAGATCAAAAGATATGAGCAGTTTTCAGATGAAGTAATCAAACTATCTATAGCCATATGAAAAAATGCTCTAACTCACTATTGATCACAGAAATGCAAATTAAAACAACTCTGAGGTACTACCTTATACTTATTAGATTGACTAATGGGACAGAAAAGGAGCATGATTAATATTGGAGGGGATGTGGGGAAAATGAGACATAAATGCACAGTTGGTGGAGCTGTAAACTGATTAAACCCAACTGTAGAGTAATTTGGAATTGTGGCCAAAGGTCTATAAAACCATGCATACCCTTTTATCTAGCAATACCACTTCTAGGTCTGTATTCCAGAAGACATTAAACAGCTGAAAGGAAAAAGACCTATATGTAGAAATATATCTATATCACCTCTTCTCTGGTAACAAAGAATTGGAAATTGATGGGATGTCCATCAATTGGGGAATGGCTGAAGAATTTGTGGTTTGTGATTATTATGGAATACTACTGTGCTATAATAAATAATGAGCATGAACTGATGCAAAGTGAAATGTATTGTGTACAAAATAATATCAATATTTTAAAATAACTAGCTCTGAATGCCTTAGTTATTTTCAGCAATACAGTGACCCAAGGGAACTTTGAAGGGCATAAGATGAAAAAGGCTATCCATTCCCAGAGAGAGAACTGATGGTATCTGAGTACAGATTGAAGCATACTTTTGTGCTTTCTTTATTTTTCATAAGGGTTTCTTTTTTTTTGGTCCATGTTTTCTTTTACAACATGAGTATTATGTAAATGCTTTGCATGACTACATACGTATAACCTATTCTCAGTGAAGGGTGGGGTGAGGTGGGGAGGGAGGAAGAGAGAGAATTTGGTACTCAAAGATTTAAAAACAAACGTTAAAACATGTTTTTACAACTAACTGGAGGAAAATAAAATACTAAATGATTTTTTAAATTATCTCATTTGATCTTCACAATAATCCTTGAACGTAGGTGCTATTATTATCTCCATTTCACAGATAAGGAACCTGAAGGAAACAGATTAAATGACTTATTCATGATATAGCTAGTGTCTGCGAGTTCATTTGAACTAAAGTCTTCCTTATTTCAAGCTGGCACTCTTATCTATTCTACCACTCATCTCCGTAATCTTTGGTAAAGGAATTAAGGAAATAGTCACTTCTTAAGGAAGTAGTAGTTGGAATTGATACATAAAGGTGTGATTAGACAAGATTTTGAAAATCTCTTCTAATACTTGAGCTCTGTAATTCATAAGAGGTTAAGAATAAATTGTTCCCTGTGGAAATATTCAAACTGAGCTCCATAAATGAATCTGTTATTCTCATATTCACTTCAAGAACACTTTCATTTTTGTTCGTATATGTGTATACACTATGTATACAATTGTCTATATATGTGAATGTGCATGCATACATATAATACCATGCATGAGCAGCTTTCCAGAGGAATGTTACTGTGAGCAGCTTTCCAGAGGAATGTTACTGTGAACAGTATAGTGAACACTCTATTCCATAACAAATCAGAGCAAAATATTCACAGAAATCAAGATACAGCAGTCACAATATTACAACTTATCACAGATAATCAAAATATACCATTCTCAACAACTTATCACAGAAAATGTCCACATAGTTTCCATTACAGTGGTCACAGAGTTTTCAACAAAGACCTGTCATTTAGTAACTCAAGCATTCACAAAATCCTTAATTCAATCGCAAAGTACAATAGTCAAAGTTGTCCACTCATGGGGCATACTGTTACAAATCAGTCACTTATTCAGTCATCAATCACTAAGTACAATCATTTAGTCAATCAATCATCCTTCATCATTCACTATTCAATCATCAGAAAATACACAGACCCTCCACCCCTAGGTCACTAGTATATTTACAGTTTCTCAGTCAGTACACAGTATCCAAATAAAGTCTTCTTTCAGCTTAAATTGGGGTGGTTTCTTGAATTCCCTAGATCCCCTTCCATGGTCCCAGATCCTACTTGGACTCACCAAACTGTCACTTGGGTTCAAAGGCAGACAGCTCCCAGGTCCTTGTCCAGCTCTCTGTTCAGTTTCTGCTCCACACTGGAGCTCACAGTGTCCAGTCCATCTCAAATCCTTCACAGTCTCTCTTCCCAGGAAGTCATGGCTTAACAAAGGCACAAACAGACAATGTCTTAAATCCTTCACAGTCATGTTTCCAGTCCATTTGCCAGCTCTGGGCTGGCCCTCAGACTCAGCAGAAGTTTCAGCTGGTTTTCAGAATCAAAATCTCTCCATCCAGGTTTTCAAAATCAAAATCATTCTCTTTAGCCTGGGAGGGCCTTTCCTCTTCAGCCTCCCTGGAGGCAGCAGCTTCTGCATCCACAGAGTTTGCTCCAAGAAGATTTGTCTCAGTTACCAATTCTCATTTTTCTTCTCAATTCTAAGTCTAGCAGTAGCAGCCCAGCCTCCAGATGCTACTGAGAGAAATTCTCTCTATCTCCAGTGCACTGAGAGAAATTCTCTCTATCTCCAGCGCAGCAGTGTCTACCTCCAGGTCTTTGTCCCAAGAAATTCTGCCTCTCAGTCTCTGGGTTTTTCCTTATATACACATAGCATTAGCTTCCTGCTTCAGCCAACCCCTTCCTGGTACATCAGCAACAGGGATTCATACCTTCTTGCTTAATTACTAAGTGGTAAGTATCTGTTAACTTTGCTAAGACATAGGGATCTTCAAATTTAAATTACATTACCATTACAATATTATATAAATGTATGTATGTATATATTGTATTGTATTGTGTTGTACTACATTTTCCTTTCTCACTCAAGTGGTGACTCTTCACTATTGATTAGCATTGAAACTTTGATACAGTCTATTTTGGATCTCTGTCATTTTGACTCTCTGTAGTCAGTTTATCCCCCTGCCTCCCCTCCCTGACTCCCAAGTGCTAATTATATTTTTTTTCAGGTGTGGTATAGACATCCAGTTGTCTTTAAACTACCTCTGACAATGAACTACCAAGCTTACATGATCCATGATCCTCAGCATCTCCAGGCAACAATAATCATCAGTATTTACCTTCACATCCAACTCATACAATCTGTAAATATAATTTAAGCCCCTATATTACGCATCTGTTGCAGATTCTGGAGAGTCATGGAAGGAGAGATTATAAGAAAATTAAATTAATAAACAAGAGGAACTAAACTATTATTGGATTGCTTTAAGCGTAAGGTTTAAGACTGGAAAATTTATTGCAATTCATATTTCTGTATATATGATTTATATCCAGTTACATAATTTATTATTTAATAGTTAATTCCAAAGATATATTCTTTATATAATGCACATCCCATGTGCAATTAAATATCCTTGTTTCCAAAATTGCATATTTAATTTCCACAGTCTCTAGGTTACCACCTAGATAGATGTATGGTGTACACATCCACCCAGCCCTCCCCTTATATATGCTTATGGATTGCTCTGTTATTGACACTCTGAATTCAATGTAATGGAGAAGATGTCGGGGGAATTATTTTATACCATTATATCAAAATTAGTTATGCAATATTTAGTGTTACTCATGGGACATAGTGATTTCTTCTTCTATATTAACATCTGTGGAACACTTAAGACTAAACTGAGAGTTGCCTATGATCATGGAAACATCCTATGTGGCAGGGAATAAGTCCCCAAGATAATGCATTAATAATATCCCATCTACCAATTTGTGATTTACTAATTGAACTTATCCCATCTTAGTCTACTTCTAACTCAAGGGATTACAAACAATTAGGTTAATAAAATCTTTTGGTTACAAGGAGTATGAAATCAAATACACTTCTACATAAAATAAAGGCCACATGGAATTCTATTATAATTTTATGCATTAAACTATCTTATTTACATTTGATTTTGTTGTTGAGATAATTTGGTCATAGAACAACCATATTATAAATGCAACCCCAAGCAAACTAGCAAATTTTACCTGAATGTAATGTATAGCACTAACATAAATTATAAAAATTAATAATTTATTTCATGAAAGATACATTTATACAAGACTCTTACTAAAGGCAATGTCAGCCATAAGAATACAATCAGAAGAATGATATAACCAAAACCACTCATACGAAAATTATAGTCATCAAATATCTTGACTGTCTCATGATTTTAATCTGACATCAATTATTTTTTTATCCCCTACAATGATCATATATGT
>CM053580.1:341731182-341751292 GCA_028627135.1 Pseudochirops cupreus | reverse complement strand
GGAATAATTTATTTGGACCAAGAAAAAACAACATTTAAAAAATTGTTTTATATTAGAAAAGAAAACTAGAGATACATGCTATCAACAGGTGGGATTACATGAACTAAAATTTTTCTTAACCTTAGATAATAAAATTCTACTTCATAATCTATATGGTGACAGTTTTCACCAATGGAGCATTTTCTTCATAGGTATCTTGATGAAGTAGGTAGTTTGTGTTTTATTACTCCCATTTTTCAGATGACAAGTCACACAGCTACTTAGAAGGGTTTGTTTTTTTTTTTTTGGATTCACAACTAGATGTCATTCTGAATCCAATGTTCTGTCTTTTACAACATCCTGTCTTGCATCTGGATATAACTAGTTCACAAATTTCCTTTATTGAACTTTATTCAAACAACAAAAGCAAAGAGCATACTTCTGCAATATCACTTCTTTTTCACTCTAGTTGCTAACTTTGTCACATTGAACCACCTGTCATAGTCTATTCCTGTCTATGTTCTGTACTTTTCAAAATAAAAGGTGACCTTATTATTTCTTCCTTTTACTGCTAAAGAAAGATCCAATCAAAAGAATATTTAATAGCTTTGTTCCTTCTAAAATGGGCCTGGTTCTCTGAGTGAAAAATAGTCAAGTAAATGAAATTTCCTTATTAATTGAGGTTTTAAAAAATCTGAGAATACGTTTACCTCATATACCTTAGGTACTTTATACTCTATTAGCAATTTAATTTATTTTAGAATTTTTTGTTCATTTAGCAAAATTCCTCTTGAGTCTTTAGTATAACTGTCAAATAGAGTTTCATTCTTCAGATACTAGAGTTATTGTAGCATCATAGGCTGGTAGTTACTTTGTCCATTAGCATTAGATGCCAATAATTTTAAAGAAAATGACATCATGAATATTCAAGTATCTAGCAATCAGCATTGTTGATGTGTTTTAATACATCAAAGACAGCCCCTACTTTTGCAGATTAACAACATGCCATCTGTGTTTTATCTTGACACTAATTGCCAGTACAACAAACATTAAACTCATTTTCCATACTTACAAATTACAATAAGAGTAATCAAACCCAAGATGGCCATTTTCTTGGTACTTTAACATAATACTATGTAATTAAGATCAATTAAAATAGATTTAAAACCAATAAAACCTTTTAAAAAAATATCCCACCATAAATATATATATATATATGTATGCATATATATGCATATATATAGATAATTTTGCTACACTGGGATATAAACTTCCATTGCTGTTATTATTAGAAGCTATTTTAAATGCATTTGCATTGTGAACCATGATTCACATTGTCTTTTATTGGATTAAGCTTAATCAGATGAAAAATTCTTGTTTTTTTCCACAAAGTGATTCTCAGTTTTGCCACCCCTATTTCTGCTAATCCTTTTGTATTTTTTTCCACAACTTGATGTTGGCCCCAATGTTTTTTAAAGTAGCAAATAGGTGAAGATTCTCCCTGAGCAGACAGGTGTTGGATGAAAAATAAAGTATGAAAACCGAGAATGCCTTAAACAGAATTTAGTTAAGGCTTTGGTATATGAGTTATTTGGGTGGGCAGTCCAGTTTCCAGTACTGTAGTTCCCAAGGTGAGATATAATAGGAGTTGATTTGGGGGTGGTTGAATTAGTATAGTCTAAGGCCATCATCATTATCCACAAATATTAATGAGTATTTACCACACATAAGAAAAAGTCCTACTTCTATGACAGTAAAGTATATAGTTAATGTTGGGTTTGGAGATGAATATCATACCCCTGGGAGGATGTTAAATGGAGAACACAATTCTTTTGTCTACCGTGGAAAAGAGGAGAGGATAATCTGTTGGTAAAGGGAGCTATTGTACTGTCCATCAGAGGAGTCTCCATTTTTATAATCCAGAGGGAACTGGATTATTAGAGTTCTTGCTTTGGAAAAGGACCTCTTCATCCTAAATATCTCACTTTTGTCTGAATTTCTTCATTTAGCCACAATGCTTTATGTTCAAATTAACAGTTTAGTTTAATGAATATTCTCTTTTAAAATAAAAGTATTCCTGGTACCTTTAGGAGAGGCTTTCAGTCATAATTTAATATGAATTAACTTAACGTGACTATTTTCCTACCCTCAGTTCAGAATAGCAAAACCAAAAAGATGAAATTATTATTATTATTATTTTTGCTTTTTGGAAGGGTAAGGTAGGGCAATTGGGGTTAAGTGACTTACCCACGGTCACACAGCTAGTAAGTGTGTCAAGTATCTAAGGCCAGATTTGAACGCAGGTCCTCCTGATTCCAGGGCCAGTGCTCTACTCACTGTACCACCTAGTCACCCCCAAAAGATGAGCTTATTGATTGTTAGGACAGAGGAATGAATGGAGACAGAATTAAATTTAAACTATATACTACTTTTGATGTGAGCAGAAGTTTCAGTATGCCTAGACAAGGGGCAAAAGAAAACAGTGAATATGTTTGTAAGATAAAGACACACATTGTGTATCTTGTTTTTGTTGTTTCACCCCCTTAAAGCTGACTATCATTTCCTTCTACTGTTCCCTGTACTCTAAGAAACAGCTGCACCCTAAATTATTTCTTGACTCATGTTCCTGTCCTAGAAGGCCAGAGAGCCTTTGATGCTAGGAAATAATGGAGGAATAAATATAGCATTGAGAAAAATTGGAACATAAATGATGGTATTGATATTACTAAATCCTAAGAAAATTCTAGCCAAAGATAATTAATGAACTATTAGTTTTATTCATGTGAATATTTTTGTTTTGTATTATTGTTGGTGTTGCTAGTGATAGTGATGGTGGTGGGGCTGGTGCTGGTGGTTGGTGGTCATAACAGCAGTAGTGGTAGTAGTAGTAGTAGTAGTAGTAGTAGTAGTAGTAGTAGTAGTAGTTAGTAGTAGTAGTAGCGGTTGTATTTTGGTCCATACCTGTGATTTCATAAGGTGGAAAAGCCTTCAGATAGGGAAATGCCCTTCATCAGTACACATGAATAACTGGTTCGTAATTCAGCAATTTTCACAGTTTTAGAGGTTTGCTTCAGAACTCCATGAAATCAAGTGACTTGCAACACAGCTAATATTGAAAAACAAGCAGGACTTGAATGATGGTCTGCTTGATTCTAAAGATGCTCCTTTATCAATTTTCCACTGCCTATTTTTTTCCAAATTGACTAGAGATAAAAAGGAGGAAGGACTCTGAGTCCTTCTAGTACAACCCCTACATTTTACAAGTCTGGAAACCGTGAAGCCCCACGGAGATTACCCTCAGATTTCAGAGGTGAGGAACCTGAGACCAAGTGAGTTCAGTGATCTGCCCAAGGTCAGAAATGTACTAAGAATTGGAATAGGTTTTAAGCCCACATCCTCTGATAGAAAACCAATATTCTTTCCATCTTTCACTGCTAAATCATTTTAAGTCATTTTAAAATGACTTAAAAGTTAAAGTTACTCAGGTCACGTATATATCAATAAAATATAAAGTCAGGAATCATGGGTTACAGCTTTAACTTCTCCACTCATTTGTTATGTGATTTTAGGCATATCATTTAATCTTCCTGTGCCTCCAATCAATCAGATGTGAAATAAGAAGATTAAAATAAGTGAGTCTTAGATTTCCATAGATAGATAGATGATAGATAGATAGATAGATAGATAGATAGATAGACAACAAAAAGATTTACCTCAATATTTTGCATTCACAAATTGAAGTTAGTGATAAACACTGAGTTATATTCTTAGTGACATATCCAAATTTGGATCACTGGACTCTGCCATATAAGGTTAGACAGTAAATGAAGTAATAATAAATGAACATAATTTTAAAGACCCCCCAGAAATATCCCAGGCAGCTAAAGGAAAATTATTAAAAATGTTCTTGTGTATGTAGCAAAGGGAAAAATATAATTTTGCATTTTCAATTGCCTATCACATAACAGATTTATAATGAGGGTTGATGACCCTACTTGTTTAAAGACAAAGAGGACATGGGTAATTAAACAGGTGAGAGAAAAGCATCTATTTAGCTGTCTGAAATGATAAAGAACCAATTGCTTGTGAAAGGAACAAATCATATCCAATACACAGACTTTAGTTTGAATCAGAGCTCCCCTGCAAGAGGTAAATTGAAAACACCAGTGATCAAATTATTCCCTTGTATAAAACTTTTTTGGCAAATAAGATTTGATTAACTAAACTCAATTATTGTTTTATAATTTACTTTTCTACTTATGTCCCCCAACAGGTTGCCATAATGACATTTATTATCCAGAATATAATTTGAGAATGTTGTGTATTCTTGGATTCTAAGTGAAGTTCTATTTTCATACAAAAGGCCATTTTTATGGGATGGTCTCTCATTGGTTTTAAACAAGGTGCATATTTTGTCATGAGAGAAATCCATAAGTCATCAGACTTCTTTGGGTCTTGCATGTGATTTATTACAGGTGAAGTTCCAATTCCTCAAAAATGGTTTTCATATAAGGGTGTGAAATAATATGGCAGTGCTGTAGGCAAGAGATAGTCAACTATGCTGAAGAATAGAAAAGGCCAGGAGAATTCTAGACTATTCAGAAACTTCACTGGCAAATGATTGCTGCTATTCGAGATATTCCCTAGAGTTTTGCCTATGAATGGATATATAAACTCACAAAGCATGACATTTTTTGTAATCTGTCAAAGTATTTTGCATACTCTTATTCATGTGTTCTTTTATGTTATCTATATTTGTGCATGGACTGGGTTTCAAACTCCATTGGGAGGGACTATTTTATATTCATAGTATAGTATTACAATATTCAGGTATCTAGCACAGGGACTTTTCATGTTTTAAGTGGTTTGTATAGTTAGATCCATGTAGTACTTAAATGTTTGCTGAAATGTATCTAGCAATGAATAAAAGCCCCACATAAATTGTGAAGACAAAATGCTATAATGATTAGGGTAAAAGTACACCAGTCATTTTGACAACATAGCTATAAATAAAGAGGTTAAGTTTAATGCCCTGATCTATAGGATAGAATTTAGTACTTCTTCTTTGTAGGTTACAAAAATTACCTCTATCATGGACCATTGAGATAGGTTGTTAGTTTCAAACATTTTTTTTGTTTAAAATTAAAAAAAAAAACCATGGCAGACAAAATTCAGCAATGAATTCAGATCAACTTAATTGTACTCAAGCAAACTAATTGCTTATAGGTGGCCTGATGCAAGTCGAAATGACCTCCCAAAAAGTCATTTGGCATCTTCATAGCCAAGATTATCCTTAACATGCTCTGATAACATGATTACAGCAAACACAGAGTCTGCTTTAGTTGAATTGTTGTAGTTCAAATTGTCCATTGGAATTGATCCCCAAGGGCCTTTGGGGGTGGTATGCTATGCTAGTTGCCTAGCATTTTATTCTCAGTACTTGACAAGTCATGCCAAGTCTACAGGCATTTATTAAGTGCTTACTACATGTCAAGCACTGTGCTAAGTGAGGAATACTCAAAGAAAGGAAAAATACTCTCTGCTCTCAAGAAGCTAATGGAACAAGAGTATTCAAACATATATCTTCAAACAAAGTAACAGTATATAGAGAGGATAAATGAGAGGTAATTTCGAAGTAAGTGCTTAATTAATGGTTGGTGACTGCTTGGCTGTAGTTGCTATAAAGATGAAGACCAATGGAGTTTATTATTTAATGCAACCACAACATGATCACATTCCTCATTGTAGTTGGACATAGTTACAGGGAGAAAAAAAAACACTATTAGCTTTCCTTTCATTATAGCAAAAAACCAACGAGGCAGCACACTTGGGAGTCTAGGCAAGAGAAAAAGCAACAACAGACCTATAAAATTGCAGAAAACCATTGCTCTCTCTAACATATGGTTAAGAATTTCTAGAAAGCTATTAGTCATTACCTCCCCTCCCCAGTGTTTTTTAAAGACCTAACTTACTACCAGGTGAATATATTTATGGGGCAGTCTCAATAACTGAAACTAGATTTCAAAATTAATTTTAAATATATTCAGGAATGTGCTCCACCTTCATGAAAATGAGAAATATTTCATTTGTAATGTGTTATGTGGATGGTTCTGAAGAGTTCTAATGAGATCTTTCCTAATTTTATGCCCTTAAACCACATTTCAATCTCCCTAGTCTCTCCAGCCCTTACTCTAAAGGTTACAAGCTCTGTGTGTGTGTGTGTGTGTGTGTGTGTGTGTGTGTGTGTGTGTGTGAGTATGTGTGTGTGTGTGTATGTATGTTGTGGGGAGGGGGTCTTATTTCAGCCAAGCCCTTCCCACGGTCTGGTACTCTACTTGCCATTCATAGATACATTTGTTTCATATGCAAAGAAGCATGTTAGGCAACTCTTCCTGTATATAAGACAAACAGACCAAACACATCCAGAGGGTGAGCTAAGATGATGAGTAATGTACAGACTAGACGGCTAAAATGAAGAAGTTAGATTAGATAGTCTCTGAGGTCCCTTAGATCTCTAGAAAAATCCTGATACTATCCTTTAGCAGCTCACTATCTTTTCCTGCTCCCAGGACCAACCCCTCCCTATCTAATTTGTCTCATTTAAGCATTTTCTGGGAATCAAAAACATAGTACTTGGGTGCAACAGCTCTGAAGTTGGATGGCAAATGGTTTCAGGTATGGTCCTATCTCTTCTTTAAAGAGCTTCCCATAAGATCAGGCTTGAATGCTCCTATCATTTCATATGTAGGTAATCAATCTCAGAAAGTTATCATTAAACCTGCACGTAGCAGGAAGCTATGGGAAGAACACTGCTAGTTAAATGATATTCTTGTGCTCTCCCATGGCCTAAATAAATTACCATGTGCTTGTTAAAAAAAAAAAAGAGCAATTGAGATCACCAAGAAGAGACTTATTTATACAAAGTCATGCTGTTTATCTGGGGATAAATGAGATGGTGAGGACAAGACTGATCTCTAGCTCTCAGTTAAATAAACTCAGTACCCATAAAAACAAATCATTGGTCTTTAAGTTGTAAGCTACCTCCTCCAAGTTGTTCATTTATTGTAAGGCTGGGTAAGTGGCACACTTTGAGAACTAAGTCTTGACCTTCTGATCACCAACACAGTCAGGGTTGCTGATTATGGTCCATTTTCACTGCAGTTGTCAGATGGATGTGCTACTTTTTATCCTCCTCAATAATCTATATGGAAGAACTCTTTCACATATGATGAATATCTTAAGTTGAATGTTGAAAAGAAACATATGAATCACTTTGAGCTTTGTAGTAACCACTGCAGAAAAAAATTCCATTTCTCCCTTATTTCTCGTTTTGGAAATAATGTTTGCACTTTGACTTACATAATTATTGTGATAAAATCTTGAAAACTGAAGGAAATTAGTTTCAGGAATAAGAATGTGGTAATATTTTCTAGCATATTTTACTAGTCATTTTGTGTTAGGCTTACTTTTGAGTACGTATGTATTTTCACTATTCCTAACTTTTTTTCTTATGCAAAGGGTGCTGACATATTAGAACTGTATACCCCATGGCAAAGCAACAGGGTTAAGGGGAACCAGTACCCTCTAGTTTTCACTGCTGCCCACACAAGGCAACAGAGACTTCAAAAGTTATTCCTCCCCTGCACCATCCCCTAAAAACTATATTAAAGTGTTTTTATATTTCATTTAAAAATAATGATAGTTAACATTTCATGGTAGTTTAAGGTTTATAAAAAGCTCTGCTTCCCATTACCCTGAAAGATAGGGTATGAGAGTATTATTCATGTTTTATAATTGGGGAAACCACTGACAGAGAAGTGGGTAAATTGTGTGGGTGATGCAGATGGCAAACGTGAGCCAGGGTTTGATCCTGGTTCTCTCCTAGCTTCACGTTAAAAATGTTTTACTTTTGCTTTTCCATTGCACTACACTCCTCACAGATCTCATCCATTGGCCACATCTACCTTCAAATAGTAAAATAACAAAAAACATGTTTCCAGCTATAATATATCTTGTAGGGTTCACAATACATCTTTCACAACTGCAATGTCACTTGTTTGCCTTTTTTTTTCTTTTTTGGAGGGGGAAGGTAGGGAAGTTGGGGATAAGTGATTTGCCCAAGGTCACACGGCTAGTTTTTTGTTGTTGTTGTTGGTGCTAAGTGTCTGAGGCTGCATTTGAACTCAGGTAGTCCTGACTCCAGGGCTGGTGCTCTATTCACTGCACCTCCTAGCCACCCCTAAGTACTTACCATCTCTAAGTCTATTTTTATTTTTTTTTTTCTTTTTGGAGGGCAACTGGGGTTAAGTGACTTGCCCAAGGTCCCAGGGCTAGTAAGTGTTAAATGTCTGAGGCTGGATTTGAACTCAGGTCCTCCTGACTCCAGGGCCCATGCTCTGTTCACTGCACCACCTAGCTGCCACTGAAAATCTATACCACCAGCGTCCTTACTTGTTTACCTTTTTAAAACATCTTTTTGATGCATTTGACATTGTTTTATATGCACTAACTACAGAACAATAGTCTAATGATGTTCTTCCCTACAGCCCTCTCTCATATTCCCCTAGTCTACCAGCAGAGGGGGAAGAAGTATAGACGCATAGACTTTTGAGAAAGCCACCATATATTCTTCATCTGTCATGCATTAGGTCTTCATGACTCCAGGCCATGCAGTGAATACAACCTTCTTCTGAATCCATGTACACATTTTCTCCCCTGTAGAGCCTTTCCTCCAATTCTAACTATAGATTCATGACAAATATTGTAAATTGACTGTTATCAAGCTGCCGAGCATTATAATCATTATAATCCTACTAACCACAGAGGAAAAGGTGACCCACATAACTTTAGAATGGAATAAATGTCAAAAGAGGTAACTGTGCAATTAAAAATATGTTGTTATTTCACTCCAAGAAATATGAACTTATTATTGAATTAAATTCATTTTAAAGATTCACAGATGGGCACTTAAAAGAGTCATTTCTACTCTCAAAGTACCAGTGGTTATTCAAATTTCTGAATTATTTTTCTACATTTCATGTGCTTGATAAAAATCACTGCATTCATATAGAACATTAAACCTTGCAAAGAGTACTGAGGAAGCTGATTCATTGAAGACCCTACTCTATTCCAATCAATATCAATCAATTTGATGTGATTATAAGTTCCTTATATTTGGCCCCAGAGCTGTGAGCTGCAGATGGTAAGATCACTTAAGTAATCATAGTTAACCAGAGGCTTTCAACCGCTGTTTTTCCTTGTCAAGATAACCAAGCCCAATGTGACTGAGATGATTCAACTACATGGAAAGTCCCCTGAAATTATTCTCTCTTGTCTAAGCATGTATCCATCTTATGACGATCTTGTAACCACCTAGTCAACAGAAATATTTCCTGTCTTGCTCAAACTGTGATCCTGTTCATAAATCGGTTTGCTTATTTTATCCTATGTATCACATGCCCACCAATGGAATTATTCTGCTATTATCTAAATATATTACCTTATAAAAATAGGCCCTTGGAAGGAGGCATCATCTCAGGTTGTCAGGAAGAGCTGAATTCCCCTTCATTTGAGGGGACTATGGACCCTTTAATAAAGGGCCATTGGTTCAGAGCTCTGCCTCAGTTTCTCATATTGTAGGTTTAATAATGTTTATCCCCACCACGCTTAAAAATATTATCATATCTTAACCTTACAACATTCCTGTGAGGTATAAATTAGAAGTATTAGTTCTTCCATTTTACAAATAGAGAAACTGATCCTTAAAGACTTTAAGATATTTGTCTATGGTCACACAGCTATTAAGTTTCAGAAGCAAGATTCTAACACGGGCCTTCCTTACTCCAAATCCAGATTCTACTCACTCTGCTATGTTTAATTATTTAAATGTATGGAAACAAAGGGTAAAATTTGTTTAAAGTTCACCCTAGTGACATCCTTTGAGGTATTTGCCCAAAGTGAGGATGTTGTGACCAGATATTTAAAGTAATAGAAGAAAAGAAAAGTAGGTGAACACATCAAGCTAGGAGCTGTAGCAGGATGAAAATTCAATTAGCGAGTGCCATTAATAAGTGTCCACTGAGGTCTGACCTGGTGCTAAGAGGAGAGCATAAAAGTAGCACAGAGAGAAGCTGACTTGTAAGGAAGCACTTGGACCCTGCTTGTTTCCGTGGGTAACGCTTTCCCTCTAGATTTGCAATCTCTTATTTCTACAAAGAAAGCAACCATCTTTCTCTTGCAAAACCAAGAGTAATGAAGCTATAGCTATACCTCAAGCTTCTGTGATGACCCTTCTCTAAAAACACTGAAGTCTCTCAACATCACATTATATTTGTTGACAATACATAATTTTTCAATCAGTAACAAGTTAGAAGGGAAATCAAAGAATCAGGGGTTAATTGTTCAGAAAGGATGCCTTTCACTTCACTAAAATAAATTACCAGGCTGCGCCTACCCTATCCTAGAATTAAGGAAAAGTATTTCATTTTAATAGGAATTTAAATCACCTTGACCTTTTGTCATAAAGGCCAAGGTGTGCCAGCATACACAACTGCTCCATCTGCATCCTTGCTCCAGTTTAATCAGAGTTCAATTTGGATGTCTGTGTCTCTCCAATCAGCACATTACAACACAAGGAAGCTGCTGAAATAAATGAGATGTTGCTTTGCTCCAGCTGATTAAATCATGATTCAAGGTGACTTTTAGGTGACACTGGGAGTCATCACAACAGCAGTATGCCTTACTTTGTAGAGAGGGGGAAAAAATGTGCAAAGGGTGTTTATTTCCCCCATCCAAGATAAGTGACAGAGTTGAAATGAGAGTGCTTGTGTGTCTATGAAAATATATCAGTGTTTAAAGAATCCTATTATTAGGCACAGTGGAAGCTACGGTTTGGATGAGCCTCCCATACTGTGGGTAATTATCAAAAGCCAGAATGCTAATTGCTTTTCCATCTGCAGGTTGTGTTTCCAATGAGTCTTGTTGAGGGCTACTGCAGCTATACAAGCACAGCTATTAAAGAAGAGCCAGCAGTTTTTATCCAAGTATAAAATAATCTGTAGTTGAAGAGTCAATGCTAAAATGTGACCCCACATTTGAAAGAATGAAAGCGTTCAAGCCAAGGAGGTTGTATGTGAGGTTTCTTTTTAAATACAGATTGTTTTTAGGTCAGTTGCTAAAAGCTACTGTTTTCAAAACCTAGTAATGTCACCTGGTAAACTTGTTCTTTGAACACAATAGGAAAAAGTGTGTGTCAATTCCAGCCAGGGCCAAAGTCCCTCTATGGTTGTAAGTTAAACACTTTTTGAGCTGTGTTAAATTGCATATGCTGATGCAATAACTCAGAACATGGGATTGCTTGAGTTGTTAAGTACAATAGGGCATTTCACTTCAGCATGAGAGACACTTGAACCACTAGGATTCTGTGTTGTACACTGAAGCAATTACTCACTCTGCAGTGGCCTAAATCTATTAACAACCTTAGCAGAGGTCCCTCATGCTCTCCAGAGGTCCCTAAGATACTTGGCTACTGTCTGCTTGAAGCTTAAATGCTAATAGAATCTGAAGCATCTTATCCTTTCATTTATTTACACTTGTTAGACTCTCAAAGTCCTTCCTTCTCAAAATGAACCTTTATCCATGTACTATGTTATCAATAAATATATGATGTGTGTGTCTGTGTGTAGTATGTTATTTTTCAGAGAGTGAAATTGGTACTTGAAAAAAAAAGAGTATTCATTGATTAAATCCCTCATTATCCACTGATCAGAGAATTTGAGTGACTTACACAAGTTCACATAGGCAGTAGAGACACAGGAGATCTGAAAACTTATATCTGCAGAATGTCAATCTAGTGTTCTCCCAATAAAATCACAGTCTTTGTACAGAAAGGAAAACACTTAGACATTCTGGAAGAAGCAATAATTGTTTAAAACAGTGTAGTAGAAAGCACCGTAGCACACCCAGGATGGCATGCTAGCACAAGTTCTTTGATCTGCCTTTCTAAAGGAAAGAGAGCTTTAAAGGAGTTAATGATCTATCTTTAATTAACAGACAGATAAGTACAGATAAGTACAAAGAAGTGAGTTTCCAAGAAAGAATCCAATAGACAGGGCTCCAATGGCCTGAACAGAGTAATACAACTGCTTCCATAAACCATCAGACTGCGAGGGCATCAATATCTGAGTAGTCAGGGGATGCTTAACAAATGGCTACTCAGAGTTCCAGCTGGGAAATCAAAAGTAATTCTTATGAGTGTGCCCCCAAAGTAAAATACCAAACTTCCAGTGCATATAGCTTTCAACTAATAGGCTTAGAACCGGGGGCATCACACCCCTCATAACTCAGTGCCTAATTAGCTTGGTACCAAAAGGTATGAAAGACTCCCCATAAGCAAGGTTCTCTTTAAGCAAGTTCCTCCCCCAAAGGGCTCTATGTGACTCAGAACGTATCACAGCTGTGATTGAAATATCTGTGTACCTTTAGTCCAGGGAACACTGCTTATGTTCCAAGGAAGAAGGGCACCTATGTGGTCACATAGGCCTCTTAATGGACAGGGAAGATCTTCATATTCCATTAACATTACAAACAGACATATTAGTCAAGTTACCAAGGGTAACCTGCCTACTGTGTGCTAGCCACTATGCTAAGAGCTGTGGAAGCAAAGAAAAGCACAGAACAGTATCCTTTTCTCAAAGAGGTCACAGTCTAATATACATATATATGCTGTGTGTGTGTGTGTGTGTGTGTGTGTGTGTGTGTGTGAGAGAGAGAGAGAGAGAGAGAGAGAGAGAGAGAGAGAGAGAGAATTTCAGATGGAAAATAAGATAATAAGATTAAGGAGGAAAGGTATCTTATAGAATGGTAGAATGGAGAATGTATCTGGTTGAAAGAAGCCAGAAAAGCCAGAAAGTAGAGATGTTGAAAAAGAGAGGCCCAGGGATGAGGGAGAGTCAGTGAAAACATTCATACTGAGGAAAGGCAGTATTTTGTGTGACAAACATCAAGAAGGTCCATTTTACTGAATCACAGAGTTCAAGGAAAGGAGTAAATGTAAGAATGAATAAGGAAGAAAGAGGTCAGATTACAATGGTCTTAAAAAGCAAAACAAAGGATTTTGAACTTGGTCCTGAAGGTAATAGGGACCCAATGACATTTATTAAATGATGTGATATGTTTAGAACTATGCTTAAGTAAGATCAATTTCATGACTGACTGGAGGGTTCACTGGAAATGGAAGAAACTTGAGACAGGGAGAGCAAGGGCAGTTGTCAGTGACAGAGAAGAGAAAGGAGTATATAAAAAAGATATTTTAAAGTTCTTATAAATTTGGTTCAATAGAAATGAATTTATCATACAAATAAAACATAGGTACATGTATATCACAACACATAACTTATTTTATTAGTGATTATTAGACAAGAAAGGTAGTACAACAGAAAACTTTACAAAAGTCATATGAATAATTACCTTCAGAGGCTAGATTTACTCATTGCACCCTGAAGATTGTATGGAATATTTAGTCTTAGGTATACTTTATTAAATTTATTTTATTTTTATTAGTCATTCAAGATATCCTTCTACTTCCTTTCCTGTATTTAGTTCCCTTTAATCATTTCTCTCTGCTCCTCTTGCTTCATTTTCTGTTATTTTGTCTTTTACATGTTCTTATATCTTCTGGTAATTGCGTTGCCACCATATGGAGGCCACTATGCTCATTCACTTTGACTTTTCCTTTCATTAATTTTTCTAGATTATCTTTATAGATAATAAAATTTTAAAGCTGGAAAGAATACTAGAGATTATTCTAGATCAATGAATCAGAATTTGTGTTCATATCCTTGGTTTCCAAAGTTAATGCATTTTTAAGTCTATCCTTTCACTGTTTTTGCTTCTCTATGGGGCTCAGCCAGAGAATACCCTTCTAGGTAAGCCTATTTGACCTCTCTCCAACAAGAAAAGTCTACTTCCTGCAATTTTCTTAATTCAGCTTTTGACTATTTCTAGCTATTTTATGTTTCCTTCTTTTGTTTCCCCTACTTGAAATTCATCTCTCTTTTCACTCATTATTTTGGTTTGCTTTGAATCCTCTTTTTATTGTCATTCAGTCATTTCAGTCCTGTCCTTTTATGACACCATTTTGGGGTTTTCTTGCCAAAGAAGCTAGAGTGCTTTGACTTTTCCTTCTCTAGTTCATTTTAAAGATGATGATGATACTGAGGCAAAAGGGGCTAAGTGACTTGTCTGGGGTCACATATCTAGTAAATGTCTAAGGGCAAATTAGCTCTCAGGTCCTTCTGACTCCAGGCCATATAATCTATACTCTGAAACACCTACCTCCCATATAAAAAGAGAAAGCTATATCAGAGTTGGTCTTGAAGTGAAATACCCTCATCATCCCCTCCTAGAAATTTAAGTCTTCTGGAATAGGAATGATTCTAATTCTTTCAATAGTTTCAGTTGTGTCCACCTCTTTGTGATACTATTTAGGGTTTTCTTGGCATAGATACTGGAGTGGTTTGACTTTTCTTTCTTTAACACATTTTTCAGATGAGGAACTCAGACAAAGATTTAAGTGACTTCACCAGTCACACAGCTAGTAAGAGTTTGTAGTCAAATTTGAACTCAAGTCTTCAGGACTCCAGGCCCAGTGATCTATCCATTGTACCACATAGCTGACCTATCTTATTAAGATTAATTAGGGAACATGTTAGCAATTTTATTTTCTCATTTCTCCCTTAACTGAAGAGTCTTGAAATTAGCTCAACTGTTATTTCAGTCACAAAATTCCAGAGATCAAAAGCACCCTTGAAAACCACTAATCCAACCTGTATCTACAGAAATAACTTTAACAACATTCCCCAAAACTGATTACTCCATCTTAACTTGAAAAGCTATCTGTCTGTCTGTCAGTCTATCTATCTATCTATCTATCTATCTATCTATCTATCTATCTATCTATCTAATTTGATGAATAAAGGGAAGGTGTCATTATCTCCTAAGGCAGGATATTTCACTTTGGTTTTCATAGCTCTAATTGTTACATACATATTTTCTCCCTTATATTGAGCCTAAATTCTTCTCAGTGAAAATTCTGCCTGTTGCTTTATATTCTTGATTCAGGAAAGACAAGTCCAATCTTTGCTCCACATCACAACTCTTAAAAAGCTAGAAGAAAATTGTCATATGCTCCCTAACTTTTCTCTTCCCAAGACTTAATATCTCATAATCCTTTAAATGACTCCCATATGGAAAAATCTTACTGTTTCTCACCATTCTAATCACTATTTGCTAGAAACTTATTTAATTTTAAAACACCCTTCCCAATATATGAACTGAACTGATCAATCCCCTTCCCATGTTCTAGGCTTGATGTACCTTTTTATGCAAGTTGAGAAGTAATTATTTTTTGTTATTGCTGCTGATGCCATTCAACATTCTCAACTCATTAAACTTGTGGTTCATTAGTCACCCTTCCCCAAGTTTACATACACTCTTATGTCACTATGCCTCCTCATCTGGTAATTATAAATATATATTTTTTTGTAATTTATAATTATCTCTATATGATGCTAACATACTAGATTCTATCATCCTAACCTGTCAGGATCTTTTTGAAACCATACTGTTACCCATATTGTCTACTCTTCCTCCAACACTGTCACATACTCATAATCAATAAACCTATTAGTAAATATTTATTAAGCACCTACTTTATATTAACCACTGTGCTAGGCATAGATGGTAGGGAATACTTTATTTTTGTTTATTTGGAAACAAGAATCACAAAACGATAATAATAATAATAACAACAACAAGAACAATCAATACTTGTCTGATTCTTTTCCCTGAGCTGTGGGTAAGTGGGTTAAGGATTTTTGCCCCCTGCCAAACGCGTAAATCTGGAAGACAAGTAAAAGATTACAAGATATTTGGAGGATTTTTTTTTCCTGCTGAAAATCTTGTTGTGTACTTCTCAATTAATTTAGACCATTTTCTAAGAGCATCCCCTTCCTTCCTCATCACACACATCACTCACTTGAGCCTCATCTTTTCTTTCACTCTAACTCTGTAAGTTAACCCCAACATCATGATGTCATTAGTTTTCTTGGAGTATGAAGTATGAACAACAATGATTAGGCAGTTCTTCTGCTCCCAAAGGCTAATCCGTGTAAATTCTCTTTTTATCTTTCTCCCTCCTACCTTCTTTTACTTTAATTATTTTTATAATATTATTATGTAAATTTCTTTTTTTCTTTCCTTCCTCCTCCACATGGCTACTATTAGACATAAATAAATATGCATACACACACATGCATACATATATATGTGTAAAAATAGTCTATACACACTTCTATTTATTAGTTTTCTCTAGGTGAAATTTTCTGCTTATGGAGGAAATCTGGAGAACTTGGAAGTTTCTGACCTACTCCACCATCTTTATAGAATTCCCCCCACCTTCTACAGCAACTTGTCCCAGCTGTCATTTCAACTGTCTCTCTAAATATTCATTCTTTAAATATATTTGCACCAACCATGTTGCTTATAATTGTTCTTGAAAAGAACCTTCCTGGGAGTGGAGCTAAGATGGCAGAAAGGAAGCAGCAGCTTTTCCAAGCTTCTCCAAGAATTCTGTCCCTAAAAGTTAAAAAGTGAATATGAACAGATTTAAGAGTGACAGAACCCATTGGGAGACAGAACGTGGAAGATCCCCAGGCCAGAAAAGTGCCTACTCAGGTCTGGACAAGGAGAACACGAAGCACACAGGAGCTGCACCAGCACGGATCTGAGAACAGAGTACAGCAGACTGAGAAGAAGCCCAGCCAGCCAGTGGACTCACTCAGACAGAGAGGTTTGCAGCTGTCTCACCATAAGACAGGATCGTCAGAGCTGGGTAGGAGAAAACTCAGAGCCCACAGCAGGGTCAGCAGTTTTCCTGGGGCTAACAGCCCCCATCCTGGATGTTTAAAAATCACATACCTGAAACTCCAGAAGTCAAGATGGAGGAATAAAATTTAGTTTTCTGATCCCCCCTCCCTGCCCAGAAAAGTCTGGAGTTAAATGCCCCACCCAGAGTAAAATCTTGAATTAGTGGAAACAGCCTCAGGCTTGGGTGTCATTGAAGAAAGGGGAAGGCAGACAGCTCACAAAGTGAACAACCAAACCCCTACCTCCCAACCTGAGAAGCTCAATACTTCTGCAGTACAGAAGCAGATATCCACTCTAAAAATCCAGGACATAGGCAACCACAATGGGGAAGAAGGAAACTGTGAAGTCTAGGACCATCAAATCTTTTTATACTAAGCAAGAACAACCAAATTCATAAGGCAACACAGACTCTATACTCACACTGGAGACCATGGAAGGAAATGTGAATGGGTCTCAAGCCCCAAAAGCATTCTTGGAGGATCTCAAGAGGGATTTTAAAAATGAAATTAGAGAGGTAGGAGATAAATTTAAATCTACAGTGACCAAATTGGAAAAAAATCTCACTGAGGAAAACAAATCTTTAAAAACTAAAACTGATGAATTAGGACAAGAGGTCCAAAATCTAACCAGAGAAAATATTTCCTGAAAAATGAAAACTGAACATATGGAAAAGGAACTTCAAAAACTAATTGAGGAAAATAATTCACTGAAAGTCAGAATCAGTCAATTTGAAGCTGAAGACTCTATGATGCAGCAAGAGTCAGTCAAACAAAATATAAAGAATGAAAAATTAGAAGACAGTGCAAAATATCTCACTGGAAAAACAACTGACCTGGAAAACAGATCCAGGAGAGATAACCTAAGAATTATCTGCCTACAAGTAGGCCTTGATGAAAAAAGCATCCTGGACAGCATCCTCCAAGAGATCATCAAAGAAAACTGTCCTGAGGTCCTAGAATCAGAAGGGGAAATAGTTATTGACAGAATTCACTGATCTCCTCCTGAAAGAGATCCCAGATTGAAAACTCCAAGAAATATAATAGTGAAATTCCAGAGCTACAAGGTCAAGGAGAAAATAGTGAATGCAGCCAAAAAGAAACAATTCAAATATCATGAAACTACAATCAGGATGACACAGGACTTAGCAGCTGCTACATTAAAAGATTGGAGGGAGTGATATTTCATAAAGCAAAAGAGCTAGGACTGCAACCAAGGATCAACTACCTGGCAAGACTGAACATGTTCTTTCAGGCAAGGAGATGGTCATTTAATGAAATAAAAGACTTCCAGACTTTCTTTATGAAAAAGCCTGAGCTCAATGGAAAATTCAATCTCCACTTACAAGACCCAAGAAAGACATAAAAAGGTAAACAAGGAAAACACACACTCACACATACACATACACACACAGATGCTCACACATACACATAACTTGGGACTCAATAAGAACAAACTGTTTGCATCCTTTTATGAGAAGCAGGTACCTGTCAATACCAAAATTTGTGTAAGTATTGTGACACATAAAAGGGACGTACATAGAAAGAGGGTGTGGGTATAAGTGAACTAATCTGAAGATTTTTTTAAAAAAATGCTGTTAAGGGGAAGAAAGGGATTGTAATGGGAGAAAAGGAAAGCTAGAGGCAGAAGATGATAAATTATTCCACAAGAAGAGGCATAAAATCATACTAAAGTGGAGGGGTGGGAAGGAAGGAGATGAGCATCATATGATCATTACTCTCATTGGTTCTGATTTAAAGAGGGATCAATACAAATGGCTAAGTTTAGATTCTAACATGAAAAGACCCAAAAACTCACACTGATAGAGGGAAAAGAGAGTGGGAGAGGAGCACTGTATGAAATTTACTAGCATTGGTTTGGGTTCAAAGAGGGAATAACATACTCTGTTAAGAATAAAAATCTGTTGTGCCCTACAGGCAGTAGGAGGAATGAGGAGAGGAGGGTGGTCATAAGGGAGGGAAAGAGTAGCAAGGGGAAAGGTTAGGTAAAGAGGGGTGGACACAGGGAGGGAATACTGAGGGAAGTGTCAAAAAGAAAATTCTTGAGGAGGAGAAGGGAAAAGGAAGACACAAAGATATAAACAGGAGAGGGAATAAGAGGGAGGGAAAGTCACAGATAATAATCATAATTGTGAATGTGAATGGGATGAACTCTCCCATAAAACAGAGGTGGATAGCAGAATGGATTAAAAACCACAATCTTACAATATGCTGTATACAAGAAACACATTTGAAACAAGGGGATACACACAGGGTAAAGGTAAAAGGATGGAGTAGAATATATTAAGCTTCAGCAAAAGTAAAAAAAGGAAGGGTAGCAATCATTTTCTAAGATAAAGCAAAAGCAAAAAAGATCTAATTAAAAGAGATAAGGAAGGAAACTACATCCTGCTAAAAGGCACCATTGAGAATGAAGCAATATCATTACTTAACATATATGCACCAAGCGGTATAGCATCCAGATTCCTAGAGGAAAATTCAAGGGAATTAGAGGAAGAAATAGATAGCAAAACAGTACTAGTGGGGGAGCTCAATCTCCCCCTCTCCAAACTTGATAAATCTAACCTCAAAATAAACAAGAAAGAAGTTAAGGAGGCAAATAGACTTTTAAAGAGGCTAGACATGATAAATTCTGGAGAAAATTGAATAGTGATAAAAAAGGAATGTACCTTCGTCTCAGTAGTACATGGCACATACACAAAAATTGATTATGTACTAAGGCATAAAAACCTCACAATTCAGTGCAGAAAGGCAGAAATATTTAAAGCATCATTCTCAGATCATGATGCAATAAAAATTATATGCAATAAAGGGCCATGGAAAGATAGGCAAAAAACTAATTGGCAACTAAATATTTTAATCCTAAAGAATGAGTAGTCAAACAAGAAATTATAGAAAAAATCAGTAACTTCATTCAAGAGAATGACGATAATGAGACATCATACCAAAACTTGTGGGATGCAGTAAAGGCAGTTCTTAGGGGAAGTTTTATATCCTTCAATGCATATATGAAAAAATTAGAGAAAATTGAGGTCAGTGAATTGGGCATGCAATTGAAAAAGCTAGAAAAAGAACAAACTGAAAATCCCCAATTAAATACTAAATTAGAAATAATGAAAACCAAAGGAAAGATTAATTAAATTGAAAGTAAGAAAACTATTGAACTTATAAATAAAACTAAGAGTTGG
>CM053580.1:341708223-341730682 GCA_028627135.1 Pseudochirops cupreus | reverse complement strand
TTAAATTATAAACATTAATGATAATAATCATTATTATAGCCAACACTTACAAAACAATTACTATGTGTCAGGCACTATGCTAAGCTCCTTATAATTATCGTCTTATTTGAACCTCACATAGTCCTAAAGGGTACATAATATTATTATTCCCTATTTTACAACTGAGGAGATGGAATTAAAAAAAACAACATTAAATGAGTGGTTTGAGGTCACATAGCTATAAGTATCTGAGGCTGGATATGAACATAGATCTTCCTGACTCCAGGCTCAGCATTGTATCAACTGTGCTGCCTACCGCAATTCTAATCACAACTTTTTCCTACCTGCTAAGCAGAATAAATTTGGCATTGGAAATGAAAAAACAAAAATCAACAATAGTGAGTTAATTTGTGAAATGTGTAAATATTTAAAATATTTAAATATAAATAAAGCATGTGTAGAAAGTTGAACCAACTGGCATAGATGAACAAACCTTCCTATGAAAAGAACTTTTTTTTTTTGATATGCCACTATATTATTCGAAGGATTGTAGAAAATAGGAGCAGTGTCACAGCACTAAAAAGGACAAATGGTGTTTCAATTTTCAAAAAAAAAAATACAGAGAAAAGTCTCTACTTTGTAGGCCAATGAATCTAAATTTGATTCCTGAGAATACATAGATCATTGAAAAGATGGTTGATGAACATCAAGAAAGGGCAGCAGTGATTATGAGGAGAACAGCTCCTGTTATACTAATCTTATTTATTTTGTTGACAGAGCATCTAGTCTGGCTTGTATGAGGCATATTGAAAATATAGATTACCTACATTTTATTAAAGCTTTAGATAAAGTATCTGATGCTTTTCTTATGGAGATGATGGAGAAATATGGGCTGGATTATAACATAGTGAGATGGATTCAGAGTTGATTGGTTGTAATGATTTGAAAAGAGAGAGTGGTAAAAGTAAAGCTGTAATGCCCTATAAGTCTGGGAAAATAAAACAAAACAAACTAAGGTTTCTGGAAATTTTAGAGTAAGTTTGATATTGATCTAAGAGTACATTAATGTTCAACTCAGCAAAGCATTCATTAAAAACCAGCTATGTTAGTGTATGTTTTCTATTTCATTGTGATTTTAATTCGTATATGAACACTTCATTAAACTCTGAATTTTTGTTGCTGTCCTTTTAACTGACATATCACATTTAAAGGAAAACTGTTGATTGAGCCCAAACTACCCAAGACACCAAAACAATTTGGTGATAAACAATGCATTTATCTAGCATGATGTTCTCAGCAAGAGATCAACAATTTCAAGGCAACAAATTCAAATTATTTAATTGTTGGCTAGCAAAATAATATTACCCCTGCCTTAACAGTACTTCCATTCAAGTGATTTGTGAGGATAAGATTATAAACTCTTGGCATGAGTTTATGTAAGCTAACTGATATGGAGAACTGTATAAAATGATGCATAAAAAGAATTAAGCAAACAAACCAGGAGAATTACATACACAACAACCACAGTAATATAACCTGAAACAACGTGAAAGAGAAACTCAACTTTAATTAGTTACAAAGACCAAACTTAGTCCCAGATATGGGAGATTATGGGTATATAATACAAGGGCACTATCCTATATGGCAGCAATTTGCTTTGCTATATTTTCTTTGTTAAAAACAAAGATCTTCCTGACTCCAGGCTCAGCGTTGTATTAACTGTGCTGCCTACTGCAATTCTAATCATTTTAAATAATATTGGGAAATAATTGTCGTGCAAAAATAAAAGGCTTCACTAAGACAAAAAAAATCAATGCAATGGAAAAAGTTTCAGAACTCATTACTGGATTACTGTTTCTTTGGTTTTATTTTTGTTTTAAAAGTGTGATAACTTGAATTTCATAAACCATAGTGAAGATAAATATTTCCCCTAATTGCAGGCTGAACTGAATAAGATATTAGATCATGAATAAAAATTCAGATAGGAAACTATATTGTGGCAGATGGCATACAATGGACAATTCTGGTAGTTAAAGGCTCTGAAAATATGAGAACTGATAAAATATTTGATATATTTAATATACACACACATTTTTACACACACATATGTATGTGTGTATACACACATGCATATCTCCATCTATGTATCCATTTTAACTAAATTTTAGTGAATATTCATCTGATTGAAATTAGTCTTCTCAATAAATTGGTAACTCCACATGTGCTTTTCAGCCTTGGGAATACATCAATTATTTTAGCATTCAATTAATAAGCAAGTCAGCTCTTTACCTCGAAGTTATCAAGTTAAAAGTAGAAAATTAAGATACAGGTTCAGAGGGGAAAAAAAACAACTAGGTCATTTGGTTCCTTTAATGTCTTCAGGCTGAGTTCAAATCACAAATGTTAACTAATTAAGCCTCATATCCTCCCTTAGAGAAAGACAAATGTTAAGTATTATTAAAATTAAACCTCTCCAAGCAGCCTTTTTCTCCCTCTTTTTTTTTCCTCGTAGCAAATAAAGGTTGACCTGGCTGTCAGAGACTATAAAAGATGACCTGAGAGGCTACAGTTGAGAAGCTGAGAGTATGGTAATAGATAAATGGAGCAAAGTAAGAGGTGAGACAACTATCACAAAGGAAAAGGCAGCTAGTCAAAACCTCTAATTTTTAAAGGAAACAAGTGGATCTTGTCTGCTTTTCATTTAAATCAGTATTAAAATACACCATAGAGTAAATTAATGTAAGATGCATTGAAATGTAAAGAAAAATAAACAATTAAGAAGACACTAGGTACTTAACAATATATTTGTTCAAACACTTTGTTCAAGACATTCAAATATGAGAAACCTCTATTAGGCAAAAACTATGAAATGTATTATATTCTCTCTTTAATTATTTCCCCTTAGTTAAATTTTTTCTTCATTTTCACTTTACTTATTCTAAGGAATGAGATTCAAATTTTAATATGATGAATTATTTTTAAAAAGTATGATCTTAGTTTTAATAGATATATTAGTGTCCAGATCTTATTACCCATCAAACAACTAGAGATGCAATTCCAATACTGTAGGCAATGGTCATCATATTTTTAGAAGCATGCATCATCTTGATAATACATATTTTTGGCCACATCTACAGTATGTTCATCTTTATTTACAATACATGCACTACTATATAAATAATTACGTACATTTATAGAAAAATTGAAATGAATAAATGTACAAGAATATTTTGGTTTGGTTTTCAATAAGAAGTCACTGTAATTTACTGAACATGGGAGTAATAAGGATAATCAGTCAACCGTGCATATATTAAACACTTACTATGTGCCAAGCATTTTCCCCCCTTTTTTCTATGTAGATGAGAATGCTGATTTCATGTTTGATAGCTTTGGGGTCTCAACCCACCTAATGCCATTTGAGTTCACCTTGGGTAAATATATTGTCGTTTGTCTCATCTTTCATTGAACTAATCTTGCTGTTTTTGAGTGTTCTGGCACAGTTGAGTAAATGTGGTATCATACACCAAATCTTCGAAAGTTGTCCACTCCTTTTCTGGTCCAGTGTTAACACCTGTGTTGGCTCAGCTTTCCCTCCAAATTAGCCACAAGCTATTCACACTTGGAGAAGAGCTCTAATCTATTGACATTAAGTAATCCTCTTGCTTTGGGGCTAACATTTTTGTTGAATAGGACTATTTAGCTTAGAGAGGATGTATGTAATTGGTCCTGCACTCCGTACCAACTATCATCTAGTTACTTTCACATCTTGTCTATCTCTTCTCTTTAAAATGACAGTCTATTAAATGCTAATGTTTGCTGAGATGGTGCATCCATGAAGTTTTATTCTGTCTAGGTGAATGGAAGATAAAGTTGACGATGAGAAGGTCATGAGATGCACGAGTCTTCAGTAGTAAGTGAACACTGCTATTGATGTTTCTGATGCCATTCCTCCCACAGACTCCCTGACAGGTGCTATATTCTTTGCTTACTCTGACATTAAAGTCACCCAGAATTACAAGGTTGTCTTCTTTTGGCACCTTAATGGTGAGGGTTTCTGGGTCATCCCAAATATTTTCTTTGACCTCATCAGAGATATATGTATTGGTATTGGTGGCATGGTGTTTTCCTGCTAGTGACAATTGCATCATAATGAGCCTTTAAATCATTCCTTTTGGGAGGCATACAAGCTTGTTGACTAGGTAAGATTTAATTGTGAAACCTATAACAGGTTGACAGTTCTCCCATCACTGTGGCCACTCTAGAAAATCATGTGTCTCTGACTTTGGTAAGCTGATCTTCATTTGCCAGTTTTGTTTCATTCAGGGCTGCTATTTGGATTGCAATGGGATCAAAAATCAATGGCTTGAGTACTTTGCTTTGTTAATCATTTATCAGCTACAATCATTTTTATAGCATGAAAAGTAATTGTGTGATTTATAGGAAGAGTATAATCTCAGCGAAAACTTGTGTGTAACTGAAACTATGATGTAGTCTCAGGTGAATATCTGTGTTAGCCAACCTTAGGAGTGTGACTATAATCTCTATAAAGTGTGTATCTTAAGTATATAAACAGAATAATCATATCTGAATCTTCACATTAAAATGATGAAGCAAGAAAGCTCTTTGAAAGTGTAAAGGGGCTTAATGAAATAAGAAAGCCCTGTAAAAGGCTTGAGACATTTTTACTTGCAAAGGGCTTGCACCATACATGAATCAAGAGAACTATAAATAACTGTGAATTCTGTTGCTCAGTGTCTCAAACCATACTGGGCAGACCGCACCTTTGTTTCTCTTAATAAAGATTAGTTTCTTTAAACAAAAAGATTTTCCAGTTTCTTTTTTTCAAGATGTGATTCCTATTGAATTCTCTCACAACAAGAGCAATTTGTCCTTCAGGTGTACTGGATTTTGTGTTGTCCATAATCGTGTGTACATAATATATACAAACGGTGAGTGGAATCACCTTCACAAAGGTTTTTGTATCTTTTTATGTGTTTTGGCTACTGAGTAAGATTCCTGCCTGCCATGGTAAGTAGGCGAGTTAGTTAGGTGAAGCAGACAAGTTTTAGGGTACCTTTTCTAGCCCCTTCCTCACACCAGGAAGGGAGTAGTGTAGTACTTAAAAAAGGCTGTTCAGACACTGTTGCTTCCATCCAGCGAGAACACTCAATTACCTGCATCTCACGTATGAAATGTGAGATAGCTCCCAGTGAATCTGCACCTGCTGCTTCATCATTTGCCTGTCCCCATCATACTTTGAGGTGAGTAAAAATGGTAAAGTGGTATAGGTGATGTTTTTGATTTATTCATAAATTGGATTTAATTGAGGCAGAGTTGTATGAGTTGCTGACCTTACTCTACTCTCTCTTTCATAGTCATTGGAATCCAATGACAAGACAAAAGTCAAGATGACAGGCAATTATTTGAGCTGTATTGAATGACCTTGGGGTTTTCTATGTATAACTAAATTCTAAGTGCTCCACAGATCTTATCTCTGCTTTGTGGCTTTTGGAACTAATTGCTCCCATGTGACTATTCTTGCCAAGAGAAGCCTTCCCATGCCTGGAGTAGATACATCCCTAACTCACCAACAAGTTTGAGGCCTATCTGTTTTCCTAAACCTGGTTTAGATTGTCTGCCAAAACGCTTTTACCATGATGTGGCTACTGTGCATACTACAGCTTCTTAGAACTGCAGGTGAGAGTTGGGTGGAAAGTGGACACCAAAGGTAGAAAGTAGCCCTGAAATAAGGTCAGCAGCCCTCACACCAGATGTATTAGCCTTCTCTTAATGCCCTATAATCATCTGATTTCACAAATTTATACAAACAAAAATAAAACCTTTAGGTAAAACAGGGTTTATAAGTCAATTAGCTTTATATCAAATGGTCTTATATACGGAAATTATGTTCCTGGAAAATCGAAAGAAAGATTATGAAATTTAAATTTCACGCCTTATATAAACTTGAGGCTTTTATACAGTTGGAATGGTTGTGACATTTTACATTATTCTAGGGCAGAGGTAGATTGGAACGTTTTCCTACATATGGATTACTGAAATTTTATTTGATTTAGGTAGAAATAATTCCTAGATTACTTTGTTGTCCACACCCCAATGTTGTCCATAATGGAAAGGGAACAATCCACTCTAGAGAATTAAACAATGGGAAAGCAAGAAATCCAAGTGCAGAATTAGGAGAATGAATAATTGGATTTGGAGACTAGGAGCCTCACATACTATTATCTATCTTCTTCCAGGGGTTGGGGGAATAATGGGTCAGTGATTTCGAACTTAAAGAAATTAGGCTGGAAGTTGTTGCTGTTGTTATTGTTTTTAAATCAGTTTTTACTTGTTTCTGTTCTCTCCTTTGTACTACTCCAGGAGTAGCTAGCTGGAGCAATTAACTGGATTCCTCTTGGCTGAGATTGGTGTGTTCCTGATAAAAGTAATCCCCTTATCTGTGAACTACATGGATAATGTCTTTAACATATTTCTGTGATATATAACAAATAAAGGGAATAGAGATTATAATAATTGCATTTATACCTGTTTAAGATTAGAAAGCTTTTCCTGGGGATTTCAAAGTATATAGTGCAAGAATTATTATCTTCATTTTGCACATTAAAAAAAAAAACAAACCAAAAAAAACACCCCAACAACCCTAACTCAACAGATGTTTTTTTGTCCAAACTTTAATAATGCATTTAAAAGCTAGACTCTAAGTAATTTTTTTCTGTAATTTGAACTCCTTAATCTTTTCATTTCATGACAGTATTTACATGCAAAAAACCCAAAAAACGAAGGTGACCAGAAAGGCTGATCTGGTATATATTGCAGGAATTAGATGAAAGGGTAGCAATAGATTTTAAGGTAGTAGGTTTTACCTATTTTTGTGCTCTCCTTGAGGCAGAACCAAGACACAGATCACAATAGCTTTTGTAATTTGAGTATCTCCTTGACCAGTAATGTTAACTCAAATAGAAACAGAAGTAAACTCTACATAGGGATCCCTTTAGGTTGCATGTTGACTTCAAAAATAATATATTAGCATTAGCAAATTATGGTTTGATGTATTTTTATTTTTTTAACTTTTTCCCAATTATAATTCAATCTGGTTCTATGGAGAAAGGGCCCAACATGCTCACCAACAATTGTCAACCATCTAACACATTGTCTTTGTCCTTCATTTTCTAAGAGGACCATGATATCAGGGAAATGACATGACTTGCAGGTGATTTTAATTAGAATGGGGGAGGGCTGTGCCAGGTCACCAGCCTTACTCCTCCAGAGCCATCTAGATCCAGTGACCTGATATTTATCAGAATGACTGGAGATGACCTTTTTCTAATTAAAGGGGCCATTCTTTGACTCACTTCTTAAAGAGGCCTATTCACTGAATGGGAGTTACCTCACTCTGAGTACCTGAAAAGGCCTTAACCTAAAAGGGTCAGGGTCTCCCATTGCATCCTGGGTCATCTCCCATCATCCTGATGAATTTCAGGCCACTGGATCCAGATATCTCTGAAGGAGAAAGTGAGGCTGGTGACTTGGCATAGCCCTCCTTCATTCAAATCAAGATCAATTGCAAGTCATGTCATCATTTCCTGATGTCATGGTTCTCTTTGAAAGTGAAGGAAAAAACATAATCATCTAACATCAAAAGGTCATACAAGTCATCTATGCTAGAGTAGTAAGGCCCTTGGAGGGACAGACAGGAGAAGGTATTTGACAACATAGTAAAATGACAGCCACTACCTTGACCAATATTTCAGGTCAGTCACTAGTGCTGATAGTTCATAATCCAGAGCCACTGAGCCCTGGGCATTTTACCAACCCCTAATCCATTAAACCTACTTACAAACCATAAGTATAGCCATAATTGAAGGGAGCTACTCTTGTAATGAAGGAACCCTTCATTCTTTCCACCAACAATACAAGCTAATGAAGAACTGTTACTCTTGAGGAAGTAAACCCCAAAGCCCCAGAAACAGATCTCCACCAAACCAGCTATAAGGTTGGTCTCTGAAATCATCGTCAAGGGTAGCAACCCTTGAGAGGCAACTTCCTTTTGAAGTGGTATAGCCAGCTGAAACTGTGGAAGGATAAGGAAAGTAATTTCTCAGGACCAAAGTCCTGGGCACTACAAAATGATTCAATATAATAAGTCATTTGAACGACATTATGAAAGAATAATTTGCTTTGCACGCTAAGGACTTGTAATGCCACACACAATCAGCTTTCCAGGGGATAGCTGCTGTGAACAGCTTTAAGGTTCTGATTAGATTCTGTTCACACTATAGTGAACACTCTATTTATTCCACAACAAATCAAAGCAAAACATTCATAGTAAATCAAAGTACAGTATTTACAATGTTACAACTTATCACAGAAAATGAAAATATAGTATTCACAATAACTCATCACAGAAAATAGCCACATAGTTTTCACTACAGTGGTCACAAAGTTTTCAACAAAGAATAATCATTTAGTAACTCAATCATTCAATCATCCTTAAGAAGGTTTGCCTCCTTAAGGAACACAAAGTACAATAGGTAAAGTTCTCCACTCACAGGGCACACTAAGTTAACTCAATCAGTCACTTATTCAGTCATCAATCACTAAGTACAATGATTTAGTCAATCAATCAATCAACTAAATCATTCAATCATCCTTCATTATTCACTATTCAATCATCAGAAAATACAGAGACCCACCACCCCAGGTCACTAGTAAATTTACAATTTCTCAGTCAGTACACAGTATCCAAGCACACTCTTCTTTCAGCTTGACTCAGGGTGGTTTCTCAGATTCCCTGAATCCCCTTCCATGGTCTCAGATCCTACCTGAATTCAACAAACTGTCATCTGGGTTCAAAGGCAGACAGCTCCCTTGTCTAGCTCTCTGTGCAGTTCCTGCTCCACACTGGAGCTCACAGTGTCCAGTCCGTCTCAAATCCTTCACAATCTCTGTTCCTGGGAAGACAAGGCTTCAACAGGTTCATACAAAGTACCAACTTCACTGTCATGCTTCCTCAGTCTTTGGCAGCTCTGGCTGGCCCTTGGAAATCCTTAACAACCTCAGCAGCTCTAGCTGGCCCTCAAACTCAGCAGAAGTTTCAGCTGCTTCCCAGAATCAAAATCATTCTATCCAGGTTTTCAAAATCAAAATCATTCTCTCCACTGGGGGTGAGGGGAGGAACACCTTTCCTCTTCAGCCTCCCTGGCTCCTCGTCAGCTGCCCCGGTGGCAGCAGCTTCTGCCTCCAAGGTTCTTGCTCCAAGAAGATCTGACTCTCCCTCTCTGGGACTTTTCCTTATATATAGTATTGCCCCTCCCTGTTCAGCTGCTTCCTGTTACATCAGCAACAGGAGACAGGGGTTCATACCTTCTGTTTCTTTAACAGGGCTTGATTAATTACTAAGTGCAAAGTACCTGTTACCTTTGCCAATACAAAGGGATCTTCAAATTCAAATTACATTATTATTACAGAACCTCAGGGTCTTTCATTTTGACTAGCAATTGAAGACTTCTGTGTATTTTATTTTGCCTTATTAGAATGCAAATTCTTTGATAAGAAGGTCTATCTTGTTTTTTCTATTTGTATCCACAGTATACATAGTGCTTTACACATATTAAATGTTTGATAAGTTCTTTATCATCCTTTCATTTACTCATTCTAATGGGGAACCTCACTTATTTCCACCCTTATTCTCCATTAATTATTATTATTTTTATTTGACACATTGCTTTTATATCACATTCATTTATGAACAAATCCCTGTCACCCAAATACCCCTTTCAGTATTCTTTTTGCTCAAGACCTTGGAAAGTAGTAGCATAGCCTGACATGAGATTTCATTTGGGATACGCTCACAGCACAGGGAAACATAAACAAAGGTAAAGTAACATAGAAGGATCAAACCATTAAAGTCACACTGATCTGTCACACAAGGTTCTCACCTGGTTTTTTCATTCTCACTCCTTCCAACATAATAAACTCTATCACCCCAGAACAATGGGGCCAGCTTATAAACAAAACTCAACCAGAGTTCCCGTTTACGCTACTGTTTGAACTGTCTCAGAAATAGAAACAAACAGTCTTTCTTCATTAAGTTTCTTAGCAGCAACCATGTTCCCCCTGAACCTACAACTCAGTGCCTTGACTCCTCAACTGAAGTTCGATACATTAGGTTTTGTCTGAGATTGTTTAATTCATTGTTGTTGTTTTTTTTATCTTAAAGACAGATCATTGGCCAAGTTCCATCAATTTGTTTAACTAAGGTCCAGTTAGGTTCTACATAACTAATGGGAAAAACAACCCAAGGACAACAAAAAACAAAAACAAGGACTACCCACCTTATTGTGTAAAACATAGGGAAAAAAAATTGATACTGAGTTTGTCAGTTGAGTACACTGTGATCTAATGCCTTATTGTTCTTTAGGCAGAGAGATTACCTAAATAAAAAGTACCTTAAGCCTACTGCCAGGAAACTATTACTTGCATATATTTAAAAGATATTAAGGTGAGCTAAAGAGCTAAACTGCTCCAAGTCCCTTAGATGGGGGAGGGGTTCTGAAGGCCCTAAACTCTTAGACTGGTGGTATTGGGGGGAGCAACATGTTAAAGGAGAACCACAGTAAAAAAAAAATACAGATGAAATTAGCAAATATTGAAGAATCTCATAATCAAACGTATAGTTTCTTATGTGCTCAGTGTCATTAGATTAGACAAAAAAAAATCATAGGAACTTAATAAGAATATGCAGTTGCCATGTTCTTCCCATATAGCTCAAGTTTAGAAAGAAGCACATTACAAGAAAAGCTTTTGCTTCGATTTTGTTGTGCGAATAGGCAAGGCTATTAGGTTTTTTATTATTATTATTATTATTTAAGGTTTTGTGAAAGAAGAAAAAGAAGGAAGGAGGGGAGGAAGGAGGAAATGAGGGAAGGAAATCTTAAATCTACTTCACTGTGAAGTTCACAGATTGTACCACATTAGGTCTCTGCCCAAGCTCCACTTAATGGCTGTTATTTTAGGCCCTCCAGGGGTAGAGTGAAAGTCAATGGTAACTGTTTCTCTTTGGAACACCAAACTCCTCTCAGATTAATTTTTTTCTAATTAAAGGGACCATCCCTTGACTTACTTCTTAAAGAGGCCTATTTGTTGAACGGACATCACCTCACTCTAAGTGAGTACCTGAAAAGTCCTTAGCCTAAAATGACCAGGGTCTCCCATTGCTTCCTGGGTCATCTTCAGTCATCCTGATGAATATCTGGTCACTGGATCCAGGTAGCTCTGGAGGAGAAAGTGAAGCTGGTGCCTTGGCACAGCCCTCCCCCACTCAAGTCAAAGTCAACTGCAAGTCATGTCATCACTTCCCTGATGCCATGGTCCTCTTTGAAAACGAAGGACAAACACAACTAATAACTCATAAATTGAGTATAACATTTGCAAACTCTCATAAATTAGGGGAGCATAGGAGCCATTGGCAATTGACTTATCAATTAACTAATGTCACATCCTAAGATTATGTGCAAAATTAGGGGAAGCCATTTAGGCTTTAATGTAATACACTTTCAGTCCTCCTAATTTTTCCTGGTCTGTTAGCTTTAGTAAGCTTAAGACTTGTGCAGTAAGATAAGCTAAACACTAGTAAAAACATACTAAGTCCATGTTGTTGGTGATAACCTTGAGATGATGAGGATATGTTAATGAATAAGCTTAGGGTGACATGAATAAAAATTAGTCTGTCCCCAATACCAAAACTTTATTAAAATGGAACTCCAAACTCTTGTCTACTCTGAATACTTCTTCACCTGCTACCTGTTACTGTAGTCTTAATGCTTTCAACTGCAAATTTGTGGTTACAAAAGTGACTCTCTCTCTCCCTCTCAGTCCCTATTCTCTTCCCAGCTTGTCTTCTCCCACTACCCCATCATCTTGTCCCCATGATATCTTCATATATGCTCCTTGCACCATTTGCCTTTGTCGTTTCTGTGCTATTTGCCTCTCTAGTCTCTGTACCTTATTAAAGTATTTGAAGCTATGCCCTAACTGAAACCACCGTGGCCTTTCCTAGCAAGTATCCAAAGAACTGGGCATTCCTCCTCCACCTGACTTGAAGGTCCCATTTCTATAGTCATAAATTGAGAGCACCTGGACAGCTATCCCTATTGTGAGTGACCATGGACCAATGAATTCATTGGTAGAAAGGAAGGATCTGTAGCTGCAACTCCTAGGAGACTTTTTTCTCCTTATTTGGGTATGAATCAATTAATTAACAATTCCATGAATCAACAAACAAATCACAGGCTAACCACGCAATCTGTGATATGAATTTCCCGTAAGTTATAATTTTTAACTGGAAGTCCCAAATCTGGTGGTTCCAAATTCACTCTTTACTCTCAATATTACATTTATAATATACAGGTATGCAAAAAAAAGAGTAGTATTTGTGAAGAAGTGTATGAAAAAATACAGTACCTTAAAGGTGCCAAGGGTTTTCTTTTCAAAATCATACTGGAGACGGTAAACAAATTATTCTAAAGGCATGTTTGTTTTTAAATTGAGTTTGTTGTTTTTTTTTTCAGAAAAGTCTTATATAGTCTTATGCTCAAGAAATTGAAATGAGCTTAGAGATACTTACATTCTGGTATGATTGTGTTGCTTGTTCTCACTTGCTATGTACCTAAAGAAAGTGCTTTCACCTTTCTGAAACTAACTTTCCTTTATCTTTATAGATAAAAAAAAGCATTACAAAACTGATAATCTGATGGAGAGAGAGGCGGCAGCTTATGCCAGGCACATCAAGCAACTACCATCATTTTGACCACCATCACAACTTATACCTTGATGTAAGCAGGCCAGGATCCTGAAACCAAGGGATTTGAAATAGTGAACTTCTATCCCAGTGCCAGCAGTCACCTTTCTGGGAATCAACCACCATGGAGATGAAGCCTGGAAACTTCTCCTACAGGTGCCATAGCTAAAGTTACTCAAAACCCATAAAAGAAGACTCTTACTGCCAAAATTCTTGCCATTTTCAACTGTGTCAACCTCAGAAATGTATATGACTTTATCAGTAAAATAACATTAAAGAATAGACATTAACATATTCTTTGTCATGGTACCATAAACACCATGGGACCTTTTCTTCTGACTTTCAGCTAAAAACTTCCATAGGTGTCTTCTCCCTCATTAGAATGGGAGCTCCTTGAGAATAGAGACTATCTTATTTTTCTAGTTTTATCTTCAGGGCTTAATACATTGCTTTATACATAATAAGCCATTGGTAAGTGCTTCCTTCCTTCCTTCCTTCCTTCCTTCCTTTTTTCCTTCCTTCCTTCTTTCCTTCCTTCCTTCCTTCCTTCCTTCTTTCCTTCCTTCCTTCCTTCCTTCCTTCCTTCCTTCCTTCTGTCTTAGTTTATCCATAAAGATCATATTTTCCTTGAGATTATACAAAGGAAAGGTTCATGGAATTCATGTATAGGTTCATGGAATTCGTATATAGGTTCATGGAGAATGGAGGAAGAGAAGATTAAAAATAAGAGTTAGAGAAGGGAATGTAAATAAAGTTACTTTAGGGTAGTTGTCATGCCTTTTGCATGTGTATGCATGAAAGCATACACATACATTATGCACACATGAATACATGCACACATGTATACATATCATATATGCATATACACATACATATATAAGGATATTTTTCTATCCTCATCACCTAACATAGTACCTTGTACATAGAAGGCATTTAATAGATAATTCTTGAATTGAATTGTTCACTTCTTTTTGTTTTATGTTTTATTTCACTCCTTGATATCGCAGAGGAAGATTCTAGAGTCCTGACAAAAGCACAAATACATTCATTTAGCATCTTTATTGAATAACTGCTATGTGTAAGGTACCAGGGATACACATACACATATACACATGTATGCATACATATGCATGTGTTTATATGTATATATACATATATGTATAATACATATATATATTAACATACATGTATTTGTTTATATATACATATTCCCATTCTTGAGTCTATAATGTTTATTTCCTTCATATTATCTCTCAGGAAAATGTCTTAATTTAATCTGTTTTCCTCAAAATGTTTCATGTAATATATACGTACCAACTCTCTGTTCCCACAGAGTTAATTCTATGGCCTGCTACTAATGCCTGATCATCATTTGTAATGAATTAGGCCTTTCACTGAAATCAAATCAGTTGGGATCAAACAAAATGTTTGTGGGCCAAGAATGTCTTTTTAAAATACTATTCATTAGTCACTGAAGATTCTCTGTTTTCTGATTGATTAGATTTACAAAGTGCTTTTACTCTAAAGAGTATTGTGATTTCCTAGGGAATTGCAGTGACATTAATTTATTTGTTGATATTGTGGCTCCTTTTGGACACCCTGATATCCCAGTTGATCAGAATCTTCCCAGTGGAATCCTCATAGCTTAAATTTCATTATAACTAAGAACAGTTCACCTTCCATGATCCTGAAATCTGAAATTTTCCTCCCTGCTGTCTCAATTCCTATCACAGTCTTTTGCATATATTGAGTGGTTTAATAGTTAATTATTAAATAGTATTGATTAAAATTTTCTCTCTTTAAACCTTTCCCTCTCCTCATTCCTCTTAAACTTTCTCTTGTTTCTTAATGTGTCCTCTAGTTTCTCAGTCTGTCTCTAATCTCTCCCATAATTCCTGATATGACTTCACATTCCTCCCTTAACAACTTAAGCTTACAATTAACTAATTCATCAAGGTTCAGTGTGAATCCTTAATTCCTTGGCTTTAAGTAATTCACAACTTGCTTATCCTAAACCTTGAGTCACTCCTACAATCTCCCTTCACTCCTACTCTTGTATTGCTGATTGATAATGGAGGGAGTCACAAGATTACTGAACCTACTTCCTCTGGGTTATTTTCCTACATATCTTTTACTCTTTCTTTCCTCTTTCAAACTCACCTGACTAAGAGATTCCTCCTCTCATGCCCTTGGACATGATTAAGTTTCCAAATCTTTACAAACACAATGCACATTGAGTAGTTAACAATCATGACAAACAAAAGCAAAAACATTCTCTTGAATTTGAAAGTAGAGCAGTAGCATTCTATATTTCTCACTTTTTCCATTGCCTCCCCACCCACTTATACATCAGTCCTTCAACATAGGGGTCCCGATCTGAATATGCCACTGAAAGTGATCTCTCAAAATTTAACAGCTATCTTTTATATGAAAATGTTATATCTGATAGCCTATTTGATTCATTGTCCTTCTAGACCTTTTTACAGCTTTTGACACTGTTGTGACTCCTCCTTCGTTGGCGTTGTCTCCTCCTTGGCTTTTGTAACAATGTGGATTGTCAGTTATCTCCCTGGAGGCTGACTATCCCTTCTTAATTCTCTTTGTTGCATTATCATTTATGTTCCATTCTCCAATTATATATACCACTGAGAATTGTCCCTCAGAGAATCTTCAGATTTTCAAAATGAAAAAAAACTATCTTCCACACATACCTAGGAGAGATTTTTTTTTCTTTTTTGCTACCATATAACCATAAATAATAATACTCTTGCAGTCAATTAACCCCCTCACCCAACTGTTTTCTAAGAAACTGCTATCTGTGCTTGTGAAATTTGATTTTGTGAAATCAAATTTAAGAATTTACTTTTATCTAGGACATGTTCTTTCTTTATACTAAATCCTTTGGAGATTATTTGTCAATTCTATATTATTTCTATTCTCTCTTCAACATTAGTTTCACATTTAAATTTTAATTGCTCACTTGAACCTCAAACTCAAACTATTCAAAATGGAATTTATCGTCTTCCCTCAATTAACCAATTTCCCTTTCAAAATTCAATATTTCTATCGAGGACACCAAAGTATCTTGTCCTCCTACCTCCAAGTGGATCCTACTCAGGGAGTTCTTCTTAAACTTCACATACACATTCTCTCTCTTTCTCTTTCTCTGTCTCTCTCTCTCTCCAATTTCTGTTATTTTCATCCCTTCTCATATCACTTAGGAATTTATAGGTGATCCTTAGGGGTAGGGTTCAATTTTCTTCACACAATTGACATACAATTTTTTAAACATTATTTGAGTTTGAAGGTCTTTTTGTGTATTTAGTCTAAAGTCTCATGATTGATTGATCAACATGTTTTCTCATAGAGTTAAGGTATAGAGCCAAAATGTAATGAATGAGGTTGTTAGACCTCATTGTTGCATATGTCTTATTATTCATATTGAATTCCAAGGTCAGTTCAATAAAGCAAATCTTTATTAAGTCCCTGCTAAATTTAAGTCGATATTTCAAATGCTAAGGATTGAGTAAAAAGTTCCTGCCCTAGAGGACCTTATAGTCTAATACTAACAAACAAGTGCATGCAAAGTACAGACAACTGATGAGAAAGCTCTGGCAATTGAGGGGTGAGGGTGAACTGTGGGTTCACAAAAGTAAATTTCTCTGAGTCTTCAAGAAAGACAAAAACTCTGAACTATGAAGTTAAAGGATAATGCTTCCATTTGCTCCAATCTAATTCTGAATGAATTATTCTCTTCCATGTGGTTTTGAGATTCTTTTTCTATCTGGCAAATTTGGCTTTTTAAAGCATTCTTCTCCTCATTGGCTTTTTGGGCCTCTTTTGCCATTTGAGTTAGTCTATTTTTTAAGGTGTTATTTTCTTCTGTAAGGTTGTTGACTATCTTTTCATGATTTTCTTGCATCATTCTCATTTCTCTTCCCAATTTTTCCTCCACTTCTCTTATTTGGTTTTCAAAATCCTTCTTAAGCTTCTCTATGGCCTGTAACCAATTCACATTTTTCTTGGAAGCTTTTGGTGTAGGAGTTTTGACTTTGTTGTTTTCCTGCTGTTCCATGGTTTGATCCTTTTTTTCCCTAAAAAAGGAACCTAAAGTTGGATTGCTTTGCTTGCCTTGCTTGCTCTTATTGGTACTTAATTATTTGACTTATGAGATTTTTGCCACAGTGGAACTCTGCTTCCAGAGAGCAGAGCTTTGTACCAAATCACTGGGGTTTTCACAGCTGCCAGGGCTGTTAGTTGGATGCCATCTCTGAAGCCTCCACAGGCTCTGGAACCTGGTCACACATCCCATGACCTCCACTCAAGACAGTGATCCAGATCCAAGCAGGTTAATGCAAGAGTGATTACCCCTCAGAATGGTTGCTTGGTCCCCCTATGATCTGCAAGCTGGGAGCTCTAAAGCAGTCACATGGAGGCTGCTGTACACATGAGCTGCTTCTCCCTTCTGAGGGCACTCTCAATCCTACTGTTCCTAAAGTCTACACTGACCTCTCACTTTTTCTTTTTGGAATTTATGAGTTGATAATTCTGGAAACGGCCACAGCTACTGGTGATCCATTCTCGTGAAGTCCCTGCAGCCAGGGCTGATTGTTGCCGCCCTGGGGCTAAAACCTGCAGGCTCCTCTGCTCCCAGAAAGCTGCAATGAACCCTTCCTGTCTGCCTGCTGGGCTACCTTCAGCAGGAGCTTTGTTTCTCTGTCATTTTGTGGGTTCTGTAGCTATCAAGTTTGTTTAGAGTCATATTTTATAGGTATTTGAGGTGGTTATGGTGGGAGCCACAGAGTTTTCCTGCTTCTATGCTGCCATCTTGGCTCCTAATTCTCCAGTCATGGGACTTGTATAAATGCATGGAGGTGTGAAAGTGTATTTCAAGTTTGGAGAAAACACCTCTACGTTGTTAACTAGAACATAGAGTTCATGGAGGTGATTAGTATGAAGCAAGGCAGGATAGGTAGGCGGTAGACCTATTGTAAAGGGACTTAAAAATCAGGCTAAGGAGACTTCTATAGTCAGAGAAGTAAATTGGATCAAGATGATAAGACATTTAAGTATATTATGATTAAGTAGCATTTGGAATAGATAATCAGTCTTGGAAGCAGGGAAATCTGGTTTCAAGTTCATCCTTTGAAACATTCTAGCTGTGTGTCTCTTGGTGAGTGACTTAAGCTATCAGTGTTTTAGGTCATTCTTTAACACTATAAATTGAAGAGAATGTGAAGATTTGAGTTTCCTCACCTCAGAATTTCAAATAAAAATGGAATGCCATGTCTTGCTACTATCACTGTAGATGCAAACAATTTTTTGCTTCCTCAATTCTACTTCTCCCACCCCCATCCTACTCAGGAGACTAGAGTGCTTCACAGAGGGGCAGAAACCTAAGGAGGGCATTTGATTCACAGTATCAGAAAGTAACTTCCAAATGACTTCTGCCTCTTCAAATTGAAACAGAGAGGAAATGAAAAAAGAAAAAGAGAAATGATAAACTAAACCCTAGGTAGCAAAAGTCACGTTTTTATAAAAAGAAGCTATCCCTTTTTTTGTCAAATAGAGCACTAAGTAATTTATTTTGGCCTATGGGAATAAAGACACAGTGCTTCTCTGCTGAACAACCTCTGTGGAACTCTTCAAGGGCTTTACAACAATGAAAAGTGAAATTATTATTAAAAGAATATTTCCTGGGGAAAACGGCTTCAATCAGGCTAGACTAAGTAGTTTATGAAATTGAATTTATTATCAGGACTTAAATATTGTACATATAATTTTAATTTTACCCATTTTCTTTATTTTCTCAAATCCATTGGCTTGTGTTTGTGAAAGTATGTCTATGTCATGATCATCTTTTAAATATTGCTAGGCTAATACTTTAATGGATTAAAACCCCTGTCTTGATTCTTTTGCACATTATTCATGGAAAATTTTTTGTCAGTGATACACCCTGCTCCAAACTTGATTTGATCTTCTTTGTTTTTCCCGATACCCTCCTGTTCTTATGTTTTGCTCTAGGCCTGGCTTTCTTCTTCTGTATAACCAATCCAGGTCTAGCCTTCAAAAGTGGAATCCTGTTGTCTTTGTTGGCTTAGCCATGATTGCTTCCCACTTTCTGGTTTTTGACCCTCAACTTAGTGTATTGAGTATAATATTAGCATCTCTTTGCTTCTGACTCAGTCACCTGGCAACCCTCTTCACTATGCCATGCACTGCAATCAACCTCTCCTTCTATGGTCCTCAATTGCTATCTTTGTCAAGCTATTTCTAATATCAGTAGTGATGAGTTGCAGGCTCTGGGAACCCCTTTGAGCTCTCCTTGAATCCTTGAGGTAAAGGCTCTGGCAACTCCCTTGAGCTCTCCTTGAATCTTCCCACTTAGGGCATTTGCCTGAGGCCATAGGTCTTTCATTGTGCCTCTGTCCAGATCTTTAGACCTCCTTTGTCCAGCAATTTCCCAACTTTGATCCTCCTTTTCCACCCTTGAACTAGCCTGGCCCACCATTGTCTGTCAGCTCCAGGTAGCCTCCCCAACTTCCCACCCTTAATCACTTATTTACTAGAGTTTGACCTCATTAACTCCTCCTAAAGACCCTCCCCAAACTCCTTCCTTAGACCAACCCTAGATTTCTCCCACAACCTTTCTGTATATAAGACCCCACCTTGCCTCCATGGGTTCTGAGAGCGCCATAGAAATTTCTAGCACAGATTTGCTCTATGTCCAATGCAAGCAAACATTTAATAAACTTTACTTTTCTTTGGGTGAGAGAAGATGTGAGTCGAATTCATTTGGCAGAACCCACATGTTGTTATTTTGGGGTTTCTAGCACCACTAAATCTATACCTCATCATTTTATGGTGGCTCTCTTCAGTTGGAGTTTAAGTCTTTTAGACCAATAAAGTGATTACCACTAATCAGTTAAATTCATCACATCACAAGTATAACCAACTCTAAAGGAGGATAGAAATTTTGAGTTTTCTGTACAAAAAGAGCAGAGTAGTATGGCTGAATTACAGGTAACAAAGCTTTATAGCCATTTCCAAAGACAGAAGAGAAACCAACCAGGAAAAGTGTATTTGTGTAAATGGGTCCAATCAACCCATAGTTCTACAAGCAGCACGGTTAGTGGCTAGAATATACAGTGTCACAATATGGTTTGATCTAAGTTCCAGAGCTACTCAGGCTCAGACTTAAGAGTTTTTTACAAAGAACTCATTCACTTCCAACCTCACCAGTAGAGTAAAGATGTGTGATAGTGTGGGCCTCTGGGATCCATGTATTATCTGACTAATAAGGAAACTTTTGAAATTTATTTCTTAATGTGCTACAGCTACCAATCATCTGGGGAAGGGGAAGCTCTCAATGTCCAGGTCTGTTAAGCAAGGACATGCATAGATCCTGAGATCAAATCAAGTTAAAGAGTTCAAAATAATGATAAAAAACATGAGTTAAATTCTGGCTTTAAAGTCTTTAAAACAATAGGCTTTTCACTGATTTTTGAAGTGTTTTTATCTTATCCTTCTTGGAAATCATACCATTTAAAATGTGATATAATTTACATTTCCTTACTGAGATTGATGAAGGTTAGTAAACTGTAATTAGTAATTGTGTGAATGTGGAGGTTCTTTCTTTTCTTTTTTTCTTTTCTTTAAAGAAGCATAGTGACTATATAGGAAAGGAAAAGATCAGAAGTCAGATCTAATTTTATTCATTTTTTCACTCACTTCACAAAAAGGCAAAGCTAAATCAGTAGAATGCACCCAAATCTTATCTCAAAATTTTAACATTTGTCAAACATATTAATCCTAGAGGATATATTCCAGTCCATAAGAATTTAGATTAGGTAAACATTGGAAGAAATGACTTAATTGGTCTAATCTATAGGAATCATTAAATAGCCAAAAGGGCCAAAGCATTTCTAATTTTCAAATGTCAAGAAGTAAATTTGTAAGAAAACAAAGATCTACTTAAAGATAACAGAGGAGAGTCAGTGATTACATAAAATGACTTGGTAGTCTATCACATAACAAATGAAATTTTAGATCAATTAGCATGAACAACTAAATAGTGGAAAAATAATTTCAATGTTTAGGTCTTCCCCAAACTCAACAGAACATGTCCATGTATAAGGCATTAGGTGAAGGTTTTTTTACTCCTCAAGGTTAATCCTAAGCAGAGTGAACTATGGTAATTCAAATTTAAGTTCACAGAGATATGGGTAAATGATCTATGAAATGAAACTCTTCTGTCTGCTTTAATAAAAAACATTAAGGGAAGGATATTTATAATTTTAAGTATTAAATGCATTGTATTCCATATTAATGCCTTGTATTCAGATCATTGAATGCAAGTTGTCCCTCTACTTCTCAACTTATAAATCTATTAAACACATCAGAAGCTCACAAAATTATCACCTTGAATTTCTCTTTTAGTGCCTCCACAGTGTACCTAATGGCTTCCCTCATTCATTCTCACCTTCAAGGGCTAGCATGCATGATAAGGTCCCAGATGTCCTTTCTCTTGATAAGAATAATTCTTATACAATCTACTCTTTCAACTTTTCTACTGACTTTTCTCTTATATCATAACACCAGATTTTCTTCTTTTTAATTTTAAAGTGCAACCTTTTTTAATATAGTAGTCATTTATCCCATATTTGGAATGAGGAACATAGCAGAACAGTTATGCATTCCATTTAATTAAGTTCTGTTGTCAGTGTTATAGGGATAAAATAGGAACCAAGTTAGAAAATGGCACACTATGAAAGTGAATCAAACATGGAGAAATTGGATGGAATTAGGCAATTGCAGAAATTGTTTTGAAAAAAAATACCCTCAGGAGATTTAAAAATTGTTTCTGTTAAGACTACAGTATCTCCAAACTCCCACCAAGGAGTATAAGTTTTTCTTTTTTTAATTTCAGGAAGATGACAGAAATTTAAATATAACCTAATTTAAAATAAAATTCAATTGTGGATATATCAACACAGAGCAGAGGAAGTAATATAAAAATAAGAGAATGTTCTGACAATCTCTAAAAATCTGACTCCTGCACTGTCCAATACAGAAGTAGCTCTGCTTCGAAGAAGAGACTAGTATTCTAATTCTGACTTTTACAAATTAAAAAAAAGTAGTGTGAGGTCTTGTTTAAGTAATTTGCTGGGGAAAGGGCATATTTCCTTATCTGTAAAATAAAAGTGTTGTATCTTATATTGTTAAGTTTCTTTTTGTCTGTTAAAATATTTTCATGTTCGGGCAGGTAGGTGGTACAGTCAGTAGAGCACTGGTGCTGGAGTCAGGAAGACCTGAGTTCAAATCAGAACTCAGACACTTAACACTTACTGTGTGACTTTGGGCAAATCATTTAACCCCAACTGCCCTGCCTTCCACCCTCCAAAAAGACCAACCCCACCCACCCCCACCAAAAATATATTTTCATGTCTTGACTTCTCAATGGTAGACCTCAAGTTAATAATCTAGTTACATCCTCCTTTTCCTTCTTCCCATAGAGGGTCAATATGGCAGAATCAATAAAAATTAGTAAATATCCATCAAGTCTAGTGTGTGCCAGAACTGTATAAAGTTCTGAGGGTACAAAGGCAAAAAATGATCTCTGCCTCCATAAAACTTACAATCTAACTGGGGAAGAAAATA
>CM053580.1:341632920-341707723 GCA_028627135.1 Pseudochirops cupreus | reverse complement strand
GTAAAAAATATTAACATTCATTTTTAAAAATTTGAGTTTCAAATTCTATGCCTTCCTCCCTTCCTACTCCCCTCATTGAGAAGGCAAACATTTGAATATAGGTTATACATGCGCAGTCATGCAAAATATGTTCATATTAGTCATATTGTGAAAGAAAATATAGACGAAAAAACCCACAAAACTCTCAAGAAAAATAAAGTAAAAGAAAAGAGTTTGCTTCAGTCTGTATTCATACACCATGTTCTTTCCCTGAGGTTGTATAGCATTTTTTTTCATCACAAATCTTTCAGAGTTGTCTTGGATCATTGTATTACTGAGAATGGCTAAATTAGTCATAGTTGATCATCGTACAATATTGCTGTTACTTTGGAGTACATTTCACTTTGCATCAGCTCATAAAAGTCTTTCTAGGTTTTTCTGAGAGTATCCTGTTCTTCATTTCTTATAGCACATGTATTCCATCATAATTGCATACCATAGTTTGTTCGGTCATTCTTCAATTGGTGGGTATTGCCTCAATTTCTTATCATTGCCCCCAGAAAAGACCTGCTATAATTATTTTTTTACATGTAAGTACATTTCTTTCTTCTTTTTTAAAAATCTCTTCTGAAACACAGACACAGTAGTAACATTTCTAGGTCAAAGGATATGCATGGTTTTATAGCTCTTTAGGCAAAGTTCCAAATTGCTGTATAGAATGGTTGAATCAGTTCATAATTCCACCAATAGTGCATTAATGTCTCATTTTTCCCAGATTCCCTCCAACATGTGTCATTTTCCTTTTCTGTCGTATTAGCAAATCTCTTAGATATGAGGTAGTATCTCATAATTGTTTTAATTCACATTTCTCCAATCAATATTGAGTTAAAGCATTTTTCACATAGCTATAGATAACTTTGATTATTTCATCTGAAAACTTCATACCTTTTGGTTATTTATCAATTTGGGAATGTTTTGTTTTTATAAATTTGACTCAGTTCACTATGTGTTCAAGAAGTGAGATCTTTATCAGAGAAACTTGCTCCAATTTCTTTCTCAGTTATTGTTGCTAGTCGTACTTCCCTCTACTCCACCCCCCCCCCCCAGTTTATTCTATTATCACTCTCCTTTTATCCTCTCCCTCCACAAAAGAGTTTTACTTCTGACTGCCTCCTCCCCCAATCTGGCCTCCCTTCTATCAACCTCTGCCCCCCTTCTCTTATCCCCTTCTTCTCCTACTTTCCTGTAGGGTAAAATGGATTTCTATATGCAATTGAGTGTGTATGTTACTCCCTCTTGCACCAATTCTGCAAGGTTCAATTATTCCTCTTCATCTTTCCTCCTCTTTCCCAATGCTGAAAACTTTTTCTTGCCTCTTTTATGTGAAATAATTTACCCCATTTTACTTTTCCCTTCCTCTTTCTCCTAGTACATCCATCTCTCACCCCTTAATTGAAATATTTTTTAGATATCTTCCTTTCATATTCATCTCATACCTGTGCCCTCTGTCTATATATACTCCTTCTAACTGCCCTAATAATGATAAAGTTCTTACAAGTTATAAGTATCATCTTCCCATTTATGAATGTAAAAAGTTTAATCTTAATAAGTCCTTTTCCTGTTTATTTTTTTTATGTTTCTTCTGAGTTTTGTATTTGAAAGTCAAATTTTATATTTAGTTCTGCTCTTTTCATCAGGAATGATTGAAATTCCTTTATTTCATTAAATATCCATTTTTTTTACTCTGAAGGATTATACTCCATTTTTCTGGTTAGGTGGTTTTTGGTTGTAATCTTCTGACATCCAGAATATTACTGCTATATCTTGTGTTATCCTGATTGTGGTTCTTGATACTTTAGCCTTTTTTTTAAAAAAAATTTCTGGATACTTGTAATATTTTCTCCTTGACCTGAGAGCTCTGGGAATTGGATATAATACTCCTTGGAGTTTTCATTTTCAGATATCTTTCATGAGGTGGTGGGTGGATTCTTTCAATTTCTACTTTACCTTCTGGTTTTAGAATATCAGGCCAATTTTCCTTAACTATTTCTTGAAAGTCATCATCTAGGCTCTTTTTTTTTTCATGGCTTTCAGGTAGTGTAATAATCTTTAAATTATCTCTCCCAGATCTATTTTCCAGGTCAGTTCTTTTTCCGATGAGATATTTCACATAGTCTTCTATTTTATTCTTTCTTTTGGTGTTGTTTTACTGGTTGGTTTTTGTTGTTGTTGTTGTTATTTCTCATAAAATCGTGAGCTCCCATTTACTTAATTCTAATTTTTAGGGAATTATGTTTCTTCAATGATCATTTTTTAATTTTCTTTTGGATTTGGCCAATTATACTTTTTTAAAGAGTTTTTTTTTTCCTCCAGTGAATGTTTGTGCCTCTTTTTCCATTTGACACAATCTGCTTTTTAAGGCATTTTTCTCCCCATTGGTATCTGGACCTTTTACTATTTGGTCTAGTCAGTCTTTAAGGGTTATTTTCCTCAGTCTTTTTGTGTGTCTGCTTTATCAAGCTGTTGAGTCATTTTTCATGATTTTCTTGCATCATTATTATTTCTCTTACCGATTTTTCTTCTACCTCTTTTACTTGATTTCCAAAATTTTTTTGAGGTCTTCTATGGCTAGAGACCAATTCATATTTTTTGAGAGGCTTTGGATGTTGGAGCTTTGACTTTGTTATCTTCTTCTGAGTGTGTGTTTTGATTTTCCTTTCACCATAGTAACTTTCCATGGTCAGAATTTTTTTCTGTTGTTTGCTGAACCTCCCAGACTATTACTTGCATTTTAACTCTTTGCTAAAGTAGGGCTCTTCTTCCAGGGTGAAGGGTGCTCTCTCCCAAGCATTAGAGATTTTGTGCAGCTGTTTTCAAAGATATTTCTAGGAACCTGTATGTTTTTTTCTTCCAAGTGGTATGATGTAAAGAGACATGTGTTTATTGCTCTCCTGGCCTGTGCTCTGATCTGTGAGTGACAACAAGCACTCTTGCCTGCCCTGGAACTATGACTAGAGTCTCTACTTAAAGTGCAGCCTCCGGTGTACTAGGGATCTTCCTCACAGTGAAAATACCAACCAAGCCTACAACCTGGATCTGAGTATGGGCAAAGCAATGTAGTCCTGCCTCAGTGCTAGCAAAGAGACCACCATAAACCCCTTCTGACCAATCATCCAACCCCCTTACAAACTATTGGATGAGAGCACCAGAAATAGCTGATGTCACTGCTGATTCAGTGACTCCCAAGGTCTTCTCATGGTTTGTTGATGCCTCATTTCTGCTCATTCATCCAGCACTGTCTGTGTTCCACTCTCATCCAGATGTGAAACATTTTTCCTGCTGACTTTCTAAGTTATCTTTAGCTGGAAAATTATTTCACCCCAACCTTTCATGGGTTCTGCTTTTCCAGGAATTATTTTATGGTGTTCTTTAAAGGTATTCAGAAGGGTTTGAAGGGGGAGTACTGGTAGGGGGGTGGGAGAGATCTCAAGCAAGTTGCTGCCTTTTCTCCACCATCTTGGCTCTATCCCCTGAGACTGAAGGCATTTTAAAGGTGGTAAAGAGAAAGTGGAAGTGAGGGTAAATATCTTATGATGAAATAAGATAATTGACATGGTTTTGTAAGAATACAATCAGAAATGTCGAATTCCAGTATAGTAAGTAAGCAAGTCTATCCCTCCATACCCTTCCCAATCCCTGGTTAAATAATAGATGATCCACCACTAAAAGATAGGTGAAGAATAATGGTCTCTTTTCCTTGCCTCTCATATTCTTTGTATGTTTTTCCAGAAAAGATCTTATAAAATTTTATCCCTAAGTTAGATGGTTGGCTGGGTCAAAGGACTAAACATTTCCCAGACATGAAAATTAAACACTGACACAGGGGTTAAAATTAAAATGTAATCCTTACTTGAGAATACTCTGCTTGATTTTATAGCTATTTGTAATGACTCACTTAAAAATGAACTTTACTAATTTTTTAAGAGAGTTTCTGGGGTTTTTCATATTCAAGAAAGTAACCTTTCAAAATTGTGCCTTGAAAGAATTAGGAGTCAATGAATTATGTTCTATGTGTTGCTATTTAGATATAACCCATATTTCACACTTGCCATGAGAATAATAATTCCTATATCATGTTTCTTTGTCAAATGATCCTTTCTTTTCCAGGCACCAAGGAATCACCAAAGAAGAAATAATCTGATTTTGTTTTCAAAGGAGAATATTCTGTCTATTTTCCATACTTTCTTTCATGTTTGGCTTCTAATTTTCTTTAAACTTTCAAACAGCAGAAATAACTTGTCAGAGTGTTCAGATATCGAGCTTATCACCTCATATTTCTCCTAATACTTTGAACAGAATTAAGTTATTTCAATCAGTTCTAATACATTTGAGATGTTCACCTTGTCTATATTTACCAGAGTGACAATAACCATCTTCTTGTCCACACTTAAAATTTTCTAATCTTATTTCTAACTCATATTAACATAGTTTAGTTCTAAACCTGGCATAATCTGGGGAGCTAATTTTTGCAAACATTACTTAATTGTGTCAAACAAATAGGTGTTATGTAGGCGTTTAGTTTTAAAACGTAATATTATATATGTTATATCTGTATATATAAATATGTGTGTGCAAATAGGTGTTATAGATATATAGATATAGCACTATCTATATCTATCTTTATGATATCTATAATATGTGTATCAGATATATATGTATCTATATCCTTCTTTATGCTATTTGCACATACATATGCAGATAAATACCTATACACATATACATACATATGAATACCTATAAATTTATCTTTATGATATCCAAACTACAGGTACTGATTGTGTTAGCACAGCAGGTTTATGATCCATACATTATGATGTAAAGAGTTCCAAGAAAAATAAAGTTGAATTTACTTAAGTCTGTAGATCAGTACAAGAAGAATGACATTTTAGGTGACTGATAAACAATTACCGATAACCTGTGAAAAGTCATGGAAAACAAAAGAAGTGCCCCAGGATTGCAAATCAATCAGTGTACTTGATTTCTATATGTGGGAAATTTCCAGAAAACATTATTAGTGGGAAAATTTGTAAGCATTTAGAAAGACAACTATATGATTACATAATTGCATGTAAATGTATATTAAATGGTTACATGATCCAAAACAGTCCATGCCAAGCTAAGGTAATTTATTATTTGGCATAACACATAGATTGCTACATCAAAGGAATCACTAAATGAAGCATACTTTTATTTAAACAAAACATTTGATAAAATTTCTTACTATAACCTGATAGCTGCAATGGGATGCTATGGTTTAAATCAGGGCATCTCAAACTTTTTCCACTCATGATTCCTTTTCACCTAAGAAATTTTTACACAATCCTGGGTATATACATATATATAATACATAAACAGATCTAACATTTACTGATAATAAATAATCAAAAAAATATTTTAAAACAATTCTTTGGGGTGGAGAGGTGGAGCTAAGATGGAAGAGTAGAAGCAGGTACCTACTTGAGCACTTCTACCAAACCATTGAAAATACCTGTAAAAATTTACTCTAAACAAATTCTAGAGTATCAGAAGTCACAAAATGAGAGAGTGAAATAGATTTCCAGCCCAATACAATATGAAAGGCTAATAGGAAGAGTTTATTGCACCAGGGTGGGAGGGGTCACACTGTCACAGACGGACTGAAACAGGCCTCAGGGCACTGAATCACTGGCAGCTGCTGTGGTTTCCAGACTTCTCAACCCACAAGTGCCAAAAACAGATTCAAAAGTCAGTGGAAAGCTCTCTCTCCTAGGTGAAAAGAAGAGCATGGTCCAACCCCAGCCCTAGCCCCAGGGCAGTGGTAGCCACAGCCATAGCAACAACTACTTCTGGATCCCTTGGCCAATGGATGGTGGGGGAATTGAGTGGTTGATCTCCATTGCAGTCCTGAGTGGCAATCCTGGTGGGAAGAAGAGTACTGGCATCAGAAGGGGATGGCAGTTGTGAAGAGGAAATCCTCCTTGTATTTCCAGGACAGAAAATAGTGCTTGTGGTTACAGGCCAAGAGAGGAGTAAAGACCTCTCGTTTGATCATGCCACTTTGGAGGAACTGAGAATTCACAGATCCCTACTGACATCTCTGAAAACAGCTGTACAAAACCCCTGATACTTGGAACAGTACAGTCTCCACTTAAAAAAGACCTCAAAAGTCCAGTAATTATCTGGGAAAAGGAGCAAAAGCGTAAAAATAAGGCTACAGAATGTTACTTCCTTGGTGGGAAGGCATTTTCTTTCATCTTTGGTAACAAAGAATATCAAGGCATACAACTGGAGGAGGATCAAAGCATAAAACGAGAAGAGGACAACAAAGTCAAAACTCCTGCATCAAAAGCCTCCAAGAAAAATATGTAATGGTCTCTGGACATGTAAGAGCTCAAAAAGGATTTTGAAAATCAAGTAAGAGAAGTAGAGGAAAAATTGGGAAGGGAAATGAGAACAATGCAAGAAAATCATGAAAAACAAGTCAACAGCTTGTTAAAGGAAAACCAAAAAAATGCTGAAGAAAATAACACCTTTAAAAATAGACTAGGGATCAGTGAAGTGGCATAGTGAATAGAGCACTGGTCCTGGAGTCAGGAGGACCTGAGTTCAAATATAGCCTAAGACACTTAACACTTACTAGCTGTGTGACATTGGGCAAGTCACCTAACCCCAACTGCCCTGCATTCTCCCCACCAAAAAAAGAAATAGACTAACCTAAATAGCAAAAGAGGTCAGAAAAGTCAATGAGCAGAATGTCTTAAAAAACAGAATTGGCCAAATAGAAAAGGAGATCAAAAAGCTAACTAATGAAAAACAGTTCCTTAAAAATTTGAATGGAGCAAAGGGAATCTAATGACTTTATGAGAAATCAAGAAATTACAGAACAAAACCAAAAGAATGGAAAAAACATGATTCTGTAACAGCAGAAATCTTTGTACATACAGTCAAAACACTATAATTCATAACACACAATAGTCTAGACTCTGATCTGAAGTGTTTCTGGCAGTATTCATTGGCATTGCATGGTGTGATAGCATGGGCAGTGAAAAATGCACATATTGTTAGTTCAGAACCAAGGTTGCCATGATGTCTCATGATGCAAAATGGAAAAGTACTTTCAAAAATGCCTCAGATTCATTAGGCATTTGATTTTGACTTAATTTTTGGTCACTTTATGTTCAGAAAATTTTTGATGTTGCCAATTTTTTCACAACCCTCACTTTCAGTTACCACATGGGGTCATGACTTACAGTTTGAGAAGCTTTGGTCTGATGATACTTCGGTTGGTTCATTTAGAACTTGCTGATGGAAAGAACCTAAGTCATTGATATTGTAACAGCAACTTAGAGTGAGTTCTCTAATGGAATGTCTCAGGTTTCTGTCTTTGGTTCTCTGCTTTTCTGATAATTTATTTGATTGGTTAAAACCAGAGAAAATATGCTCATATAATTTGCAGATGACATAAATATGGAAAGAATAACATGTTGAATAATGAAGTCAGAATTTTTTTTAATTCAAATTATGTGGAATGATGAAATAGAAGATAATAAGAAAATTCTGGTAACATTTATATAGCTCTTTTTTTTTTTTTACCATGACCTTTACATAAATTATCTTATTTGATGCTTAAACAACGCAAGAAAGAAAGTCTTCTTATTTTCCACATTTTATAGGTTAGGAAACTGAAGTTGATGAAAGATAACCAATTTGACTTTGGTCACAATGCTAGTAAATGAGGTGGGATTCAAATTCAGGTCTTTCTGTCTTCAAACTCAGTTCTCTAGTTCTCTACCATCTGAGAGGTGAAAGTAATGTTCTAAATTTGCATTCAAATAATAAATTTCACAATTATGGGAGAAGGGGATATAGCTTTACAACAGTTCATGTGCAAAATACTTTGGATTTTCCTTTCACTGAAACCTCAGTATGAACTTAAAGTTCAGCATGGTAGTCAAAAAAAGCAAGTTATTTATGCTCTCTTAAGGGATGCATATTGTCCAGAGAAAAAGAAAGGTTATAGCTTGCCCCTCCTCGATATATGTGTTCTTTTTTGAGTACCATATTTTTGCAAGGACATAGAAGAACTGAACAATACCCAGAAGAAGATAACCAAGAGGAAAAGAGAGAACTAGAAAGCATTCCAAAAAGCATTCAGTTGAGTGAAGTGGGGATGTTTAGAGTAGAAATGTTTGGGGAAGATATGATAGCACACTTCAAGAATTTCAAGTGTTCTCATTTGGAAGAGAGTTTTGTCTCTCTTGGCTGAGAAAGTAGTAGTTGAAACAATGCATGGATGTTCTGGAGCCAAATTTAGGCTCAAAAAGAAAAGTTTGTTAGTCATTATAATAATAAAAAATGGAATGGGTTGCCTTGAGATGTGTAGTACGTTCTCAGTTGTATCTCTAGCAATTAATAGTTCTCTACCTGCAGGGAATGTTGTAGATGATACTATATATATAAACTGTTCTAGAAGGAACTCAAGCCTCTTCAAGTCTGGAGAATTCCATTATTTGACTCCACAACCCTCCACATATGTGTTAAGGTATATGATACTCCCACTCAAGCTTTCTCTTTTCCAAGATAAATGGTCGAATATCTTTTAACCATTTTTCATAAGGTATTGTTTCCAAATTCCTCATCATCCTGTTTCTTCCTTGTGTATATGTACCACTTGTCAATATCTCAAGTATAACACATTTCCCACAAGTCAGCACAATACTCTGGAGTGGGCTAATAAGGTCAATTAAGAGGGATGAAGTTCTATGGGAAGCATAAAAGTTACATTACTATAGAACAAAGTGATTTCAAGGATTTAAAAGAACATTAGAAATTTGAATTGTATAATGAAAGCCGTTTTGGGTCACAGAAAGGAAGAGTGCGTATGGAAGAAATAACATTTTCTTTAGTTCCCTAACATTAGTAGAAGTGATCTTTGTTATTCTAAATTATGTGAATAATTTTACTCATTGCTATTTTACTTGTTCTTCTTACTAATTGTCTATTAAGTGAAATGAGAGGAAAATAACAGAAGGACAACATGCCCTCAGCTTCTTCCCTAATTATATATGCTATTTGCATTTACCAAAAAATGTTGCATTGGAGTAAAACAATGAATTGAACATTGAGTAAAACACAAGGATGGATTGATATCTCTGACATTTGGGAACTTAGTTTCATTGTCAAAAAAAAGGACACATGCATAATAAACAATAAAATAATGAAATTAAGGAATTATATACAATTTCCTAAATAATTGGTACAAGTATTCAGGACTATCAGTAATCAGTGGCATTAGGAACTCACTTTAGATTAGAATAAAAAGGGGGTGGTAGAGCAATAATAAATAAGCTTTCAGATACTTCATTCTCAACTAGTCCATAGGGGTTTAAGATATAAACTCAGCAATGGATGTTAGTAAATTTTCACCAGCCCCAACCTATTCTCTGTTGGTACACGTAGCACTATCGGCTTTACTGTTGATACTTTCCACATGGCTGATTACATCGGGAGCCTAAACTCTATGCTACTGAGGATGTTAACTCTACTCTTATACCCATGTGGACATTCTCATGGGTCTGTTATGGTTCCCATTCCTTTTTGCCCACTGAAAAAAAATCTTGGAAGGAAAAAATCACATTTAAACTATTGAAAAGAAGAGTTTCTCTCCTCACCTCAGATGATGTCATCACAAAAGTGTCCACATTCAGTCAGTGCAAGGGAGCATGTTGCTTTTCCCATCCCAGGTTCTGAAGACAAAGAATCAGTAAGTAATCACAAAACGCAAAAGAAGGGTTTCAGACTTTTTCTATAACTCCATAATAAAAAATATGTAAATATGTTATTTAATTAATTTCAGAAAATGAAGTGAGCTCTCCCCTTATATGAATACAACTGCCATCCCACAAGAAACATCTTATAATGCAGTGAACCATCCATCTCCCTTGCACTCACATATAAAAGAAGCAAGCAGTCAAACAGCTGAGGAGTTTGTGTTAAAGAAAATGAGACAATTGTGGAAGGATACCCCCACACCTTTACTGTGGGGTAAGGAAAATGTGGGAGAGGGGATGCTTCACCCTTCCTCCCTCCACCATATTTTCCATCATATAATTGTAGCTATTGGATCAGTAGGAGGTAAAGCCCCAGCCAGGAAGAGGGGTATTTATAAGCGCACAGACACAGTTTTTGAGGGAGAATGGAACTTTGAGGGATCTCATCCCTAAAACAAAAAGAAGAGAGCTGACTACAGACTTAAAGAAATAGACCTTGGGAACATTTACCATTATGAAGAAAATAATAGATGTGGCATAGAAGAACAATTAGTCAGATAGAAGATAATGGTCTTATAAATGGAGGATCATATTTATAGAGTTCTAAAGGAACTCAGAGGCAATTTGCTTGGTCCACCACAGGCACTATATTAATGTTAGCAAGGATGATGATGATGATGATGTGTGACTTCTCTGGGGTTACATAAGCATTAAGTATCAGAAGTATGGTATTGAATCTCTGCCCTCTGACTCCAGAACCAGTTTTCTCTTTGTTGTATGGATTTAATAATAGATCCATCATCAAGCTTTTCTACTTCAAATTAAACAAAAAAGGAGTCATAATTTATTTTTACTTTGATAATTTTCTGTGTATTCTTCATATATAATCTGCTAAAAACACACATTTATGATATGAATTAATTCCAATGTATGCTTTGACAAGTTGATAGTGTGACTATACATAGAAAGATGATTTGGTCAGGTTGGTCCATCTACAGATGACTTCATCTTCTTAAAAGTCATTATCTCTTGTTCATGTATATATTTACTTAGCAAATGTCTGAAGGGAGTGATAGTACCACTATTACCTCTGCTAAGTATAGATTACCATAAACACCAAGAGATCTTTTCAATTTAACATATATTTATTATACTCGTTCCAATTTAATCAATGAATACCCTCAATATGATATGATTTAGCTGATTCTCAGCTAAATAGAAGATTCTATATTTTATCCTGGATGTAATAGGAAGTTACTGGAGCTTTTTTAATGAGAAGAGGAGATGCCTGATATGGTCAGACCTGTTTTTTACAATTAAAACTTTGATAGCTAAATGGAGAATAGCCTGGAATGCTCAGAAAATACATGCAAATAGACCCACCAGCTGACTGATGCAATAGGCCAGGTATGAAGTGAAAAGGGCTTGTACTAGGTGAGTAGTAGAGTCATAGGAGAAAAACAGGAAGAAAAAAATATATCAGAGGTATAATCAGTAGGAAGGGTTTGGCAGGAAAAGAAAAGATGTGAAGTAGAGAATAAGGAGTTGATCATTTTTTCTGGGTGATTGGGAATATATCTTTATAGCTATAGGGAAATTAGGAAGTGGAGAGAGTTCTATGGGAAAATAATAAGTTTAATTTTAGACATGCTGATTTATAATAATTTTAATGTAAAATTTATTTTTTTGTAATTTTACTCTTAATGATTTTTGGAAGTCTAATATGTATTTTGAGTCTTTTTAATTTAGTTAGACTTTCAATTGTGTTGCTTAGTTTTTTGTTAGTTTCTTCTCTAGAATTTTCTAAGCAATAATATTGATTATTCTTTGCCAGTGGATATTGCTTTAATTTTTCTTCTCTTATGGAATTGTAATAGATAAATTTCTAAATATTAGCCAAACACAAATATAAAGGACTATGTTTCTTCCTTTATTACATTCAGAAAGGTTTCAGAATTTCTGCAACTCACAACAGCTCTTGTTTTATATAAATGTAATATATCAAATTAAAGACCTTTTTCACTCTCATGCTTTTTATTTTAAAAGACAAATCAGTGCTATATTTTGTACAAGGCTATTATGTATGTATGTATCAATGTATGTATGTATATACACATCCATATATTTATATATTTCATATATACATGTGCATATAGTTTTCATATATATACATTTTATCTTTCTGAGACTGGATTTGATATGCTCTTTATGTCAATTTTAATAACTTTTTCCTATTTAAACAAAAAGTAATTATTTCTCTTTAAATATCCCCACCAGACAATTAGGCATAATATATTTCTTTATTTTTTAAATTTTTTCCACATTTTTTCACATGACCAAACTATTTTTTAACTTCTCTGACTTCTTCATCACTCATGAGAAAACTATTATTGAAATAACCTCATCATCCTATAAAATCTCATCAACTTTGGTATTTGAAAGGTGGGGCCATGAATTCCAAACTTCCATTGAGGGTTAGAGAGTAGCTCAGACATCCCTTTTTTTTTTCCTGAATCATTATTAGGCTCTATTAAATTTCTAAAAGAAACTACTTTTGTCATCTTATTGAATATACATCTTGATTTATCTATATGCTATCTGAATGTTACATGATTTTGCTTCTCACTTATAATTTTTTATTGGATGAAATATATACTATTGCATATACCATAAAATACTTCACTCTTGTTTCCTAAGGATGATTAAAATTCATCCCTCTTTCAGAAAACTCATCTTTTTAAAATTTATATTTAAGAACTACAGTAAAGGATTTGATACTTTGAAGTGTAAACACATTTTTTGGCCGTAGAGAACTCTATTGCAGTCTTCTTTTTTTCATCTCTCATGTAAGACTTTGGGATTTCTCTCATTATCTTCTAGATGTGTCCTCAATAACCCCCACACCCAACTTTTCAGCTTCCTTTTGTGTGTTATCTTTCCAATTATATTATAAAATCCTCGAGAACTGGGATTATCTTTTTTTTTTTTAATTTGTATCTCCAGATTCAGGAGAATGGATCATCAGCAGCTATGGTGGTTTCCAGAAATATCAAGCCATAAATGCCAAAGACAAAGTAAAAAGTCAGTGGGCCTCTGCTAAATCTGGGGGGAATGGAGTGCAGTCTGGCTTCTGCCCCCAGAGCAAGGAGCATGGGAGATACAGCGGCCCTGCAGCCACCTCCACATGACTGCTTCTCAGCTCCTGGCCTAGAGATCTTAGGGGGGCCAAGGGACCATTCAGAGGCTAAGGGCTCGTACCTTAACCTGCCTGGATCAGGATAGCGGTCTTGGGGGTGGTCCTGAGGTGTGTGACCAGTAAACCAAAGTTGGTGAGGACTGAGAAGACAGCACTCTCCAAATAGCTCTGGCAGCTGTGAAAACCTCAGCAATTTGGGACAAAGCTCTCCACTCTGGAAGCAAAGTTCTACTGTGGCAAAGAGCTCATAAGTCAAGTAATGGCCTGGCAACATGAGCAAGCAAAGGAAGCAAAGCAAGCACAGCCATCCAACTTTAGATTCCTTTTTTGGGGACAAAAAGGATCAAAGCATGGAATGGGAGGAAGACAACACAGTCAGAACTCCAGCACCAAAAGCTTCCAAGAAAAATGTAAACTGGCTACAGGCCATGGAGGAGTTCAAGAAGGTTTTTGAAAATCAAGTTAGAGAAGTGGAGGAAAAATTGGGAAGAAATATGAGAGTGATGCAAGAAAATCATGAAAAGAGAGTCAACAACCTGACTGAAGAAAATAACACCTTAAAAAACAGATTAACTCAAATGACAAAAGAGGCCCAAAAAACCAATGAGGAGAAGAATGCCTTAAAAAGTCAAATTTGACATATGGAAAAATAATCTCAAAAGCTTTCTGAAGAGAATAATTCCTTCAGAATTAGATTGGAGCAAAGGGAAGCTAATGACTTTATGAGAAATCAAGATAATATTAAACAGAAGCAAACATGAAAAAAATAGAAGGCAATGTCAAATATCTCATTGGATAAACCACTGACCTGGAAAATAGATCCAGGAGAGACAATTTAAAAATTATTGGACTACCTGAAAGCCACAATCAAAAAAAGAACTTAGAAAGCATCCTTCAAAAAATTCCCAACCCAGGACCTATATGAACACAACTACAAAACACTTTTCACAAATAAAATCATATCTAACTAATTGAAAAAACATCAACTGCTTGAAGATGGGTCAAACTAATATAATAAAAAGGAAAATTTTGCCTAAATTAAATTACATATTTAGTGTCATACCAATCAATCTACCAAAAAAATTACTTTATAGATCAAAAAAGAAATAGTGACAAAATTAATTTGGAAGAAGAAAAGGTCCAGAATATCAAGGCAATTAATGAAAAGAAATGCTAGGGAAGGTGGAATAGCCATACCAGATTTTAATCTGTATCATAAAGCAGCAGTCATCAAAACTACTTGGTACTGGCTGAGGAATAAGGTAGAGGAACAGTGCAATAGATTGGGTACAAAAGACTCAGTAGTCAATGATTATAGTAATATGCTGTTTGATAAACCCAAAGACCCCAGTTTTGGGGATAAGAACTCATTATTTGACAAAAACTGCTGGGAAAACTGGAATATAGTATGGCAGAAACTGGGTATAGACCATCATCTGATGCCATACACCAAAATCAAGTCTTAATGGGTGCACAGTCCAGGTATAAAGGCTAATACTGTAAGTAATCCAGGGAAACAAGGAATAGTTTACCTGTCAGATTTATGGAGTAGGGAAGACTTTATGACCAAACAAATGTTAGAGAGCATTATAAAATGCAAAATGGATAACCTTGATTATAATAAATTGAAAAGTTTCTGTACAAACAAAACCAACGTAACCAAGATTAAGAGGGAAGTGGGAAATTGGGAAAGAATTTTTACAACCACTGTCTCTGATAAAGGCCTCATTTCTAAAATCTACAGGGAATTGTAATGATACTGGGATTTGAAGATCTTCCATACCCCTTGAACTGGCTGACATAGCAGGAAGGGGTGGAGCAAGAGAAAGCCAGAATCAAACTAGCGTCTGTGCCATGGTGAGTAGAAGCAGCAGCAGCAGCAGCTGTGGTTGCAGAGTGAACTCCTTTTTTATTTGAGCCTACCAGAATCTCTGCTAAAGACTCCTGCTGAGGACTGCCAGGGATGGGAATTGCTGGGAGGGCAGAGCTGCTGGGAGCAAGATGCCTGGATGCGGAGCAGTTGTCGTGAGTGAGGAGAGGAGGATCTTTCCCTGAGGTAACCTATAATGTTTTGAAGGCTTGAGAATGTGGGTGTTTACTACTTTAACTACATGTGCCAACTTCATAACTACTGTGTTGGCTTTGACTTTCTGGTTTTGGGACTCAGTTTTCTGGTATTTAAATAAATGTTATAACTATATTTCTCATGTAGAGAGCCTGTTACATTTTGTGATTAATACCCACATCAGCATACCTATAGTTACTGTAGGCATTGTGAATACTGCATTGTTGATACAGGAACTGAGTCAAATCTATAAGAATACAAGTCATTCCCCAATTGATAAATGGTCCCAAATATATGAACAGACAATTTTCAGAGGTAGAAATTAAAGATATTTATGAGCATATGAAAAAATGCTCTAAGTCACTATTGATTTGAGAATTGCAAATCAAAACAACTTTGAGGTACCACATCTCACCAGTCAGATTAGCTAAGATGACAAAACAGGAAAATGACAAATGCTAGAGAGGATGTGGAAAAATTACATTGCTGGTGGAGTCGTGAACTGATTCAACCACTCTGGAGATCAATCTGGAACTATGTGCAAAAGGCTATAAATAATTGCATACCCTTTGACCCACTAATAGCACTTCTGTGGTTGTATCCCAAAGAGATCATAGAAGTGGGAGGAAGACCCATATTCACAAAAATATTTATTGCAGCTCTCTTTGTGGAGGAAAAAATTGGAAATTAAGGGGATGCCCATCAATTGAGGAATGGCTAAATGAGTTGTGGTATATGAATGTAATGGAATACTATTGTGGCATAACAAATGAGGAACAGATGGATTTCATATTTACCTGGAGAGGCTTTTATGAACTGATGCTAAGTGAGAAGAGCAGAACCAGGAGAAATTTGTACACAATGACAGACACAATACATGTGTGACAACCATCTTTGATAAACTGGGCTCTTCTCAGCAACACGAGGTTACAACTCTACAAGTCTCAGGATGGAATGAGATTTCTACATTCAGAGAAAGATTCAGAAAGAATAGATTTTAAATGGAGACTGAAGAAAACTACATGCTCTCTTTCTTTTCCATGTTTGGTTTTGTTTCCTCTTTCCCATTGTTCATTCCATCAGTTACAACCCTTCTATACAACCAGACTAATATCCATTGTGAAAGTATGCTTGATTGCAAGCCTCCATGGGGGACAGAGGGAAGGGAGGGGAGAAAAGCTGAAACTCAAGGGATTGTGGAACTGAATCTCATAGACTAAAAGCAAATAAACAAATCAATTTTTAAAAAATTAAAAAAAAATAGAGAGAGCACAGGAGTGCTTTTTTAAAAGCATTATAGATTCTTTTGTTAATTAGTGGCATAATCATTTTATCACTTAGTTTATACATCTTTGGTCTTTGAGTGAATAGTGGTCTGTTTCTAATAAAGTTATGATTAAGGGGAGATATCTTTTTGATAAATGAGAAGCAGCTCCAATAACCCTAGCCGGGTAATAACTAGCATGAAAATTCATGGAACTGCTGTTTTTTTGTGTAGTCACTGTGAGAAATTAAGTAGTAAATAAATGTTAAGCCAAAAAAAAAATTCCCCAGGAAAATTACCCTGAAGTTTTAGAGCCAGAGGGCAAAATAGAAATTGAAAGAATTCACTAATCACCTCTTTAAAAAGATCCCAAAAAGAAAACTCCTAGGAATATTATAGGCAGGTTAAAGAGTTCCCAGACCAAGGAGAAAATATTACAAGCAGGCAAGAAGAAACAGTTTGAATACTGTGGAAACACAATCAGGATAACAGAGGATCTAACAGTCTCTACATTAATGGACTGAAGGGCTTGGAATATGATGTTCTGGAGATCAAAGGAGCTAGGATTAAAACCATTCAAATACAAGATGCAAGACAAGCATGAGAAGGTAAACAGGAAAGAGACATCATAAGGAACTTACCAAAGTTGAACTATTTACATGATGACATGGAAAAACAATAATTGTAACTTATGAAACTTTTTTCAGTATGAGGATAGTTGGAGGTAATATAAATTTATGTCTATATGTCTATATATCTATACATCTATATATCTATATCTATATCTATATATATGTATGTATACATACATATATGTCTATACAGGAGGGTATATATGTGTATGAATACATATGTGAGTGTGTGTATATATGTGTAACGGTATACATAGACAGAGGACAAACAGGATTAATTGAATAGAAAATAATGATATTTAAAAGGTGAAATTGAGAGGTGAGAGAGGAATATAACGAGAGAGAGATAGGGAGAGATAAAGTGGAGTAAATTATCTCATATAGAAAAGACAAGGAGTAACTGTTACAATGGAAGTGAAGAACAGGAAGGTGAAAGGGAATGGGTCAACCTTACTCTCATGAAATTTGGCCTAGAGAGGGAATGACATATACTCTGAATTGGATATCTTGCCCTACAGGAGAGTAGGGGGGAAGGGGATGAGAGGGGGGATGATGGAGAGGAGGGCATTTTTTTTGGGGGGAGGGCACACACTTTTGTAAAGGGACAGGGACAAAGTAGATAATATGACAAGGGTGGGGAGGAAACAATGGAGATAAATATAGTCAGTCTTTCATACTATATCCACTATGAAAATGTTTTGTGCAACTAAACATGTACAACTTATATTGAATTGTTTATCTTCCCAGTAAGGGTAGGAGACAAGGGAGAAAGAGAAAGATTCTAGAATTTAAAGCTTCAAAAATCAAATATTTTTATTATTATTATTATTACTATTTACATGCAACTGGGAAATAAAGATATACAGGCACCAGGGAATGGAGATCCATCTTGCTCTACCAGAAAGTAAGAGGGGAGATAGGGGAGCATATAGGAGAGAGCAGATTGGGGGAGGGGATATTCAGTGGGATCACTGTTTTGGGATGGTGGGTAGGGGAAAGATGGGGAGAAAATTTGCAACTCAAAATGTTGTGGAAATGAATGATCTAAAGTTAAAATAAACACAAAAGTTAACTTAAAATTTAAAAAAAATGAATGAATGAATAGATAAATAAACAAAAAATAAGTTTGTACCCTCAGTGCTTACCATAGTGACTGGCACATAATAGTCACTTAATAAATATGTATTGACTATTAATTCCATATACATTGTGAATTTACTTTTCTTCTACTTAATTTTTGGCTATTTGTTTTCCATTGCTTTTTTAAAAATCAAATTATCTGAAAGATTATCAGTTTTTTGTATCATCAAAATCCCTTCTAATTTTATTACTGATACATGGTCATACATATATTACTGATTTCTGCTTTTCAATTTTATTCATTTTTCCTTTTGTTTCAAATTTTCTGTTAAACTCTGGGATTTTTGTGTGTTGACTTCTATTTTTTTTTAAATTACACAATTAAATTATCAGTTCTTTTCCTTTTCTTTTACTAATTTATGTTCTGAGATACAAATTTTTCCTCAGAAAATTTCTAGAACTGAATATAGCCTTCACCCTGGAGCTCCATTCTAAGAAATATTAATTGAAATTTCTATCTGCCTATTCCTTCATTGCTTTATAATAAATTATTTCATACCCTTTCATATACTTTACCCTTACTTATGGTATTTGCTCTCTGAATGATGATGAGGCTTTATGAAATTTCTTAAAGTCACGAGTTTTGTCCTCCTGTTGAATATAAATCTGGACTTATCAATATGCTCTCTTAATGTTATATGATCTTGCTTCCCATAATTTGTTGTTAGATGAAATATATACTATTGCCAATATCATAAAATACTTCTCTCTGATTTCTTAAGAATGATTAAAATTCATTCCTCTTTCTGAAAACTCATCTTTTAAAATTTATATTTAAGAACTACAGTACCAGATTTAATATTTTGAAGTGTAAACACATTTTTTTCCTGTAGAGAACTCTATTCCAGTCTTGTTTTTTTCATCTCACAGTTTTCTATGATTTTTTGATTTCTTATATTGTATGCATATATAAAAGGCCTTCTCCTAGGTACATGCAAGATTCCTTTACAATTTTGAAGATCTAGGACTAAGAAATTTCATTTATTGATGAGTGGAACTAGGAGTTTCTATTTGTCAATGTCCATTCTATTTGTATTTTTTTCTCCTGTCTACAAGCTATCTGAGCAATTTCCTTCTGTAATTCCTTGATATGTGATATTCAGACTATTTTGTTTCATTGCATTTCTCTTTTTCAACAGACATTCTCAAATTTTCACACTGCATTTTTCCTTCTAAATTTTTTTCCCTACTCGAGGTCTCATATAATTTTGACTTTGCTTGAATTGTTTATGTTGCTGCATTGTATTTTAAAAATCTGATTTAGTCTGTATCATTCTTATTGTCATACGGTCACTCGATTTATTAAAATTCTCAACTTTTCTTCTAAGTCATTGTCTGAAAAATTATTTAAAATTTCTAATTTTGCTCCTCATCTCTTCCTTAAGTATTTTATTGAGTTCTTCAGTTGTCCTAGGGCTTTTTTTTTAATTTAAATTTTCTTTTCACTTGTAAATTTTATCCCTTCCTGAACTCCTCCCACTGAGAAAGTCAGGAATAGTATGTTCATTGTCCATATGAAGTCAACACATTTCTTCATTAACCATGCCCAACTCCCCCAAAAGCAAGAAAAACAAAGAAAAGGGAGGAAATGCTTCAACCTGCTTTCTAAGTTCATCAGTTTTATATCTGGATATGGATAGCATTTTTCATCCTGAGTCCTTTGGTGTGGTGGTGCATCCTTTTCTTGAGCAGTATTGCTATATTTCACACTCCATTGCCTTTAAAATATTGCTGTTACTATGTATCTTGTTTTCCTGGTTCTGTTAACTTCACTTTGCATGAGGTCATGTAGATCTTTACAGGTTTTTCCAAAGGCAACCCTTTCATCATTTCTTGTAACACCATAGCATTCCTTTACATTCATATACCACAAATTGTTCAGACATTCCTTGTTGTTTGCCATCACAAAGATGCTGCCATAAACCTCTTTGCACATAGGGGTTCTTTTCCTTCTTCTTTTTTATTTTTTGTGAATAGATCAAATAGCAAAATTACTATATAAATGATATGCACAGTTTTATAGTTCTTTGGGCACAGGACTTAATAGCTTGAGTAGTTCACAGCCTTACCAACAGCACATCATTGTGCCTATTACCCACATTCCCTCCATAATTTATCATTTTCCTCTTTTATTATCTTCACAAAACTGAGAGTTGTGAAGTGATACATCAAATTTGTTTTTTTATTTGCATTTCTCTGTTTATCAGTGATGCAGAACATATTATTATGTGATTATTAATTATAATTTCTTGCTCCTGAAATTACCTGTTCAAAATCCTAGGCAATTTATCATTTGGGGAATTACTCTTATTTTCATAAATTTGATGCATTTTCCCATATATTTGAAAAAGAAGACCTTTATCCAAGAAAAATGTTACAATTTTTCCCTACTGTCCAGGTTTTCTTCTGTTGACTAAATTGGGTTTATTTCTACAAATTGTACACACACACACACACACACACACACACTATGTTTATATAAATATATAAATTTATTTATATAAATTAAAAAAAAAATATTTCTTAAAAAAAATGATCCAATGTACTTTTCTGGAAACCTCTCTCTTGTTTAGTCATGAATATTTCCATTGGTTTTGGAATTGAAAGTTAATTTTGTTTTCTATGCTCCAGAAATTTGGTTATGCTATCACCATTTACCCATTTTGAACTTATTTTGGTATATAGTGAGAGATATTGGTTATATCTAGTTTCTACCAGACTACATTCCAGTTTTTTCAACAGTTGTGTGTGTTTGTGTGTGTGTGAAACAATGTGTTTTCATACACTGGGTCTTCTTTAAGTTATTTCATTATGCCATTGTAGTTTTTTATTTTTGCATTTTTTACCTTCTCTTGTGATTTTTTTCTAGCATTTTTCTTTCATGCAATTTCTTCATCATGAGTGCCTTATGTGCACTCTTTTGGACTTTTTGTGCACTCTTTTCTTTTTTTTTTAAATGTTTTCTGAGATTTTTTTTTATCTACTCATTTGCAATATTCATTTTTGGGGCCTATCTTGCTGTTTTATGGTGAGGAAGATGGGTCTTCAAAACTAACAACCATATATTTACTTATCTTTTTAGAACTCCAAAGTAGTGAAATCAAGTGAAACCTGAAGCAGTCTCACTTTTAACATGCTTCTCCTGTCTTTTAGTATTTTCCTTTTCAGGGATATGTATGTCTCAGGATGTCCATGGCTCATCATGGAAGCTTAGTTTGATTAGCTGAACAGACATATTCTTTCCCAATAGACTGACCTTATTTTGCATATTTCTATGTCCCTTTTCTAGTAAACATTCATTCTCAGAAAACTCTTTTTTAAAATAAATCTCATAAATTAACTCATGCTATGTTAGTATTAACTGAGGAATAAACTTTCCCTGGTATATTTGCACTTTGAACAAAATAAAACCACAAAAGTTCTATATTTCTAAAGAATTTCTAAAGAATCAAAAGAAATTCTAAAGAATTTCTGGCAAAATAAGAGAAAGTGTAGAGGTATAGAAGATATTAATAGATAGCAGATAATTAAAAGTTCAGGACCTTTAAAAATCACATTTTAGAAATAATTCCCATGTTTATTTATATATCTTATTGGACTTTAGCATAGATTCAGAAATTTGGTAATAGTAGGGCAAATAGTGAAATAAAATGGTAGCATTTCAGGTACACAAAGCTGTTTGAGGTTTCTCTGTGCCTATAAGTGACTGAATTGGAGATAAAGGACATAGGAATTAAAGTGATTAAGGAAATGTGAGACAATGGCTTTAGAGGAGACGCCAGTGTCAATAGGGAGATTACTAAATATGTCCAGAGGAGTGATGAAGTATGAGTGTGATCTAAGCTTTGAAGAAAAGGAATCAAAATAATTTAGAAGTAACTGGTGTTTGCAGATTTACTAATGAGCTGAATGAGAGTCAATTATTCATTTTATTCCCTTCACTTGGACAATTTCTCTTAAAATCTGAGTGTCATATTAAAGAAAGAAGTTTATTCCAGACATTCACTGAAGAAAGAATAATATGAAACATTCCATAACAAAACTTCTTTGAATGATACTAGAGGCAAACACTGATACATTAAATATCATGAAATGCTATCTATGGTGTCTATCTTTTTTCCATTTGATTGTAAATATAAGTGGGATCCCCTCATACATCTGATATTGAGGAGCAAGGGTACTATTGATCTTGTAGGTTTTGGGTAAGTGCTATGTGTCATTATATAATTAGGGTCATGCTTTTATCTTTATCTTAAAATATGTAGAATATAAAAAATATATATAATTAGGTTTGCATTCACATTTGACCTGAAACATTCACATAAATTTTATAAAATACTTAACCTTTCTCTTACTATACTGGAGACCTCAAAAATCATGAATAGAGCATAGAGGACACATTAGAAAATAAAACTATAAAGACAGGAGCCAAATTTTAAGTAGGAAATCTCTGGAACTGCTAAAATGTTTTGGTCTTAGATGATTTTATTTCTTTATATGAGTAGGGCAAAGTCTTTGGAAAACATTCTATGTTGAACATTGATTGTCTTGGGAAATTAGCTAGGTCTAATCTCTTAGTTTGTCCAATTTGCCCTTTGTTGCTAGATAAATTATTTGTAATGTCACTCCACACATTTCTGCCTATAAAGGACATTTAAGTGAATCCACAGAGCCAAGTGTCCATGCACATTGTCCTTATATTTACTTAAGTAAAATTGGATGAATCTATATTTCTTAAAAATGGCTTTGTAAAAATGGAATTTTTAAAGGTGAACTATTTTGGAAAGTATCCTGAGTAAAAGGAAATGCATTGCCATTTCTCTCATTGATCATCTAGCTTTCAAATGGCATATGATTAATTATAGAATCAAAAGGCTAGAAAGACTAGATGACAAAATTTTGCTCTAATTTTACAAAAATCTATACTTCATCTCTGAGATGGTAAAAAAGATTCTAAGCTCTTAAGAATAAGCATGAATAATGAACTAATCTACTCTTAAATTTCTTTTTTACATTGGAAAATATGTGGATAAAATTTCAGTAGTGTGAAAGCTGAGAATAAACCATGTCAATTCAATTTCTTTTACAATCTAAGATAGAATTATCATAAATACCTGAAAAGAAAAAAAAAAGATTAAACTACGTTTAGGCAATTTTGCAAAATGTCTTAAAGGATACTTGGAAGTCTGAAATTATTATGAACGCTTCATTCTATCAAACTTATTTTTAACGAGCTTATTTAAAATACACTCTATATATTTTGCCTTCAATACTTCGAATGGACAATCACATTGTCTCCACTTAATAGGGAAGAATTTATGAAAGAGCAGCTATGAAAGTAAAGATTGGCATAGAATCTTAGACTCTAAGTATAATCAGGGAGCAAATGTAGGTTAAAAAAATCAAGAAGCAACCAAAAGTTGATATTTTTTAAAATTTCTTTACAGTGCCTGACCTTTGAAATGGAATACCAAGAGTATATTGAATGTTGTTTCATTGTGAGTAACTTCATTTGTAGTGATAGATGCCATCACTTCATTGAATGATAGAGCAAAACAATTCATATGTATATGAGAGATAAACTCAAATTACAGCAGATTTCCTATTTGAGGGAAATGTGTATTCCCTTTTCATTCTGATCCAAGCCAACATTCAAGAAAACATTGTGCATACAAAAGGAAAATGAAAAAAAAAAAGGAATTTAAATTCTACTGGGAAATGTAGCATATGCAGAGGTAAGTGAATATAAATAAATGGTCATACTGCCACCTAAACAGATAGGTGGCACAGTTGGTAAACCATTTGACATAGAGTTAGAAAGATTGACTTATCAATTCAAATTTAGCATCAAAGAGTTATGAACATGTGATCTTGGGTAAGTCATTTAACCTTTGTCTTCCTTAGGTTCATTACCTGTAAAATGAGAATAATCATACCACATGTATAATAGAAGTGTTATGAATATCAAATGAGATATTTTTAAAATGATAGTAGCACATTATCTGTCACACAGTTGTAATGGCAAGCACATAAGTAGTTCACACCTTTTTTCAGCTATTAAATTAACACCTTGTTTCAGTTCAAGTTTCTTTTGAGCCTTGTACCATGTCTATTAAGAAAAAGAATGTGTGAAACCCGTTGTGAACCATAGGGCTCGTGACCTCCTGCAACAGGAAGGGGAGGAGCTAATAACCAGGTGTAAGGAGAGGCTCAGGCCTAGATAGCAGAACTGAGAAGATGACTCTTGTGGTGGCAGAGTCAAGAAGGAGAAAATCTTCTGGAATCCCAGCACTCTGTTTGTCTGCTCTGTCTGTTTTGATGTTTGTTTGTAATATTTTGTACAGAAGCCCTGGGACCTTACTGGAAGGCTTGGAAGAGGATTTTCTGTTTGTATGTTTACAAAAGTCCTGGAAGAGGGCTTTAGGGGTCCTGGGACTTTACTGATGGCTTGTGCTGACCTCTTGGACCTTGTTGGTGGGTCTGAGTTGATTTCACAGGCAGATAGTGAATTGGTGATGGTGCCAGCAGTGTGTATGAATAGTATTGTGGCTCTGTTAATCCTTGCCTTCCCAGAACCCGGAACTATGAAGGTCTTGAGGTGGACTGGACATAGTGAGCTTCAGTATGGAATGAGAACTGGATGCAGAACTGGACGAGGAGCTGTATAAGGAACTGGGAGCTGCCTGCCTTTGAATCTAGGTGACAGTTGGAGCTTGGACCATGGAAGAGGAACTATAGAAGCTGAGAGCCAGTCTCAAGTGAAGCTGAAAGAAGACATTACTTGGATACTGTGTACTGACTAAGAAGATTGTGATTTACTGTGACCTAGGAGTAGAGAACTTTGACTTTTGTACTGTGTGTCCCTTAAGGAGGCAAGTTTACTTAAGGATGATTGAATGATTGAGTTACTAAATGATTATATTTTGCTGAAAACTGTGTGGCCATTTTAGTGATAAGTTGTTGTATTATGTCATTGTGAATGCTGCATTTTGATTTTCTGTGATACGTTGTAATATTGTGAATGCTATACCTTGATTTTCTGTGAATGTTTTGCTCTGATTTGTTATTGAATAGAGAGTTTGCTATACTATATAATCAAAACCTTGAAAGCTATTCACAGAAGTAGTCCTCTGGAAAGCTGCTTGTGCATGGCTTTACAACAATATATGCTTAAGAAATGTTTGTCCTCTTCCCATATAATATCATCTGTAAAATGAAAAAAATGCAAACATTTACAGCTTCAAAGATCAGTAAGATTATTAAAAATATGGCATCTGACTAATGTCTCCCTTAAAGAAAGATGAGGATCCTAAGAGCTGGAGGTGGGAAATATGCCTATTTCAGACATAAGGGACAGCCCAAGGAAAAAGGAGAAAATGGCAATGGGTAGAGTATGTAAATCAATTTGACAGGAACAGAACATAAAATAAATTGAGAAAGATAAAAAGGAGCTTAGGTAGGGCTCTAAATGACAAACTAAGAAAGTTGTACTTCACTCTAGATGTAATGAGTAATTCCAATAGGGCTAAAGAATATTTTGATCAGGATATCTGTGTTGAAGACATACTGGAAAGATGAAAGTCTGGAGGAAGGGAAACCAATTAGACCACTGATGCAACAATCCAGAAAAAAAAGTTACTGAAGTTTGAAATAGAATATACAAAACTGAACTAAGCTTACAAAAGTAAGACCCATTCCCTAACTGATAAATGGGCAAGGGCTATGAATAGGCAGCTTTCTGAAGAAGAAATCAAAGTTTTCAGTAATCATACGAAAAAAACTATAAATCTAATAATTATGTAAACACAAATCAAAACAACCCAGCACTTCACAGTCATCAGATTGACTAAGACAAAAGAAAAGAGAAATTAAAAGTGCTGGAGGGGATGTGGGTAAATAGGTACACTAATGCACTGTTAGTGGAGTCGTAAGATAGTCCAACCATTGTGTAGAGCAGTTTATAACTATGTACTTAAAGTTATAAAACTGTTCATATGCTTTAATCTGGCAATACCACCATTAGGTCTATACACCAATGAGATAAAAGAGAAAGGAAAAGAATACATAACCACAAAAATATTTATGCCACCTCTTTCTGTGATGACAAAGGATTGGAAACTGAGGGAATGCCCATCAATAAGGAACAGCTGAACGAATTATGCTACAAGGATATGATGCTATACTGTTGTGAAGTAGGAAATGATGAAGCAGATGGTATCAGCAAAACCTAGGAGGGCTTGTATGAAATAATGCAGAGTAAAATGAGCAGATCTAGGAAAATAATTTACACAGTAAGGGCAATATTGTAGAGATAACTGAAAAAGTCTTAGTAACTCTGATCATTATAATGATCCACCACAATTCGAAAGGACTTATGGTAGTGGTGATGGTAGTAGGGGAAACTTGACACAACCAGATGGAGAACCGATGGACATAAAGTGCAGATTGAGATATATTTTTCTCTTTATTTTTGTTTTTGTAATATGCAAAATATGTTTTAGGTAACTTCATATGCGTGATGTATATTGTAATTCTTTCCTTCTCAATGGGTGGGGGAGGGGTGGAGGGAAGGAAAGAATTTGAAAATGAAATTTTTTAAAGAAATTAAATTATAAAAAAAAGATGCAAAGAAAGACAGAAGGAGCCTTTAGTCTAAAGTAGCTCACATTCTATTGAAAGAATCAGCATGTATATATCTAAGTATAAACAAGACAGACAGAGTCTGGATGAATGGTAATGTCATTAGAGAAGGAAATAGTATTCTAGGGCATGTAGAGAAGTTTTTACAGAAGGTGAGGTTTGAAATGAATCTTAATGGGATCTAGAGAAGTTAATAGGTTGAAGAGAAGAAGAAAACATTTCTGGAATGGAGGACAGCCTTGCAAAGCCAAAGGCAAGGAGGCCAAATTGATGGCTATTACAATAGCAGAGATTAGATATAATATGGTAAGGATTTAGGGTAGTAGCTGTGTGAATGGAGATAATGGGATGCATATCAGAGATAATTTGAAGGTAGAGGAAAAAAAAACATGAGGCAATGGATTGGATGTGTATAGTGAATGAGTGAAGAAACAAAGATGACCCATTTAGAAAGGCTAGGACATTGGAAGGATGATTTTCATTATGACAGAAATAAGAGATGTGGTATTTGGGGGAGGTTTTAGAGAAAAGACAATGGCTTTATGGGGTTTTTATATGCTCAGTTTGGGAAGCCTATGGGTCATGCAATTTAACATGTCTAAAATCTGTTATTGGTGTGGGTCTGAGTCTCAGGAGAGAGACCAGAGCTAAATATATGGATATTGGAATTGTATAAATTGAAAGCTGATAAAATCACCAAGTGAGATTATACAGTGGAAAGAAGAAAGGATTAAAGATAGAATTTGGTGGGATACTCACAGATAATAGGTATAACACAGGTAAAGAGCAAAGGAGATTAAATTGCCATTTAGAGACTTCTCGACAGATAAGAAAACCAAGATAAAGCAGTCAAAAAAATAGAAAAGAAAATCTAGGAGATCATGTTTGACAGTTCAAAAATTGCAGATAGTTCAAAAAAGTAGAGGATTATGAAATAGTCATTACATATTACATTTAAGAGGTCATTAGTAATTTTGCAGAGGCAATTTTGCTTGAATGATAAAAGCAGAAAATCAGAAATCAGGAGAGAAAGAGATAGAGAGAGAGAAAGACAGGCAGGCAGACACATAGAAAGAGACAGAGAGAAAACAAAAAACTGGAGTTACCAATTACAGACAACTTTCTCAAGGAGGTTAGGCATGGGAGGGATGAGAAATGGGATTATTGGGTAAAGCAAAGATTTTTAAAGTTTGGACAAGGCATAGGCATTTTTGTAGGTAGGTAGCTGGGAAAAAACCAATAGATAATGAGTCTGAAGGTAAGAGAGAAAATGCCATGAATCATTAAAGCAATCTGTTGAAAAGGACAAAATTTAATGGAATCAAGAGTGCATATGGAAGTGTTAACTTTGAGAAAGAGAAGGATGAGAAGGATTCAATGACTTTTGGATCAGATTCTAAGCCAAACCAAGCAGACCTTTAAAATTCAGTTTTTTGTTTTAAGTTCACTGTTCTTTTCGGCCATTGATTTTTTTCATAATTGGCATCTCTATTAGCAAGCACCCTAGCACACACAGGAGGGCCTGCTAGCATAGGTTCTTTAATATGCTTTTCTAAAGGAAAGACACCTTCAAAGGGGTCAATAACCTTACTTTAATTACAGATAAGTAGAAAGGAGTATCCAAGAAAGAATCCAATAGACAGGACTTCAACTGTCTAAACAGAATAATAAAACCACCTACTCACAACATCAGAATAGTCGGGGGGCTCTTAACAAATGGCTACTCAGAGTCTCCAGGGAATCAAAAGGTTCTTTTCATTCACAAGCCTCCAAAGTAAAACACCAACCTCCCAGTCCATATAGTTTTCAAATACTAGGCTTAGAGACAGAAAGCATCATAACTCACATGGCTCAATGCCTAATTAGCTCAGTATCAAAAGGTGTGAAAGCCTTCCTTACAAGCAACACTCTCCCTAAGCAAGCTCATCCTTAGGCAAGTTCCTCTCCCTTCTGGATGTATCACAGCTGTGATTGAAATATCTGTGTACCTTTAGACCTAAGAACACAACTCCTTTTTCAAGGGAAAAGGGGACATGTGGTCACATAAGCCTATTAATGGATGGGGAAGATCTTCATGCCATTAACATTACAACATCCCATAACATGATCATGCCCTTAATGATATTGGCAGGTAGTATCACTATGAGAGATTATGTTTCCCAAATCTGGATTCAAGTTAAAAAAAAAAAAAACAAAAATGAAATAGTCTTTTAAAAATGTCAATAGAGTTCAGAATTCTGAATATATCCATACCTTATTTGGAGGTTTATGTACTGCTTGCCTAGAGATTTTTGGACTGATTGTATATTCTGTAACTACATGAAGAAAATCTGTCATTCTCCTTGAAGATCCAAATAAGAGAGTTGGTTTTATCATGAATCCTAAGGCAATATGAAATACCATTTGATGGGATACTTGGCTGTGAGGCAGTATGACCTCAGAGTAAGTAAGGACATTTTATAATTTTCTAAGGCATTTCAAATAAAATCAATGAATTCTTTAACATATGATAAGCTGGATACAAGGAGGTAATCAAAAAATGTTACAGTGCACATCTCAGGAGAAAGAAACTAGAAAGGTAAGCTGATTCTAAATTAAAATACGTTAAGTATGAAATGGGATAGATAGCAAAATATAGATGAAAATGGTAAAGATCTATGAAGATGTCTATGTATAACATTTTTCTTTAAAAATAATAGTGTAATAATATAAACAATGTTTTATATGGTAGTAGAGATACAACTAAAGAGTACAAAAGTATGAAGAGTACCTGGACCAGTTTGAGAGTACACAGAAGTCTGTGCTCAAGAAACCACAGTAAACAATTATTAGGGGACTAATTCTTACTATGTGTGAAAGGGTATAAGATACCAAATTCTAGGAAAAAATATAAAAATATTAGAAATATAAGAATATTAGAACAAAAGGGTAAAGTAGAAATAGAAAAAAAAATTCTACCTATCACTACCTGAAAGAAATCCTGTGAGGAAAATATCATAGCTAGATTCTGAAATCCCCAGCTCAAGGAGAAAATATTACAAGCAGCAAGAAAAAAAAAATTCAAATATGGCAGAGCCACAACTGGAAATGCAGAAGACCTAGCAGCAGCTGCACTAAAAGACCACAGGTCTTCATACACTGTTTATCAAAGAGCAAAAGAATTGGAGTCGTGACTGAAAATATTCAAACCCAGAAAAGTTAAGCATGATCTTGAATAACAAAAAAAATAATAAGTATTCAATAAGTGGCCAGACTTAGAGAGTTGTGTTGCAAAAAGACCTGAAATCAATAGAAAATTTGTCATACAAAATCCAATAGAAATATAAAGTAAACATCAAAGACTAAATAAAAGGACTCAATAAGGGCAGATAATTTACTTTTTAAACAAGGAAATATAAATTGTATGTCTAAGATTGTTATTAGTAGTTGTAATGAGAAGCAAACAAGTACTAAGCACCCTATTTTCAGTTGAACCTTGCCCTTGATTATATGAAATCTTTGTTAAGAAACAGAACTTATGAAACTCACAGTGGGAGGAACTTGCTGATGCAACAGGAAGGGGTGGAAGAGGGAGGAGCTAATAACAGTATAAAAAGAGAACCAAGAGCTGGGAAAGAACAGAACTGAGAAGGGAAATGGTTTTGGAAGCCAGCACTCTGTTTGTCTGTTGTCTTTGTTGACTTTTGTTTGTGATACTTTGTACAGAAGCCCTGGGACCTTACTGAAAGCCGTGAAAAAAGCATTTTCTTGTTTTCTCTTTACAGAAGTCCTGGAGGAGGGTTTCAGAGTATAGTGATGATGTGTGTTGAGCTCTCAGACCTTGTTCATGGGTCTGTGTTGATTTCACAGGCAGATAGTGAATTGATGATGGTGCTGCTATGTTCATGGATGTTTTTATGGCTCTGTTAAGCTTTGTCTTACCAGACATGGAAACTTCGAAGAATTTGAGGTTGTCTGCACACTGTGAGCTTCAATATGGAACTGGATAAGGAACTGGACAAGGAGCTGGACTAGGGATGAAAGCTGCCTACCTGTGAATCCAGGTGAATCCAGGTGATGATTGGGTAGATTCAGGCAGGAGCTGCACCCATGGAAGAGGAAACATGGAATCTGAGAGCCAGCCTTGAGTCAAGATGAAAACATCTCTCCCTGAAGACTTAATTCTGACTGAAATCATGATTTACTGTGGCCTGGGGTGGGAGAACTCTATATTCTATACCTTGTACTTCTTAAGGATGATTGAGTTAAGAATGATTGGAAACTAATCTCCAGTCAAGAAGAAAGAAGACTTTTTGACTGAGAGATTAAGACAATGTGACCTAGGAGTGGAGAACTTTGACCTTTGTATTTTGTGTCCCTTAAGAAGGTTTGCTTCTAAAGGATGATTGATTTAAGGACTTACTGAATGGTATCTTTCGTTTAAAACTATGTGGCCACTTTGGTGATCAGTTGTTATGTTATAATGTTGGGAATGCTGTACTTTGGTTTCCTTGAATGTTTTGCTTTAACTTACTGCTGAATAAATAGAGAGTTCACTATACTATGTGCTCAGAACCTTAAAGTTGTTCAGAGTTGTAGTCCTCTGGAAAGCTGCTCATTTTTTGGCTTTACAACAATTTGAGAGAAAGATAGGAGTAGAGCTGAGTAGAATGTGATACTAAAAATAAACTGCCTAGGAAAAGGTAAAAAAGAATAATTATCATACAAATCATGTGTAAGAGGAAGTACTGGCACAGAGGAATTGGATGATGGAGGAATTCTGGTAGTTCTGTAATCCTTTCATCTTTCTCCCTCCCTCTCCCTCTGTCTGTCTCTCTCTCTCTCTGTCTCTCTCTGTTTACACACACACACACACACACACACACACACACACACACACACACACACATATAGGCACAAATTCAAAAAGAAATAAAGGGATAATGGGAGAGAAAATGGGAAGAGGACAAGGGAAGGATTTTAGGGTGGGGGAGAAGATATGGGACGGATCTTGAAATAAGAGGATAAGGAAAAAGCATAAGGCAATGGTTCTCAACCTTCTTAATGCAGTGACCCTTTAATATAGCCCCTCATGTTGTGGTGACCCCCAACCATAAAATTATTTTTGTTGATACTTCATAACTGTAATTTTGCTACTGTTATGAATCATAATGTAAATATCTGATATGCAGGATGTATTTTCATTGTTACAAATTGAACATAACCCACAGGTTGAGAACTGCTGGCATAAGGGGATATAAGATGGTGTCTACCTTAATGGAAATGGGACAAAGAAGAAATTATATATATATATATGGAAAGCTATAAATGTCTTCTAAATTCAGATAGAAACAATGGTAAGGGGAAAGGGGAGAGAAGATAAGGGAGGGATCTTTGAAAGGGGATAGGTTAACTAATAGAAGTGCAAGGTAGCAAGTAGAAGTAAAATAGAAGAGTCAAGAGGATAAGAAATAAGAAAAAAACAGAAAAAAGATCAGAAATAGAATATATCAGGGAAAAGGGAGGAGTTTTAATCCTTATGGCAGACATTCTCTCTCTCTCTCTCTCTCTCTCAATCTGTTTCTCCTCCAGTCCCATACCACTCATGGTATTTAAATAGTTCACTGATTTTTTTTTTCAATATGTTTTACTAGTCAGTGGTCTTTGCTATGATATACCTTACATTTTCTTCTTTTTTAGTCTTTTAATATTTCTTGGTTTCTTATGCAGTCATTGACTTCTACTTTGTCTAGTGTAATGTTTAGTGAATTTCTTCCTTGAACAAGATTCTGTACCTCTTGGGCCAAACCATAAATCCCCTTTCCAATTCCTTATTTTACAGTATTCATTTCTTCCCTGTTTTTCTCCAGCTTTCCTATTTCATTTATTAAAAGAAATACATAGTTTTACTTATTTTTATACTCTTGGTTCATTTTGTTCAGGAATTATAGCTGAAATTGTGTTCAAGCATTTCTTTTTTCTTTGAGTTTTGCTTTTATTTTAGAAGCATTCTCGTGTTTTGAATTTCTCTTGAGCATCATTTCTCCATGATAATTTGTTGTTGTTGTTTTATGGTGAGGTTCTTTTTGTTGTTTGATCATTCTTCCAGCCTGGTTTCTGATTTCAAAGTCAGTGTTATGTATAGGCTATGTGACCTTCTGGACTGAATGTCTGGGATGGTCCTGTGGCTAGGGCATTTAAGTGCTGCTTTATTCCAAAATCTCACACACAATTCAGGGGGTCCTACAAACTTTCAGTACTTCCAAAGCAGTCTGATCAAGAGCAAAGTATGATTGTTATTTCCATATTCTAAGATCTGTGAGTTTTTGACCCAGGTTTGGGTCTGAGCAATAGCAGACAGTTGCTTAACTCAGTTACAGTTAATAAGCTGGAATGCTCAGGTGATTCAGGCTATTCTTTGGTCTGGGATGGTTGTTTTAGTTATTCATCTGCAAGTTTCTGATTGAGTTGGAATTTGAAGCTAAGACTCTGCTCTGATCGTGGGACTGGGTCACATTGCTACTATTTGCTACTGAAATTATTCCTCACAACCTAGGGTCTGTATTGAACCTACCCAAGAATACAACCCATGCCACAGTTTACCCTCAATGAGTGATCCTGAAAATTGGTAGTAGATTTACAAAGCTACCATTTTGAACCTGTTGGGTTACCATGCAGTCCCCTTATTCTGGGACGTCTTCTTGTCCTGGACCACGGCCTCTCTGTGGTCTCTCCAGAATTGGGGAAGGCATTCCTGGACATATCCCATTCACAATAGCCACAGGACCATCTATCTATGGCTACCTGAATTATCAAAAGTCACTAACTTATTTTTTCTTCTATTTTCCCTTCAAAATTCAGATTGTTGCATTTTCTAGATTTTTTTTTTGAGAAAGTCTTTTTGTTTGCTTTTTTTCTTTTAGTATTTGTTGCTGTTGTCTTCTTGTCAGTGCAGGGAAAGCTTCCTGCACTGCTTCTTTCTATTCAGTCATTAAATGGATGCCCCTTCTCCATTCATATATATTAAAAAATTAACCAAACATTTAACCAAGTTTCACATTCAATTTTTGTTGTTTAGATGAAAAGAAATAGGTTAGATGATAATACAGCTAGGTGGTTTAGAAAGTGGTTGACAATCTAGATTCATAGTAATATTTCAGTATTTCTAATAGAGTGGTATAAGGATCTATTCTTGGTTCTCAGTGTTTATTTTTTTAAATACATTACTTGAATAGCGAGATAGCACAATTACCAAATTATACATAAAAAAGGTAGGAGGGAAAACTAAGACACTGGACATCAAAATCAAGATGCAGAAAGACCAAGAACATTGGTGCCAGGATTGCAAAAGGGAGATTTTTTTTTTTTAAGATACAGTTTGGAAAGAAAGACCTCTGAGCTCTGATATAGATCTGAAATTCTATAATTCCTCCAGAATTTTTTTTAATTTAATGACCTTGATTTAATATGGTATTGTCATGAATGCCAATTATTGAAATATTGTGGCCATGTCATCAGTCAGGAAAGGATGGGATGTTATTTGCATGTAATAGGTGTCAATACATAAACTAATTATTTCGATAGTGGTAGGCATACTGAAAAAGAAATCGGCTCTTTTTTGATTACTTTGACCTGTTTTTAGTTTGATTATGCAATGATGCTCCCTTCTTTATTTTAGATTCATTTGGAGTGGGGAAGGTAGGGCAATTGGGGTTAAGTGATTTGCCCAAGGTCACATGGCTAGTTTTTGTGTTAAATATCTGAGGCTAAATTTGAACTCAGGTCCTCCTGACTACAGGACTGGTGTGGTGTTCTATTCACTGAGCCACCTAACCTCCCTGACACTCCCTTCTTTAGGAAGAGCTAACTATGCCAGATTAACATACATAATCTTTTAAGTCTAGGTCATCTAAATTAACAGATTTAATGAATAGATAGATTTAGAAGGCTTTATTATTTAGTAGCAGATAATTTAGAAGAATAAAATAGTCATAAAATAATAAGGCTTTTCAAAGAGATTAAGTCCCCCTTTCTAGCAGAGAGTGGTTGACCCAAGGCTAAGCAGGAAGTGGGGTTAAACAGAGACCAAACTGCCTTTTCTGGCAATTGGAGAAAGGCTAGCCAGAGGTCAAGCCTCCCCCTTTTCTTTTTCTTTAACTACAGTCTAAGTACAGTAATCAACTCTGCTAAGGAACATGGGACTGTAACTGCTAACCACTGATCACAAGTTCCTGGTTCCCAGTATACTTTCTGGTTAAAAAAGGTACCACCTAGAAGAAAGTCTGTCTGGCATAGGATTAAAAAAGTCTGGGAGAAGGTAACTAGTCAGGTGACCTGCTTTGTCCTAGAAAATTATGTTCAAAATAAGTTTTTGTAATTTTTGCAATTCCTCTTTTTTGGTACAAAAAATTAACTTTGTAAATCACTCCTTGTCTCTGACCTCTGAGGAGTCAGGTGACTTGGTTTAATATGCAAATGTAGATTTGTAGATTTTGTAGATTAATTTGTAGATTAATCATAGATGATTCAGTAATTTTGTCATCAGTTTCCTTTTGTTTTGTTTCAGATAATCAATTTTAGCAATATTTATGTAGATTCTGAGCACTGTAAGGTCAGATGGTAATGTATCCATTAAGTTATACATCATTTAGCCTCTGGGTGAGCAGTGAAACTCATTCTGCCAACTGATTCATTTGGGGTTTTTTGTTTGTTTGTTTGTTTATTTTTTGAAGAGAATGGTAAAAGAAACTTCTCATTAACCACGAGGTCTTTGTGTCTGCCAGTTACATTTATAGCTCAAATGTCTTTATGGATATGTGTCACTCCACCCAGTAGTGTGTTAATCAGAACTTTTTTTCATAGAAGAAAGTTTGAAAATGAAGAATACCAACAGTTAAACTATTGTTGTAGCTTTCATAAAGCCTTTTTGTTTTGGTAAGGGTTTCCCCCCAAATCTATTCTGTTCTAAAAGGTTTTACTTAGAAAAAATGAAACATAGTAAAGAGAACATATATTTCACTTCGACTTTCTTTTAATGAAGACCTTTTCAGAGTCATCTAAACTATTCTTAAAGGAATTCAGAAAGTGTATACAACAACTTTGTGTCCCTATTCATAACATCTCTTTAAAGAACAAATGAAAAAATGTGTCAGTTTTAAAATTCCTGGGAAAGATTTTATATAGTTTTAAATTAGACATAGTTTTATTTCTTTAGCTTAGTTTTAAGCACCCTTTTTAAATATAATCATTAAGCAGACTAACCTGGCACTGAACTCTTTATGAAACATCTTATTGTGATCATTTACTGAAAATTGTGTTCTTAATATTAAGGAAATTTATTACTCTTTTTCACCCAGAGGAACACAAATGTTTATATTCTACTCATATATGTGATTCAAATAAACTGGTTCTAAGCCTAGTTTCCAAACATAAACTAGTAAAAAAATGTTATTCTCCAATTTATTTCTGAATATTTGTATTATTTTTTAAATTGTATTTTAAAAATATATGTTAACTCCATTATGTGTTTAGAACAGCATTCTATATGTTAGAAAGTCTCAAAAGCACTCCTTCCATCACAGACTTTGCTCAACACAGAGAAAAAAAACACAATTAAAAATGATTACAAATACTTAAATACTCATTGAAGTAATAGTCATATCAACACTATTTTCCCCTGTGTAGGAGATAACAATCGATCAATGTCTGCCCAATGTGCACAAGTGTTGTACAGGACCTCATACTTCACAAAAAAAAAAAAACAAAAAAACTCAAATAAAAAAAAAGCATGTAAAAAAAAGCCCTCCAAATTTTTGCTTAGTGCCCTGTGATTGTTATCCAGAAAAATACTGGAAAGTGCCTATCGAAACAGGGGCACATGATAAGAAGGTCCAAAGATGATTATAACGATGTGTACATATGTGTATGTATACTTATATGCATGTATATATACACACACATGTGTGTATGTATCTATATATAAAGACATATACATATACACACATATATCACCTTTGTATGACCTTCCTGTTGATTAAAAGATTTATAGAGAACTATGGAAGAGGGGAATGTCTGAGGATGCATCTTTGCTGACAGATGAAAATGGATACAGTATTGAAATGCATTTGCCTTTACAGCTGTTGTTATTCAGGCATGCTCAACTTCATGACACCATTTGTGGTTTTCTTAATAAATATATCAGAGTGGTTGACCTTTTCCTTCTCTATCTCATTTTACATATGAGGAAACTGACTTACCCATAGTCATGCAGTTAGTGTCTGAGGTCAGATTTGAACTTAGTTCTTCCTGACTCCAAGCCCTGTGCACTCTATTCATTGCACCACCTAACTGCCTCCTATTCTACTATAGCTATGGATAGCTATAAGGATGAGTTTATCATTATTTCTGTTTTGGTTGGATTTCTGAGGGAATGAAAAGAGCAATGCAAATTTAGAATATAGTAAATACTTTATAGGCTCTATTCAAAGGACCATTTGCCATCATGGCCTTATATCCATTATCATTTTTTTTTAAATCATAAAATATTTTGATGCCAGCCTTCCTTCCTTCCATTTTCCTAAACAAGAAAACATTTTATGAGTTGAAAATAGGGACTCATTGCACCTACTAGAAAATAAGAGAAGAATGTTCTATTAATTTTGAAATAGAAATTTCAGTATCTCCAAAGACCAGGAAGTATATCATCATAAGGGATAGGCTTGGACCCCATTAGAGTATGATTATGTAGAGGAGATCCTCAGCACTTCAGTGGACTGTAAGTCCACTGCTTAACTTACTGAACTGTCATGCCATTTTCTATACTGGTTTGACTGGGTCTAATTCAAAAATGAAAAGCTAATATTTATTTCACTCTTCTAGAGGTCTGTGATAATATGTAGCAATATCCTATGAACTGTCTTCCATATATTGTGTTATGATATTTTTTTCAAGTAACTGCTAAAATATATGGGTTCTACTTTTCTGTTTGTTTGTTTTTGTTTTTTAAGTAATACTTGGGCCCATTTTACCCAGCTCTTCAATGGATCTATAAATCTCCCCCTGGATTCATCACAATACTATTGACCTCAATGGTAGAAATCAGAAGAAACTATAAAAAGACTATAATTATTAGGACCTACTAGATATTTCCTGAAGTTTTTTGAATCCTGTTCTTTCAGAAGAAGTATCCCTCTGTGATCTCTCACACCATGAAAGAGCCCTGGTGCTGGACGATGAGTCACTAGTTCTCCCCTTCTAGTGCAGGTTCCTCCATCTAGTTAATTTTTTAATAGTGAAATGTAATGATTTTTCATATTCTCGATCCTTCTCAACCTCATTATAGCAATTGGTTCTGTTGATCTCCTGGTTAATCCTTCTCAACCTCATTATAGCAATTGGTTCTGTTGATCTCCTGGTTATTCTCTCCTTTCTAGGGTTTTTGTCTGGTAGTTTTATTTGTGTTTTTCTGTGACATGGATTTCTCCTACTTCTCTTCCTATCTGTATGTCAAATACATGGCTCTAGACCAGCAGCAACACTCCCAAGACTAACATACATTGGAGAAATATTTAACAAAATAAATATACAATACAACATAATGTTATGTTCTTTTCTAAGTCAAATTCAACAAGTGGGAATACTTATGTTACTCCCATTTCTATTTGAGTTTGATACCACGTCTCTAAAGGGCATCACTACCATCCAAATTTGGTAGATTTACTGACTTCTTGTTATCTTTAACAATACTCATTTCTAAATCTACATACCCAACTCATTGCCAGTTTTATCATTTCTACATTTTTAATAGTTTCTATAAGACCCTTTCTCTCCAGTCACAAAGCTACTACCTTAACTCAGATTCTCATGACCTCACTAATGGACTATTACAATGGTCTTCAGTTTGGTCTCCATTTCTCACATTTCTTCACACTTCTGCGTAGCTTTTGCTTAGCTGCCAACATGATTTTTGTAAAGTATACATCTAATTTTATAAATACTTCCACAGCCCTCATGCCACTCACAAACTGCAGTGCCTCCTTATTACCTCTAAGATTAAAAAGAAAGACTCCTCTTTCACACACCTCTTTATAACCTAGTCCCTTTCTAAATTTTCAGGTTTCTTTCACTTTTTTCCCCTTCATGGGCTCTCTAGTCAAGCTACATTGTCCTAATTTCTGCTCCTCACATATGGACTGTCCATTTTCTATCTTAATGCTTTTATATGGGTGTATTCTATGACAGAAATTATTTCTTTCCTCCTTTCTAAATTTTAGTTTCCACAGCTTCCTGCAATATTCAGTTTATATACCATATTCTACAAAAGAACCGTTCTTTTTCCTAGTTGCTATTGTCTTTATCTCTAAGATTACGTACCATCATACTTTGTATACATCAAATATGTGCCTATGTTCTATGTTAACCTATACTTATATGTTATCTGTCCAATCAGCATGTGAGCTACTTGTTGGTGAGAATTTTTTTCCCCTTTTCTTCAATCCATAGCACCTGGCAAACTGTCATGGGTAACAGTTGACTAGCTAGACTTTTTTCACTTTCTTTTCATATTCTGAGGATACAAGCAGAGAATTCAGGGTGGGAGGGAGAGGATTTTCCATCATGTTATTCTTGACATGAGATCAACCAATATTTTCTTCCTATCAGAAAAATGTTTATACCTTTAATTCCCATTTGTCCATTTGCACTGTCTTTCCTAGATATACATATCAACAGAAAGCCATTCACAGAATGTTTATCCAAAGACATATTGAAATCTGATAAATAGCATAGTGTCTTTCCAATGCACTATTCTTATATATTTATATGTTCTTTTTCACTTTCTTTTTAAAACCTATGAAATATGTTTTAAAAATAAAATAATAATATGCAAGAGAAGTATAATGAAAGCAAACTGGATTGCAATGTTAAAGGATATTGATTTAAATCTTATGTCTGCTGCTTTCTAGGGTTGTGACCTTGGGAAAATTCCTGGGCCTAACATACACCATTGGATCTTCATTTTTTCATATACAAAAGAAGGTGCTTAGGATAAATTATCTCTTAATTATTTTTTCTAGCTCTAAATTCTATGGTTCTTATTAAGTTTAACACAAAATAGAACAAAGGGAGGAAGAATTCTGTTTTACCTTTCTTTCTATCTCCAGTACTTAACACAGTGCCTGGCATCTACCAAGCACTTAAAAAATCCTTATTGAATATAATGAATAGGGAAAGCAATTTTGAAGATTTGATCCAGAGCAGTCATTTTTAGTCTGATTCAATGAATTAAGTTTCTTTTAAAAGCTGGTATTTCATTTGGTTGCAGAATTGCTAGGAAATCAACATGGTTGATTGGACATTACATGGCTGATGATGTACATGTCTTAACCATACTTCACTTCAATATTCCTTCATCATGATTCAGACATAAGTTTCATCCGACTGTCTCAGGAGCCACATTTGTTCCCTTTCATTAGAATCAGTAGTTGTTTTTGTTTCTTTCCTTCTTTGTTTTTTTTTCCCCTAAACTTTGGACATATATGTAGGAATATCTAAGATCAGGGGATTCATTAGGCAAAATAAATAAATATTCATTAAGGGCCTACTATATGCCAGGCACACTAAACATTTACAAATACTTTATTTGATACTTACAACAACCCTAGGAGGTAAGTGATGTCATTATTCTCATGTTACAGTTGAGGAAACTAGAGCTGACAGAATTTAAGTGAATTGCTCAAGATCAGAGATTTTAAATGTCAAGGATGAATTTGAATTCTTGTCTTCAAGATTCCAGGCCTAGTCTTTTATCTACTGGGCTTACTAACTGCCTCTACTTGTTCCTTTTTAAAATTTTTTCATCTGTAAATTTCTAGGTATCTCAGAATGTTATTTTTCCTCTCTGGATAACAATCACAGGGTAGTAACCAACAACTTAGGGGTGTTTTTATTTAATTTAATTTTACTTTATTTTAATTTGCAGAAGATGAAACCAAGGCCAGGTAAGAAAAAAAAATGAATAAATCTCCATGGCCTGCTCCTGTAAAAAATGGTTAGAAATGCTAAAATTAACAGTGAGCTAAAGCTGGCAAGGATGGCAAACTCAAACATAATAACAACAAAATCAACATGCTTTGTTTGTTTAGTAATATTGAGAGAAAAAGAATTTTAAAAAGGGTAAGTCTGTATTTGCAAGGGATGAGATAGTAGGAGCTGACAACGGAGAAGGCAAAGTCACTCAATTCTTTGTTTCAAAGAAGAATGGTTTTTTTACTAAAATTAACAAAATAAAGATAAACTGTTACTCAAGGAAGTAAGGAATAATAAGAGGGCATTTAGCTTCCCTTGATGAATTCAATCCACCTGGTTCCCTTTTCTTTGGTCTCCCTCATCTCACGTCACAGATGCCCTGTGCTGTTATCCCAAACTTAGTCTCTGTCATACATGAAGAGGTGGACCTTATCCTTGACAAAGCAAACCTTTCTATATGGACAAATTATCACTTTCAAATCCATCTTCTCCAGCCCATTGGCTCTGTTATTATTCTTGATATTTATCTTAAATGTTTCACTTCTGGTGGCTCCTTCCTTACTTCCTACAAACACGACCAAGTCTTATAAAACAAACAAAAACTCTTCACAAAACTTCTACTTTATCTATCCACTCCTCTTAGCTATTATCCTATATCTCTCCTCCTTTTTATAGCTAAAATCTTTGAAAATACATTATTTCAAGACATGCCATCATTTTCGTTCTTTTCACTTTCTTAACGCTTTACAATTTAGCTTCTGATCCCATCGTTAATCTGAAACTACTCTTTCCAAAGTTATCAATGACCTCTTCTTTATCAAATTTAATGGGCTTTTCTCTATCCTCATCCTTCTTGACCACTTTGTAGTCTTTTATAATATCAATCACCCTCTTCTCCTTGATAGTTTCTTCTGTCTCAGTTTAAATCACACCGCTCTTTCCTAGGTTACCTCCTAACTGTCCAACAATTGTCTAATGATCTAGGTTGCATCAACCAGACAAGGGATCTCCTGGAACAATACGTGTATGTATGTGTATGTATGTAGATATGTGTAAGTGTGTGTGTGTGTGTGTGTGTGTGTGTGTGTGTGTGTGTGAAGGGTGACTAGATTATTGTAACAGCCTGTTGCTTGGTCTTCCTGACTCAATCCTCTCCCCACTCCAATCCATCCTCCACTCACTTACAAAATGATCTTCCTAAATTGCACATCTAGACCAGGTCACTCTTTTCTTTCAATATACTCCAGTGGTTCCCTATTAGATACTCTGGATTGAAATATAAAATCCTCTGCCTGGATTTTAAATACCTTATAACCTAGTCTATGGGTGGGAAACCTGTGGCCTCAAGGTCACGTCGCATGTGGGCCTTTGACTGAATCCAAACTTCAGAAAACATTTAGTCAAAGGGCCACACTTGAGGACCTAGAGACCTACATGTGACCATAAGGCTGGAGACTCCCCACTCTGAGGCCATTCCAACCTTCCTAGTCTTCTGAAACCTCCATCCCCACCATGTATTCTGCATTCTATTGACACTATCTTGCTGTTCCCTAAACATAGCATTCCATCTGCTTTTTCTCAGATGTTTCAATATTTGTCCCTCATGCCTCAAAATCAATCTATTTCTGTCTCTCTGTCTCTGTCTCTCTGTATCTGTCTCTCTGTCTCTCTTTCTCTGTCTTTCTCTCTCTTTCTCAGTCTCAGTCTCTGTCTTTCTCCTCCTGCTCCCCCGCTCCTCCTCATCCTCTCTTGGCTTCTTTCAAGTTGTAAATAAAGGACTATCCTGTTAATGAAGCCTTTGTTTGTCTTTCTTTATATTAGTGTCTTCTCTTTGGAATTATCTCCAATCGTGTGTGTGTGTGTGTGTGTGTGTGTATAGATAGATTAGATAGATAGATAGATAGATAGATAGATAGATAGATAGATGCTTATATGTCTTCCGCTTAAGAGCTGGGGATGTTTCTTTTTGTTTGTTTATGTTCTATTTTGCTATCCCTAGCACTTAAGCTACTGCCTGACATATAGCTGATTATTAATAGATGCTTGTTGACTTGACTTGACTCTTGAAAGAATTGGCAGATGTGATTAATAAACTGTAGTCAGTGATACTTAAAAGATAATGGAAAATAGGAGAAATTCCATCAAATTGGGGAAGAGCAAATTTCATACTGATTTTCTAAAGAGGTGTATGAAAAAAAATTTATAAACTATGGTCCATCAAGTTTGACTTTGACTCCTAGGAAAATTCTAGTATGGTTCATCAAAGATGTTTGTTGAACATCTAGGAAAGAGAACTAGGCAAGTACAAACATCAGCAATCCTTCATCAAGAAGTATCATGCCAGATTAATTCTTCTAACAAGAGTACTAAACTAATAGGTAAAGAGAATCCCATGGAAACTTTTACCAAGATTCTGGCAAAATTTTTATAAAATATTTCATGTTTTACTCATGGAAAATTTTACTCATGGAAAAAAAAATACTCATGGAGTATATCGATAGAGATTAGATGATTATATAACCATGATTCAGGATTATTCAGGATGCAGTTGTTATTAGTTCAATATCAACATGGCAAAAATTTTCCATTGGAAGAAATCAGGGATCTGTATTTGGGCCTTAAAATTTTCATGAGTGAAATGGATAAAGGAAAAGATGATATGGTCACCAAAAGAGACTATATTATCACTTTTTAGATGTGTTATAATAGAGATTTCTTTAATGTATATGTTTGACGAGAATGTTTGTGTTCCTTCACAAATTTCAGATTCTGTGATAATATGAATGAGTTATACAAAAGTGAATAAAGGAATAGCACTTCTTTCATCCAATAAGCATTCATTAAGTGTTTATTCTGTTCCAGGAACTAGGTTGAGGACTTGAATATAAATAAAACAATAAAGAAAGACAAACCTTCCCATATTGAAAAGATTTCATTTTAATGAGGAAAGATGGCAAATAAAAGGAAGTTGAAAAGTGAGGAGGGATTTAACAGGCGGTAAACAAATGTACACAGCTGGCATCATAGTGGGGAAAATCTAGAGTATAACCTGGGCAAGACACAACTGGATTGAGCATCCACCTGATATGGAAGGTCTGGGAGGAACCATTCACTCAGATGAAGAGAATGAAAGAATTCCAGGGTTGGAATTAACCTTCCAGGATGAAGTATTTTCTGGGGCATAGAAGAGAAAATACAAAGTGTTTCTGTGAAATTTAAAAGAAACAAAAGAAAAAATATATTATTGAATTTCTATGATTATGTATCAGAAATGGAAAGACAGCTACTCCTAGTCTCTTTCAGTCCTTTCTGATTCAACAACTGATCCCTACAAGGAACACTGCAAGTAACACATACTAGTGATGACTGAGTGTGGCAGGGGTAGATACATTAAATGGCAAGTTAGTTCATATGATTAAGGATATAAATGAAAATGTTATTTATACATATATGTTGCCTGAGCCACTTCAAATCATTGCCTATTGTTTTCAAACCCATGTCACTATTACCCAATCAGCTATTATTTGATCAGTTATAAAACATTCCCAGAAAACAAATCTCCAAAGATTTATCAAGCCCCTAATACATGCAAATCACTATTGTTAGTGCTAGGGATGTAAAGATTTAAATAAGTATTGTCTTTCCTTCTAAGGAGTAGCTATTATGTGGATAGGAAAAGGACAAGTGGGAGATAGTATGAAAACAGAGCCATTACAACATGGTAAATGATGGATGCAGAGAGGTGATATAGACAAAGTACTTGCTCAAGGAACATCTGAGAAAAAAACACTTATAGCTGAAAGGACTAAAGATTTTTCTGATGAAACAATAAAAACAAAGCAATGAAGAAACTTTCAGAATTATTCTTGAGAATGTTATCATCTGGAAATTGTTCTACAGTTAGTAGGGAAAGTATTTATGGTTTCTTAACTATCAGAATTAACTATATTAAAATAATTATGGAACCAGTAAGAAAGGGATAGACAAGGACAGTCTAAACATTTGTCAAGTACCTTACTGCACATGATATGATGGAGAGATTTGCTAAAAATTGCAGCAGAGTTAATGGGAGAAAAGACTTTAATCCTCTTAATATTTCTGTCTCCACATTTATTCCATTCCATGTTTAGTTAAGTTTGTTAAATCCTAAGGAAAATATAGGCAATTTGAATATTCCAAAGCCTATTATTCTTCTCTATACCACCCATGCTTTTTTTTATCTTATTCTTTCTCATTTCCATCATTAGAGTCATGTGTTTACTTGGGGTGATTTCTTACCTAAATAAAATGACCGGGAAACACAAAGCAGTTCATCTTGCAAATAATTTGCCATGGAAACATTAAAGTTATTGATTTAAACTTTTTTCTTAGATTTTCCTAGTATTTCACTTAGAAACCTGCTTCAAAATCCTATAGGTAACTGAGAGTATGTCACAGCATTTTCATTCCTAATTGTGTTGGATTGGTGAAGACATTTAGAAACAGGTTATTAAAATCTTTTTCCGATATTCAGCAAAATGCAATGCTTCTGAATTATGGAACATCTTTGGATTCACAAATATTTGTAGCAAAATTTATTTACATATAACCAAGATTTGAACTGATGAAATGTGAAGCATCAGGAACAACTATAAAATTTAACTGAATGTTTCTTATGCAAATCAGTGAATTATAGATGCTTTCTGGTCAGAAACCTATCCTCACATTTTCAGCAGATAGTTTATATTTATATGGATTTGGTAAGAGTTGTCTCTATCTCTTTGTCTGAAGCACAATTATTTCTCCTGAACAAGGCATTGTATAAATCGGAATGCTATTGTAGCTAATTTACTTTACTAATTCATATGGCTTCCGTTAGACAGCAAATGGCAAATTATTCAGTTCAAAACCAGCACTTGAGCATTGCAAATCAGTCAGGGGAGATGAAGGTCATCTATTCAGCTGACTGCTCTCAGCAGAATGGAAGTTCTTTTAGGCACTCCTTTAGGAAACATGCACAGCCAAACTATGAATTTTCATCTAAAACATTTGCATTGTGAAGTTAATCAAATAACTCTTGTTTTCTAAATTATAGAAATACCTGTAACATTTTAACAAACTTTATCAGGTTAGAACAGTTTCTTCACAAAAATTAGAATATTGTTAAAATTTATAATTTATTTTTATTTTATTTTTTATTTATATTTTAAATTATAAAATTTATAATTATTTTGTGTTGTGATACACAAGTTGAGAAATATAAAAAATGAGACATATAATGTTATTCACATTTATTTTAGGACAGATACCTAGATGCATTTCTGCAATTTCTAATATGGAAATTGTACTTTCTGACACTAGTTATGCTCTTTATTTTTGAGGGGATTAGAGCAAGGTGTAGGGGAAATAGGGTATCATATACTCTATTTGTCTTATATTAGTGGAATGACTGGTAACATATTATATGTAGATTCAGGAAAATCTGAGCTTGAATCTTATCTTAGACACATATTAATTGTGTGACTGGGGTTTATGGCGTTTTCAGAAGGACTAGCAACTCTGGTATGAGGGCTTTCCGAGCCCTTTCCAGGCTCCTCATCTACTTTTGGTGTTCATCTGATTTACTCAGCTCTCATCTGTGACTCCAAGAAGCTGTGAAATTGCTGCAGCCCCACCATGGTAAACATTCTTGGCAGATGGGTTAGACCACTTTATGGATAACCAATAGGCCTCAGACCTTTTGGTGAGTTAGGGAGAGGTCTTCCCCAAGCATGTGAAGACATCTTCTGGTGGAGCAATTTGTTCAAACATTCATTAAGGCTATTAGAACTTGGCCAGACATTGAAGACTCGTATGTCATCCACTGAATCCCAGGCCATCACCAGTCATCCTGACTTCTGTCCTTCCACTGAATTTTAGTGACTCAGGATGAAAGATTGAGGATGATGACTTTGTTCAATTCTTCCTTACTTAAATCCAATTCAGGACTGAGCCATCACATGTAGTGTCAAAGGTCCTCTTCAGAAAGGAAGGACAAACAACAGCACCAGTTGTGTGACCCTTAGAAAATAATTTCACCTTTTTATGTGTCTATGAGGCAGCTAGGGGCCCAGTGCATAAAATATTGAGTTTGGAATCCAAAACATCTGAATTCAAATCTTGTTTCAGATATTTGATCTTGGGCAATTCACTTAACTTTGCCTCAGTCACCTCATTTGTAAAATGAGCTGCAGAAGGAAATGGAAAACCTTCCCTGTATCCTTACTGAGAAGATCTCAAATGGGGTATTGAAGACACAGACAGGACTGAAAAATGACTCAACAACAAAGAGTAGTAATGTGCTCTTGAGTCTGACTAACAAGATGTTACTGGAACATCTAGCATTGTTTTTCCATGATTCCAATAGCGCAAGTTCATATTTCCTCAGGATTTTCCTTCTATATTTCTTATGGGGAAACAGGGAAATATGTTGAAATAGTTTAATTATGTTATAAAAAAAAGGCACTACAACTCCAGAAAAAAAAATCAAAACTTATTTTTCACCAGACCATCCTATATTTTGAGGTAACTGTTTTCATGGTTTTCTTATTTCAGCATGTTATGGGATAAATATTTTTTGTTCTCTCTTTCTCTCTGTCTCTCTCTCTCTCTCTGTCTCTTTCTCTCTCTCTCTCTCTCTGCCTCTCTGTCTCTCTCCCTGTCTGTCTGTGTGTGTGTGTGTGTATGTACATGCCTTCATTGTATGAAGGCATGCCTTACCACAAATGTAGCAATGGATAAAATTTAGGGGCTTGATGAAAAATTGCTAATTCAGAATCAAATACTTAAGAAAACGACAAGATTCAATAGCACTACCTCCGAAGAAAAATATTGAGTTGACAGATTAAGCGATAGGCAAGTAAAACAGCAATTTGTTTGGCTAGAAGTAAAGTAATGATGTACATTATGATACAATGTCACCATAGAACAGCATGGAAATCTGTAAAGTAATCAGCTAGAGAAATCAAATACATTAGAATAAGGCATTTAAGGAAGAAACCAATTGACAAACATTAGAATCACCATGCTGGTGAAGGAATGGGGGGGAAACAGGGACAGTATAGAGTCAAGATTAAAGTAATGCAAATGAGGTCCCAAACACAACTCCACTAAACAGATATATGAAATGCATCAGACTAAGTCCTGATGGAGACATCCAGAAAAAAATAATACAAATTCTTTGTCTGCCCTAGTTTAATAAAGAAATATGGAGAAGTCTGGATATGCTGGAGTCAGGGTCCATACAGAAGCATGTGGAATATGGAGCACTCCTGTGCCCAGATAGAGGCTACACAAACACACAAAGAGAGGTCCAGACCGTCCCTGGGACACTGCAAGAGGGAGAGGTGCTAACTGGCAGTTATGATGGTCACTGCCCAATCCTGGGTTGCAGATTCAGGACAGATTGAAGAGCAGAAACACTTGCAGTCCATAATGAAGTTAATTATTGTCTTTCCCAGGTAGGGAAGCCCAGAAGGCTATACTGAAACAGTAGTTCAGAAGCCAGCAGAAGCAGTGGTGTGACTAAAACCTCAGTCTCAGAGCAGGGTTTGATTTTCAGCACCTACTCCTGACTGCAAAGGAATAACCTAGGCAGAAAACCCAAAACCAAAGTGAAACTTAAAATTTTGTAACTTTGAACCAAGAAACCTTTTCACATGGCTAATAGATTAGGGGAGCCAGTTGTTCTCAACCTTCCTAATGCCGCGACCCTTTAATACAGTTCCTCATGTTTTGGTGATGTCCAACCATAAAATTACTTTTGTTGCTACTTCATAACTGTAATGTTGCTACTGTTATGAATCTATCTGATATGTAGGATGTATTTTCATTGTTTCAAATTGAATATAACTCACAGGCTGAGAATGGCTGCTTTAAGCTGTCAGAAAAAAAACATACTTAGGAGCTACATTTAAGATCATACATGATTTAGCAACCACTACTATGAAGCACTGGGAAGCCTCTAATACAATATTCCAGAAGACAAAAGATATGAACTTTCAACCAATAATATCTTATCTTAAAAAAACTGAATATAATATAACAGAGGGAGGGGGAAATGAACCTTTAATGAAACAGAAGAGTCCCAAGCATTCCTGATTTGAAAAAAAAAAAAAGATCTGAGCTGCAGAGAAAATGTCAAGTTCAAAAAGAGGAGTGAAGAGAAGCATAAAAAAGTAAGTATGAATGAACAAAAATGAAGCATTTAAAAAAGATAAATGTCTTACATTTAAATATGGAGATAGTATCCATGTGTCTCCTTTTAATGCTATTATCATCAGGATTCTTAGAGGGACTTTAATTAGACAAGATTCAGAAATCATTTTATTATGTCTCAATGATATTAAAAAAAGAATAGGAAGAGAAGAGAATACACTGTGGTATAGAGGGGAGAAGACAAAGGAAGGTTAGGGGAAATCACTTTGCTTAAAAAGAGTGAACAAATAAACAACTATAGAAACAAGTAGGAAAGGGTAGGAGACAGCAGAACCTCACCCTCATCTGAACTGGTTGAAAGAAGGAAGACTATACAAACACATAATTGGGCAGAGATCCATTCTGCTCATTGGAAAGTAGGGAGGCAAAGGGGTAAGAGAGTGAGGATGAAATAGAAGGAGGTCAGATTAAGGGAATAATTAGTGCTAAACAAAACAATTTCTAGAGGTGTACAAAAATATCTGGACAGATTGGTGGTACAGTGGATAGAATGCTGGACTTAGAGTCAGGGAGACTCATCTTCCTGAGTTCAAATACAACCTCAAAAATTCACTATGTGATCCTGGGCAAGATATCCAACTCCGTTTGCCCCAGTTTCCTTATTTGTAAATGACCTGGAGAAGGAAATGGCAAACCGCTCCAGTATATTTGTCAAGAAAACCTCAATTGGGATCATGAAGAGTTGGATATGACTGAAAAATGACTGAACAACAGGAAAATATTTATAGCTTTTTGAGATAGCAAAGGATAGTAATCTGCTAGGGTACTATAAGTTGGGGAATTGATGAACAAGTTTTTACATATAAATCTGATGGAATACTAATGTGCTGAACTCTTATTAGTATAATAACTAACCAGGATTCCAGAGGATTAATAATGAAACATGTTATTCATTTCCTGACAGAGAGATGAAAGGGTGATGATGCAGAATCAGACTTTTTTTTTTTCCTGGACATGGCCAATGCAGAAATTTGTTAAGGTTGACTATATGTGTTTGTAATGGTTTCCATTTTTCTCAATTGGGGAGTTTTGGAGAAGGAGGGGGAGAAAGCTGATCTTGGTTGTTTAAAACAACTAACAACAAAAAAAGAAGGAAGTACTATGCTGGCTCAGAATGATAGTGAACTCAGCCCCATATTCTGTCTGTCTAAGAGTTAATGAAAAAGTTAATAATAACAACATCAACACTATACCACAAATATATGAAGCATCTTTTAAATTGTCCATTAAGACCAACACCCATTAGTCTACTCATTCTACATACTGCATTTGATAATTCATTTCATTTCTCTATGCTTGTTTTTTCACTTTTTTTTTTTGGAGTGGGGAGGGCAGGGCAATTGGGGTTAAGTGACTTGCCCAAGGACACATAGCTAGTAAGTGTTAAGTGTCTGAGGTTGTATTTGAACTCAGGTTCTTCTGATTCCAGAGCCGGTGCTCTGTTCAATGGGCCACCCACCCACCCCTTTTTCACTTTCATAATGAGGAAATTAACATTATGATCCCTAGATCTCTAGTCATTTCACATCTAATCACATGCTAATTTCTCTAAACCCTTTTTCATCTAATTTATATCTTAATATTTTCTGTGATTAATGTACTCTTTAATATTGTTATCTAATACCATAATGTGTAGAGAACTGACCTTAAGGCCAGACAAACTCTGGTTAGATAGATGCTAGCTCTACAAACCTGAACAAATCAGTTAACCTCTCAATGTTCTAAGAAACTCTAAAATTTTGAGTTAGAGAGGAGGTGCCGACATATGTGGGTGAAGAGAGATTCCTCAGCAGAGATTTCCTTATAACAATGAATCACTTGTTCAGTTCCATAATCCTGGAATCTGGCTGAGATTGTGATAAATGCTTTTAATTTTCTTTGTAATCAGAGTGGTAGAGTGGAAAGTGCACTGTATGTGGTGGTGAAAAACTCATTTTAATTTTGGTTCCATCACTTTTTGTGGGTCCTTGGGTAGATCACTTTAACTTTCTGAGCCTAAACTTCATCATTTGTAAAATGAGAGTGTTGAATTAGAGTCCTTTTAGAGCCCTTCCCATTCACAAACTATGATCCTATTACACTCAGACTTCAAATTATGCTAGCAACTGTAAAGTTCTGTACTAAGAGATGAAGGCAGGCAGGCAGGCAGGAAGGAAGGAAGGAAGGAAGGAAGGAAAAAAAGGAAGGAAAGATTACAAGAAATACCTACCCCTTTGCTATAATCATATATACATTTTATGTATTTACTGTTAAGGTCACATTTGATTTTGGGGAGCCTCTGTAAAACTAATAAGCTTCCACCTAGCACATATACTTTACTAATGTATGAAAGTAATACTATTGAAAACTTGAAAAACATTCATTGCTTATGGATTGAGAAAAAAAATCTCATAACATTTTTCTTTGGAAATTTCCATTTGTTTTGCAATCAATGCCAAAGCATATTGATGTCTTACTAATGGAAATTTTAGCACTCTGAGCCTCTCACAGTGGTGCTACAAGTACTCCTGTTGTGCAAATTCTATCTTACTACATTGGGAAAAAAATATCAAATACTTTAGCAGCTGTTATTAAGCTTACTGGGCTGCAAAATGCAATGAAGAGATTCATTTCACTTGCCAAGACATGCATCTCTATCTGCAAAAGAAAAGTGCTGTGATACTTTCCTGACATTTGAACTGTTCTGTCAGTTATCAAAAGTGCTTTCAGACTGATATCACAAAATGAAAAATATATAAAACTGTTATACTCTTAGAAAAAAGAATATAATATGCCCCCAAATTGTTTTTATTTACACATGTAAATATTGGTATCTGACCTATAGCTAAAGACCTATTTTGATTCATCTATAGCAGTGGTTCTCAACCTTCTTAATGCCACAACCCTTTAATACTCATATGTGGGCATATTTGCATGTGGGCAGGCCTGCCTGGAGACAGATAGAGGAACGGTGTCTCGGTTCCTAAGACCATCAGAAATATGTGTTTTCTGGTGGTCTTAGGCGACCCCCATGAAAGGGCTGTTTAACTCTCCCCAAAGGAGTTGTGGCCCACAGGTTGAGAACCATTGATCTATAGGGAAAATACAGAAAGTCAGTTTGCTTACAACAAAAGGTGTGTAAAAATGAATAATAAAGAAGATTCAGAAGAAAGCAAGGTTGAGGTTGTAATAGGCTTCCAATATTGGGCAGCATGTTTCAAATTGCATTGTAGAGAAAATTAGGAGCGACTGAAGTTGAACATTTTTACTTGCCTTGGTATCCCCACTATTCAGCATAGTACAGTGCACACTGTAGGACCTTCATCAATAAATATTAATTATTTGATAGATATTTACAAAAAAGAAGAATAGTTAGGAACCTAACTATAAACTGATTTATGATTATATTTCAAATGAAAAAGCTAACTATTAATCATTTCTCTAATGAAATGCCAATAGTGACCACTAGAAAATTAAACAATTTTTCACAGGTAGAATATAATTCTATGTCTTGAACATTGTACAGAGTTACTAAATCCTTCCAGCATTTCTATACACTAGCATAGCATTACTTAAATGAACCAATGCTTTTAGAATAAAAATATAACAGAAAGATTTCAAAAGGATCATGGAATATCTTGCTAAATTTGGAGTCAAGGAGAGCATAGTTTAAACCTTGCCTAATTATGTATCCATGGGCAAACCACTTCAACTTTCTAAACTTCAATATCTTCCTATAAAACAGGAATACCCATACCAAAAAATGAAAAGCAGTATTACCTAGGGGAGAGAGAAGGCCTAGATATTCAAGTTCCATTGCTGATTCATACTGGCTCTATGACCCTTGGCCAGCGTTTCAAATGAGTCTTAAGATTTTATATGTTTCAGAAGTGAGGAACCTACATGTATATATCTATATCTATGCCTATATCAGTAGCGGTATTTATACCTCTCAAAATATATGCATACATGTATATTTGTGTGTAACATAGATATATATAAACATGTGTGTACACATACAGCATTTATATTTGTATGCATACATGGATGTGTGTGTGTGTATGATTTTCTCCTCACCAACGAGTTTCTTAAAATGATGGAATTAAATGTTCAGATGACAGTTAATACCACAAGTACCTCATAGAGCTGTTGTACTACTGAAAAGAAATCATGAATAAAATTTTTGCAAGCTTAAAACATTATGTAAATGTTAAGTTATTAATTTATCATAGAACTAATTGTTATTTTTTTAATTTTTGAATGCTTTATTTTTTTTTCATTTTTTAGAGAAGGGAAGGCAAGGCAATTGTTATTAAATTATTTGCCCAAGGTCACACACTTAGTAAGTGTGTCAAGTGTCTGAGGCCACATTTGAACTCAGGCCCTCCTGACTCTAGGCCAGTGATCTATTCACTGTACCACCAAGCTGCCCCATTTGTGAATGTTTTCTATGCATTCTATTTTTATTTGTAAAAAGTATCAGACTTTTTGTTATAATTCAGTCAAATGGTTTAGTTCAGCTCAAATACAATTGCATGGGTTCTCAACTGTGAATGATTTAGCAATTCTCAGCAATACAATGATCCAAGACAATTTCCAGGGACTTAGGGTGAAAAATGTTATCCACTTACAGAGAAAGAATGGATGGAATCTGAATACAGACTGAAGAAATTTTTTTAAACTTTATTATTATTATTATTTTTGCTCCACATTATCTTTTGCAATATGGTCAAAATGAAAATGTTTTTCATGACTGCTCAAGTATCTGTTTCAAATTCCCTTCTGAATGGGAGAGGGGGAGAGAATTTGGAATTCAAAATATAAAAAAAAATATATTAAAAATAGTTGTTTACTTATTGTTGAGAGAAACAAGAGAAAATGTAAAGTAAACAATTACATGGATTCATTTATCCATCTTAATTATATTGGAAGTAATTGTGACTTCTAATCAAGTTCTGTATTCCTTCCCTTCCCTTCTTTTCTTCCTTTCACTTTTTATTCATTCCCATCATGAGTATTATGTTTCATATTTTAGCTCTCTTCATGGGTCAATGAAGGCAATTGTGTGTATTTTTTCCCCTGACATGAAAATTAAGAAACCAATATTTAAACTTGTCTACATGAAAGACAAAATGACCTGTTAATTTTTCCATTTGCTATCATGAAAGATGACAATTAATCAAGTAGATATAGACTATAATAATAATTTACTTCCAAAACAGTCTAAGTTTTATAGACTCCTTTCCTTACCAACAGTTTTCTGAGGTGGTCTCAGAACTTTCAGGTCTCTTTACCTCATTTTTTGTTGTATGGCAGAAAAACCTGAAATACTACTGTCCCTTGAAGAGCAACGGATAAGACACAAAGAGGGCAAATGGAAGGTGTATGGTAGATAAGAACATAAGCACCAAAGAACTCTGAGGAATAAGAGTGAAGGCAGATGCCTATATATGATATCTATTTTGAAATATTATGCCTACAGTTTTTAAAAAATTTTGTCTTAAGCTAATAGAATAATTCTTAAATTATCTCTCCTCAATCTCTTTTCCAGGTCAGTTGTTTTTCCTATGAGATATTTTATATTTTCTTCTTTTTTCATTCTTTTTTTTTTTATTTGTTCATTTGTTTCTTGAAGTCTCATGGAGTCATTACATTCTACTTGTACTGTTCTAACTTTTGGGGAATTATTTTCTTCGGTGAGTTTTGCACATCTTTTTGAATTTGATTTATTCTGATTTTTAAGGAGTAAATTTTTATATATATTTTACCTTTAGGCCAATCCTATTTTTTTAGTCTTGTTTTCTTTAGTATTATTTTGTGCCTCTTTTACCAAACTGTTAATTCTCTTTTCATATTTTACTTACAAAACTCTCATTTTCCCCCAATTTGTCTTCTACTTCTTTTATTTGATTCATAAAATGTGTTGTGAGTTCTTTCAGGAATTCATTTGGGACAAGAGATCAATTCTTATTTTTCATATAGCTTTTTCTATAGCTGTTGTCATGTTATTGTCCTCTTCTAAGTTTGTGTTTTGGTCTTCCCTACCACCATAGAAACTTTTTTATGGCCAAGTTCTTTTTTGTTTGCTCAATTTTTTTTCCCCAGTCTATTACTTGACTTTAAAGTTTATCTTAAAATTGGACTTTAGTCACCATGGGGAAGGAGGCATTGTTCAAGGTTCAAGGTTTTCATGCTAGTGTTTTTAGAACAGATTCTGCGAATCTGCAGGTTTTCAGTGCTTCCAAGGTAATGTGATTTGGGCACAGGTATGGTCATTGTTGAATGGGTCTGCACTCAGATCTTTATGAAGGAAGGGGTCCTGGTCCTCTAACTGCACGTGCTAGTACTCCTCTTGGTCGTGGAATGGTGACCAAATTTCATGCTCTCCTGCAGCTGCAGGTGCTCTTCAAACTGCCGTGAAAGTGAGACCAGAGCCCTTGCTCCTTTGTGACTAACCACAAATGCTCCTTTCATCTGTGGAACTGTGACTAGGTCCCTTGACCTCTTTGTGACATAAGTGTTTTGATTATTCTATCCTAGAACTGAGATCCGGAACTGTGTATGGGTAATAGAGTTGTCACTGAGTACCAACTACAACAAGTGGAAGAAAAATGTCCTCTGTAATCTTTTTTCTGACCAACTGTTCAACTCCCTTATTACCTATGGACTAAGAGCCCCTAAAACTGTTGCTGCCAGTGTTGCAGCCACTTTCAAGACCTACAACTTGTTCTACCCCTGTGTGTGTTCCAGGCCAGTCCCCATTATGGTGTCACAGATTTCTTGTACCAATATCTTAAGGCAACTTGTGCTAGGAAAAAAAATGTCTCTCCTTGACCTTGTGTTGGTTCTGCTATTCTTGAATTGTATTTGAGGTATTATTTTAAAGTTGTTTGGAAGGGAACATTTGAGGAATTAAACTGGTTTGTTTACTCTACTCTGCCATCTTGGCCCTTCCTCTCATGATGACATCAGTTCCAGGTGGCTCTACAGTGTGTTCAATATTGATATAAACATTTTCCGTAAACAGGAACATATGGAGGACCTCAATGTTCACAGGGAACTTTTCATTGCCCTGATCTCTGTATTGGATCTTTTGACAAATCTGTATCTCCCTCTTCTATGGCTCACCTGATGATAATCAGAAAGTTATTAAAATATTTTATATAAATTCTCATATTTTTTGAAAAACTTTGGAAAATTAGAACAAATATTTATTATTATTAAGGGTAGTGAAACCACTGCACTTGGACCCTAAGATCATAGTCTCTAAAAGTTCTAAATAGCAATTTGAATTAGCACTAAAAAGAGCAATGGCCATATTGGATATTAGAGAGAGAGAGAGAGAGAGAGAGAGAGAGAGAGAGAGAGAGAGAGAGAGAGATACACACACATATGCACATATGTATATATAAATACACACATAAATGAACACATATCTGTGTATATATTTATCTGTATCTATATGTATATATAGAAGTGTGTATGTATGCATATACTCCTCTATTTTTTATATATACACACGCATGTATACAGACACATAAATATATGTGTTGGGAGATAGACAGAGGCAGAGAGACAGAGACAAAGAGACAGAGAGAGGGAGAGAGAAATAGAGGAAAAGAGAGAGACAGAGAGAGAGAGAGACAGAGAGAGAGAGACAGAGACAGAGAGACAGAGAGATAGAGAGACAGAGACAGAGGGACAAAGAGATAGAGAGACAGAGACAGAGAAAGAGAGAGAGACAGAGAGAGACAGAGACAGAGACAGAGGAGATCTGTGCTAGAGGCAATAAAAGATGGAAAGTCATTGAGGGACCAATTTGCAAGATATTTAAGGAGAGGAATGTATCAGAAGCATGGAAAAATTCCTCAGACCTTATTGGTTTTCTGGAAGATAAGGTGATCAATTAAACTTCAACATCTTTAACTTTACTCACCATCTATACAAAATCTTTAAAAGGGTCATCTTAATGATGAATTGAAGTATGTAACTTGAGAGCATTAGTAAGGAACATGCAGGCCTTCACAAATGATATTCAACAATGGATCATATCATTACTGTCTTACAATTCAGTAGAAGATGCAGAGAACATAAAATGGCATTGTGACAACTTTTTGAGTATAAAAATCATTCAACTTGGTAGAGTAAAGTATTGTCTTAAAACTCTTTTATGGCAAAGTATCACCCATCCATTAATCAAGCTCATTCAAAAAATTATATGATCTTTATGAATCTGACAGTGTTGAGAGTAATATCAAATCTGGTTGCTATGAAAGACAGAAAAAACAAACTTATCTATGTAATTTAAAATAGTTGAAAAGTCATCATTCCTAGCAATGATCAAGTTGTAACATTCAATAATTTTAATTTAAGAATTTCACAGCAAAGACATAGTAAAAATCAACTAAATAAGAAAGGTATCCTGTAGACAGTAAAAAAGTCAAAGACAAAAAAAAAATAAATGGATCCAACATAAATTTGATTTCAGTTGTGTCAAATTATGATGATTTTGTTGTATGTCTAGGGTGGAAGAGTCTCATCACCAAGTAATGCATTTTGGAGAGTACTCTAACTCTCAAAGATTATCTTCTAAGTTACAAAGAGAAGACAATACATATCACTGGAGAGGATCCATACATTAAAGAAATATTGAGGTAAATGTCAGAATATCACAGAATCACAGCATTTGAAATTAGAAGAAATATTAGCAACCATATAATCTTAAAAAACATTAGGTTAACAGAATCTTCATTATAACATATCCACTGAATAATTATCCATCCTTTATTATAAGTTTTGGGGTGGAAGACTGAGAGGAGAAATCAAGGAGGGGATCCTAATATCTCTGCAGTCATCCCATTTTATGAATTTGCATGTTTTTCCTGACTTTAAGCCTAAATTAGAATCTTTACCACTTCCACCCTTTACTTCTGGTTCTAACCTCTGGGGCCAAGTTTTATATATTATTTTATATATCTTATTTGCCATTTTATGATTTAAATATCTTAGGGATAAGAATAGGTTTTGGACTTGTGATTTCATTGTAATAGGGCACTTTAAGATGAAGAAATTTCTTCTGCAAATATAGGTTGACATATTCTTTACAACTTCTATAGTTTTAGAAATATGTCTGGAATATTGAGAAGTTAAATGAATCACACCAAATTGTAGAGAACATATATGATAGAGATAGGACTTGAACCTAGCTCTTCCTAGCTTTGTGACTGGTTCTTAAATTTTATATTAGTCTTATTTAATATTATTTTATGAAAACACTGGTTAAAAAAGTGCTATGGTCATTAAAATAAACTCTTGAAAATTTGAGGAGAAAGGAAAGGGAAGAATAAGTTTTTCCCCCTTTTGTCTTTTCCTTTATTTCTGTAACAGTTGGACTAATATAGTATTTAAGGTTAAACATAAGAATTTTACCTAAATATTGTCAAAATTTCAAACTTCACATCTGTGTTTTAGAATATTTTAAGAGATGGTTTAAAGACAGCTTGCTGGTGCAGTGGAAGGAGCCCTGGGACTGGCGTGAGGAAGTTGTGGTTCAGGTGTTTCTTAGTCTTTATGACCACTCAACTGTAGCATGCCAGGCTCTTCTATTCTCCACTATCTCTTGATGTCTCTGTTCAACTTCAAGTTCATTGTTTCCATGACATTGTATCAGTCTTCTTCTCTGCTGTCCCCTTTCCCTTTTGTCTTCAATCTTTTCCAATATCACGGTCTTTTTCAATGAAAGGAATAACTTTTAATATGCTTAAAATGGTTAAAATAGTTGTTTCTTTTAGATTTTCAAAATATGACACGATAGTCATTTAGTCAAAAACACTCCTGGAGAGGAAAAAGTACTAGAAAAAAAACTAAAAAGTCTTTTTTATGATGCCTTAAACTCCCCTTCCTTTAATAATGGTAACAAAATAATAAGGACAACTAGCATTTACTTCCAATTAAGCTCATAACATTCTAATTTGTGCATGATTTGAAGGGGTGAAAGTGTTAAATGTGATTGGAACTATTTTCTAGTGAATGATGTTTGCACAATCTCAAATTCAGAATCAATGTATAGGCTTTCCCATGATGGTAATATAAAAGAAATAATTTTTTTTCTGGTGATATAGGAGCCTAGAGTAACTTTTCATCCCAATTCAAATCCAAATCATTGCATGCTCAGTGGTTCAAAGATTTATTGGAAAAGTTCTGCATTGCCCCTGCCTACTTCTAAGGGTGGTTGATACAACATGCGGCTAGTTTCTTGGACTTCTGCCAAAGGAGACAATTCTGGGTTTGTACTTTACTAGTAATAAAAATGAAGCCAGGGCTATTCCTTGAAGGTACATAGTTTTGTTCTGTGATGCCAAATTTCAAAGTAATAAGAGGTATGTAAGGTTTCATTTTCACAGCTGCAAACATGCAAATCCTCTCCCTTTGCAACCATTAGAGATTTCAGAGCAGCTGGACCTCAGTGAAATTATTTTGTGACCCTGCTGGGCCATAATGATATGATTTTTCACTTCATTTGAAACTCACACTGATTTGAGTGAGATTGAAACTGAAGTGAAACGTTCATGGTGTCAAATGACAAGACCTAATGCCAATGGTGGGGGGACAAGGAGGACATCACTAAGTCATTGTTGACTAAAACAGCAGGCTTCACATGTCTGTCAGGCTAAAGTAATGGATTCTCCTCTCCCCTTTTCACTTATATTTCTCTCTCTCAATAATATGAAGTTTATTTGCTCATAATGAAATTGCAAATCACAGATTATTTCAGCCTGCGGTATATTATAATTAATTGACTAAGGCACATTAATTAACATTGAAGGAAATCCTATTGTAATAGCACTACCTCACAGAGATGTTATATCAGATGTTAAAAAATATGAAATAATGTACATGAAGTGCTTTGCAAACCTCAGTCCTCAATGATGCGTTTCCTGTTACCTGCAAGTGAGAGCTCCACCCAAACTCCCTCCCTCCATCCAAAAAAAGTGAATTTTTATTTATTTTAAAAATATCTTCGTACATACTTGTGTGTTTTGCTTTTGTATTTTTATGCCTAGAGCTTGAAAAAATGCTTTTCACATGTTATTTACTTAATAAAATTTTTTATTCATTCATTTCTCCATTCATTGGAAACATGTTTTAAGTGCTTAGACACTGAAAATGATTAGGGTAATAACTGAAAAGAAATGAGAGGTAAATTGGGTCTTTCAGGAAGTCAAACATTACCAGACAAAAAATGGAAAGTGCTAGGAGAGTAATACAGTTTAAAATATATAACTACTAATAATAATCTGACATCACCTTGGTTTATATTTTCTTATGATATTCTGGAATGTACAGGTTCATTTTCAGAAGCTGAAGTAGGAATAAAAGTTTCTCCTCTCATTTTTACACCATTTAGAGCATCTTCCCTCTAATTTGGTGTTCATAGTATAATGGCAAGCACAGAAGTAATTCACAACTTAACTTCAGCTATTAACACCTTGTTTCAGTTCAAGTTTCTTTTGAGCCTTGTATCAAGTCTGTTAAGAAACAGAACAGGAACCTCACAATTTATGAACTCTAGAACTCATGTACTCTTGCAACAGGAAGGGGAGGACATAATGGCCATATAAAAGGAGAATTTGCAGGCTAGAAACCTGAGAAGAGGACTATTGTGGTGCCAGAGTCAAGAAGAAAAAACCTTGTGTTATACTGGCGCTCTCTTTGTTCTGTCTGTGTTAATATTTGTTTGTGATACTTTGTACAGAAGCCCTGGGACCTTACTGGAAGCCCTGAAAGAGGATTTTCTGGTTGTCTGTTTACAGAAGTCCTGGAGGAGGGTTTTGGAGGTCCTTGGACTTTATTGATGATTTGTGCTGACCTATTAGACCTTGTTTGTGGGTCTGTGTTGATTTCTATGTTGATTTGTGCTGACCTCTTGGACCTTGTTGGTGCATTTGCATTGAGTTCTCAGACCTTGTTGGTGGGTCTGAGTTGATTTCACAGGTAGATAGTGAATTGATGATGGTTCCATCAATGCATATGAATAGTATTGTGGCTTTGTTAGGTTTTGTCTTCCCAGAAAAAAGAATTGTGAAGGACTTAAGGTGGACTGGACATTGTGAACTTCAATATGGAAAGGGAACTGGATGAAGAACTGGACAAGGAGCTAGACAAGGAACTGGGAGCTGCCTGCCTTTGTACCCATGTGACAGTTGGAACTGGGACCATGGAAGAGGAACCATGCCAACCTCAAGTGAAGATGAAAGAAGACTTTACTTGGATACTGTGTACTGACTGAGAAGATTGATTTACCATGACCTAGCAGTGGAGAATTTTGATTTTTGTACTTTGTGATTGAACTGAGAACTTAAAGATTTTGTGATTAACTAAATGAAAATACTTTCCTTAAAACTATGTCACCACTTTAGTGAAAACTATGTGGCCATTTTATTGATAAGTTGTTGAGTTGTAACATGTTGAATGCTGAATTTTGATTTTCTGTGATAAGTTGTAACATTGTGAATGCTGTACCTTGATTTTCTGTGAATGTTTTGCTCTAATTTGTTATTGAATAAATAGAGAGTTCACTATACTATATAATCAGAACTTTGAAAGCTGTTCACAACAGCAGTCCTCTGGAAAGCTGCTCATGCTTGGCTTTACACATAGTACAGCAAAAATACAGTCAAATACAAATTTATATATCTTAATGAAATCTATTTATAGTTACAAATTGATATGTTTTTACCATTTATGACATTTTAATATGGTTACAATTGCATAGTTACATATAAGATATACATATATATATATAGTTATATTTATATATCTATATATACTTACAAATTTAAATATAGTTAATCCTGAATAAATGAGAGCTCAAGACAAAAATGATATTTTTCCAGATGTTTTTGGAAAAGAATAGTGTCCTTGGGTAGGCTTATAGAATGGATCCTATGCCAACCATCAGTGGCTACATAAAAATTAGTATCTGTATATCACCAGTAGAGGGTACAGGAGAGTCATAAAAGGGTTTTTTTTGTTTGTTTTGTTTTGGTTGTTGTTTTTAGCTTTACATCACGTGGAGAGATAAGACTGAGTTCTGATCTGTGTCAGTAATGCATTACCAGTTTCTCATTTTGAGAATTTTAGCTCAGATAATGGCAGGTTGTATCAACAATGCAGTATTCACAATGCCTACAGTAACAATAAATATGCTGATATGGTTATTAATCACAAAATGTAATAGGCTCTCTACACGGGAAATATAGCTAGAACATTTATTCAAATACCAGAAAACTGAGTCCCAAAACCAGAAAGTCAAAGCCATCACAGTAGTTATGAAGTTGGCCCATATAGTGAATGTAGTAAACACCCACATTCTTAAGCCTTCAAAACAGCACAGGCTACTTCAGGCAAAGATCTTCCTCCTCACTCATGGCAACTGCTCAGTGTCCTGGTAGCTTGCTCCCAGCAGCTCTGGCCCCCCTCTCCCACAGTTCCTGTCCCTGGTGTTCTCAGCAGGAGTCCTCAGCAGAGATTCTGGCTGGCTCAAAAAAAGGAGTTCGAGCTGTAACCACAGCCACTGCTGCTGCAGCTGCCTCCAGTCACCATCACATGAACTTGGCTCCGGCTTTCTTTTGCTCTACCCCTTCCCTCTACATCATCAAGTTCAAGGGGCATGGAAAATCTTCAAATCCCATTATCATTACATTTGGTCCCGCCACTTTGGGAAGAGTTGTGTGATTTGGCCAGACCAGACTCTGGGAAGCCGTTGATCCCCCTGGCTTTGAAAACCCAGATGTTGGTGCTTCCCTCTCTGGTAACTGAGTGGGTATGGATGTAATGGTCAGATGGCTGGAAACCCATCTACTGATCTGTTTCTTTGTCTGTTTGTAGCTTCTGTTTGTATTCTCTGAAGTTCAGGATGCTGACTTTTTCCCCCTGAACTAGGTAAATGATATATGTTTGATTAAAGTAAGACTTTTAACCCATTTTGAGTTGCTTTCCTTTAGAAAAGCAGGTCTAAGAACCTGTGTTAGCAGTTATCCTGGTTATGCTAGGGTGCTTGCTGATACACAGGGCCAACTGAACTCAAGAAGACAATGGCTACCTTTCTGTCTGTCACCGTGTTTAGCATAGTTTATGACATATAGGAAATAATTGTTGACTGACTGAACTATCTTTCTCAAGTCATCTCCCTCCAATTTGCCACATAAATGACCATTATGAACACATGTAAATCTCTCTCATATTTGAAAAATTTCCACATTTGAGAATCTTAATCTTAAGTCCACCTGATTAATATTTAAAGTATATTGTAGAAATTAGTAGTATGCATTGATTGTCATGATAGTCAATTTTTGGAAAGGAAACTTAATGTAAGCTTTTTAAAAGGAGAGGCAGAAATAACCAAAGTCTCAGTGAATAAAGACAAAGTTGAAGAAAAGATAAGGTAGTACTTGCCTTTTGTACATGATGGTTAATATTATATAGGCTCCTGTAAATATCAAAAAAGCTAAATTGGACTTAGAGCCTGTGCTGACCCAGGCCCTTAGAGAGCCACAATATTGAGTAGTGAAATAAAGCTTACATAAGGAAATATTCATGTTATTCTCAAGTTATTTCAGGGGTGACAACTAAAAGAGGAGGCAAAAGCTAATGTAAACATTTTAGCTTTATGTAAAGTTTGACATGATTTGAGTTAAAGATAAAAGTCAGCACAGAAACATTTATCTTGGCATGTTGCCTCTTACAAAAATGAGAATGTTGGATTAGGTGAACTTTAAGGTATCTTCTAGCTTTAATATTTTATGACTCCCTGACTTTTTTCATCATATAAAGACTTATGAGTATGTGTGTGTATGTGTGTGTGTGTGTGTGTGCGCAACTGTATGCTACAGAAATGTGCACAATTATAGAGAAGTGAATTCTAGGTGACATGCAAATAGGACTAGAAATTTGATCACACATTGCAGAATATTGAAGGAGAAACAAGTTGTATGACCAGCAGATTATGCAAGGAAGGGGGCATCAGACTTAGAGGAAGCATCTGTGAAGTATATGTGAAGGTCGGGTCTAGGGGCATTATATTTAGAGATTCAGAAGAAAAGCCACTTTGCTTATCACTACTAAGGGGAATGCTAAGTTTTGTTTTTCACTCACCAGATTAGCCATTTCCCACAAAATTCTAGTTATACAAAAGACCATGACAAATAATAATAGCTAACAAACTCATTAAACAACAGTTGGAGAAAATATAATACAATAAAATATATTATAATAAGATGTGAAGTGATGACATGATACAATACTATATGATACGATATAACACTATGTGTATATATTATGTATATGTGTATGTGTATGTATATATGACTAAGTGTGTATGTATATATGACTAAATGAGCTATCCAATTGGGAGTAAAATAAGGTTTCAGCTCAAACCAAGACAGAAAAAGACGATGTTATCCTAGGAAGGTTTATTATCAGCAGCTGTAGAATTGTGAACCCTGGAGGCCAAGAACATTATTGGACAGCTCCACATCCACATCTTTAATTCTGAGAGCTCCATTCTGACATTAAAATGTATCTCTTAATCACTGTGATAATTGTAAACTTTATATTGTTTGATGTTATGGTTATAGGTTGGTTTTATATTATAGTTCTAGGATGCCAGTGTGGAGTCACTTAAGCTAAGTGGTCCCAATGCCTATCAAAACACAGAGGCAAAACAGTCTGTACTCTTCCCTTTTTTAAGTCTGTCAGAGAGATAAGGCTTGCGGTGTTTTACTGGATGAATTTCTGACCTTAGGAAAGGGCCTTGAGTCATTTCCCTTCATTTTGACTTAGTTAACATTGTATCCACTGATCAATGGATCTTCTGGCTTTCCACACTGCCTGGAAGAGGGTTCCATATGGCATTGTTCTCAGTTTCTGATGTAACTTTAAAGGGAAACTTTCACAATGTTCAGAGCCTTAGATGTCTTGCAGATGAAAAAGGAGGATGTCCTCAAATTCCTTGCTGCAGGAACCCATCTAGGTGGCAACAATTTGGACTTCCAGATGCAACAGTACATCTACAAAAGAAAGAGTGATGGCATCTACATCATTAATTTGAAGAGAACTTGGGAAAAACTTCTGCTGGCATCTTGTGCCATTGTTGCTATTGAAAACCCAGCTGACTGTTAATGTCATCTCTTCCAGGAACACTAGCCAGTGAGCTGTTCTAAAGTTTGCTGCTGCCACTGGCGCCACATCTATTGCTGGACGTTTCACACCGGGCCCCTTCACTAACCAGATTCAGGCAGCTTTCAGGGACCCTCGCCTCTTGGTGGTCACTGAAACTAGGGCAGATCACCAGCCTCTGACTGAAACATCATATGTTAACCTTCTAATCATTGCACTGTGCAACACAGATTCCCCACTTTGCTATGTGGACATTGCCATTCTGTGTAACAACAAAGGAGCTCACTCTGTGGGTCTGATGTGGTGGATGCTGGCCTGTGAAGTCCTGTGGATGCATGGTGCCATCTCCCAGGAACACCCATGGGAGGTTATGCCTGATTTTACTTCTACAGGGATCCAGAGGAGATTGAAAAGGAACAGCGGGCCACAGCTGAGAAGGCAGTGACAAAGGAGGAATTTCAGGGTGAATGAACTGCTCCTGCCTCAGAATTCACTGCTACTCAACCAGAGGTGGCTGATTGGTCCAAGGGAGTACAGGTCCCATCTATGCCCATTCAACAGTTCCCTACCAAAGATTGGAGTGCTCAAGCAACTACTGAAGATAGGTCTGCTGCTCCTACTGCTCAGGCTACTGACTGGGTAGGAACTACCACAGAATGGTAGTAAGACACAGATGCTCTAACAGTGTTGGAAAAACACTGATGCAAAATAAACGTTGGTTTCTTACAAAAAAAAAAAAGGAAGAAAAAAAGAAACTTCTGTTACCCAAGATTCATCCAAGCCTGTGATCAGTAAGGGACCTCAAGAATATTTCACTACATAAAGGTCTGAGTAGGAATGCCCTATCCTATATGTGGCATAGATTACCTATTCTCAATCAAACAATTTATAGAGTTTATACTTTTGCCACCTGAACTCCAAATATAAGTGTATTTCCTCCTTGACATGTCTAATTCCCCCTTGTGCATCTATGGGAATGAATATTTATCTGTTTATACTGCCATATAGTATGTGTATATGTTTTGTTTGCCTGCTTTCTATGTCTCACAACAATGATTATGCCATTTTCTTGTGTAGTAATGTTCTAGAACCTAGGTATTTGCTTTCATTCTAGATAAAAGGTTAAATAAAAAAATCTCTCCCCTAAAATTCCTTTTTTCTGTGTGTGTCAATGAATTTCTGTACCTCTTTGTATCCATCTCTCTGTTTCTATCTCAATCTCGAATTTTCTGTCTCTCTTGTGTCTGTCTCTGTCTTTTTCAGTCTCTTGTACTAGACATTCTCTTAGCTATCACACAACATATCTTCCTCCATATAGGAGATTTCATGCAGCACAAGGTTGTCTCTCTCAGAACCTTCTTAGGCTTGGATGGTAGCAGGGCTACAATGGTATAGTACTAGAAAAGGCTAATAAGACACAAATTAAAAGAATATACAAAATTGCTAGATGACATATAATTAACAGATTCACAAATTTCTTATACAATGTTTACAGAAACATTGGTAGTCATTCTTAATTGGAAAATAATACCTTAACTACATACCTCATAAGTGTTCAATCATCTCTGCTTGAGGACCTAAATTGAGAAGGAAAACATTACCTCACGTAGTAATCCATGACACTTTTGTAAAACTGTAATAAGGAATTTTTTCGTGACATCAAACTTAAATTTTCTTCTTTAATATTTCCATCCCTGGAAGACTCATATGTACAAAAATATTTATTGCAGCTCTCTTTGTAGTGGCAAAAAACCTTGAAATTAAGGGGCTCCCCATCAATTGGGGAATGGCTAAACAAGTTGTGGTATATGAATGTAATGGAATACTATTTTGCTTTAAGAAATGGGGAGGAGACAAGTCTTCATATTCACCTGGAAAGGCATATTCAAACTGATGCTAAGTGAGAAGGGCAGAACTAGGAAAAATTTGTACACAATCACAGACCCATCATATATGTGACTACCAACTTTGATAAAGTGGACTCTTCTCAGCAACGCACAGGTATAAGACAACTCTACAAGTCTCAAGATGGAAGGAGATATCTACATTCAGAGAAAGATCTAGAAAGACCAGAGTTTAAATGGAGACTGAAGCAATCTACATGCTATCATTCTTTTTAATGTTTGGTTTCTTTCTTTTTTTCCCATTGTTCACTCCATTGGTTACAACCCTTCTATACAACCATACTATTGTACAATGTGAAAGTATTTGCAGATCCTATACTTGATTGCATACTACACTGAGGGAGGCGGGGAAAGGAGTGGAGAAAAATTGAAACTCAGGGGATTGTGGAACTGAATCTTGTAAAGTAAAAGTAAATAAACAAGTCAATGAAAAAAAATGAAAAAATAAAATAGTTCCATCTCTAAGGTAAAAGACCAAATCTAAGACCTATCCCATGTAACATACCTTCAAATATTTAAAAAGAAACATCTATTACTTGAACATTTTCCTCATAAAGGAGGCATCAAGATTCTTTAGGACTTTCTTTCCATCTTTCTGGATGGCTTCCAGGTTATCAAATACCTTCTTATATTTTGGTGCCCCGAGTGAAAATGTTTAAAGAGACCACCCCATGCATATATGAAAAGCCAACATGATATCCTCCTCCCTATGCAGTGTGAAATATTTTTAGCTGCTACAGCATGCTGATGATTCATATTGACTTTAAAATCTACTAAAATATCCATGTTGCTTTCAGATAGTCTCTAACCATTCCTTTACCAGCATATGATCATGAAGATGAATTTACTAGAATTGGCATTTATTTCTATAAAAGTACATCTTGGGGTGTCCAGTGAATAGAACACCAGCCCTGGAGTCAGGAGGACCTGAGTTCAAATCCAGTCTCAGACACTTAACACTTATTAGCTGTTTGACTCTGGGCAAGTCACTTAATCCCAATTACCCTGCCCTTCTCCCTCCAAAAAAACCAAAAATGACATATTATTACATTTAATCCAATGTTCTATCATATTCACATATTTTTGAATCCTATTGCTATCATCCATAGAGTTAGCTAGCCCTCCCAGGTTTGTGATGTCATCAATTTGGATGAGTATGTCATCCATATTTTTTTTAATTCATTGATAAGGATGACAAACAGCACAGATTCAACTGTAGATCCTTTGAGTTCTTGATTGAAGACTTCTCTCAAACTTGAAAATGTACCATGTATGTTTGCATTCTGTTATTTCATAATCCATCAAATTTTAGTTTTGTCCACTCTAAAATAGCTCCATCTTTAAAAAATAAATAAACAAGTGCATGAAGTATTTTATTAAATGTTATGTTGAAATCTAGGTAAACCATATTTCTAGTACTGCCATAATCTATTTATTAAAAAAAATTGTACTGAAGGAAATTAGCTTAATTTGTTATTACATTCTCTGGATGAAGGAATACTGTGTTTTGTTTCGTTTTGTTTTGTTTTTTAATGAGGGAGAGGAGAAGGAAGACCATTCAAGGTATAGGCAACAGTCAGTAAAAATTCGGAGATTTTGTATGGGAAGGATAAGGTTTTGAAGGGGAATTGTTATCCAAGGAACTTAATTCTTATAATGTTATTATTGTGATATGAGTACCAGGACAAGAATTAGACAAAGATAGAAATGTTTTCCTTTAATATGAGGCCCTTTGAATGTCCTCACATTTTTTTGCTCTGCACATTTGTATTCAAATAATTCTGCTAAGATCAATGTACTTAAAGAGAGGTTGTAATGGTTCTGTGACTAATTCTCAGGTACTAATTAAAAATTAAATAGGAATAAATACTACTTGATAGGAATACTCTTTCTGATCTCTCAATATTTCAGTGTCTGCATTACATGCCTCTATGTTTCCACTGCTGACATAATTCATTCTTCATGGAATGTTTGAAATACTATCCCAGCAGGGGGCACTTCAATGACTCTGAGAAAATAATTTATTCATGAATGTTATGTACAGATGATTAGACATCTCTTAAAAAGAAATAGAAAAAATAAGCATTAAATGCACACTTCACCATTTTTAGAATGTTATACAGTTTTCAAATACCATGTACACAAATAATAAGACTGAATTTTGTGGGGCAAAATACTAATCAGTCTCATTATAATGTAACTATCATGTTAGGTTTCTACTGGGAAGTTATATTTAAGTAGGTACAATTTGGCATCAGCTAGTTTAATACTAAGTTGTATTGCAATTGGGTCTTATATTGCATGGAATTTTATGTAGCTAGTTTATCCTAAAGAACTCACATTCACAGGGCTATAATATATCAATTTAGCCACAAGAGCAGTGATGAGCTGAAACCTTATTCTATACTCCATTAGGATAGCACCTGCTTTCATAGGTTTTAGAATCACTTGACATTTGATCAAATAAATTCACACAAAGTTTTTTCCCCCAAGCCACATGGTATGTGATGGTTGTGTCACCCTGGACAAGTCACTAAACCCTCAGTAATCTTAATAAGTCTCTAAGACTTTAAGCAGCAGCAGAATGGTTGAACTGCACTAGGAGAGGGAATTTACTTATTTGAGAGTTCCCCATATCATGGAAATCACAGGTCTAGTTAATTTTTTTTTTCTTATCATATTCCTAAAAGGACTACATTGTCAACTGGAATGATTTTCTTATAATTGGCAATGAAGGTTACTGAAGGGAACATATGAAATACACTGTAATCATGTTGTATTTCGTCTTGTTTGATCCTAAAGATGATGCTATTTTATAAAAAGTACAAAAATTTGGACCCAATTTTCCTTCATCATATTTAGGAAATGTCTATCACCTCAATAATCATTTACTTCATTGATTAAGGTATATTAAGAATACATTTTAAAGACAATGAAGGATTGTGACCCCCATCACTTGAGTATAGAGCTACACAGGAAATCATGTGCATGTAGGTGTATACATGTTTGTATATATATAACAATAATGCAATATTCACAACACCCATGGTGGTTATGATATGTTGGTATAGTTGTGAATCACAAAATGTAGAAAACTCTCCACATGGAGGGCAGAACCAAAGCCTTTATTCAAATACCAGAAAACTGAGTCCCAGAACCAAAAAGCCAAAGTCATTACAGTAGTCACTAAATAGATACACATGGTTAATGCAGTGAACACCAACATTACCAAGCCCTCACAATAGGACAGGCTCCCTCAAGCAGAGATCCTTCTCTCATTCAGGGTAGCTCCTCAGGTTGGTTCTTGGAAGATTTTGCAAAAGTTGCAGAATGAGGGTCTCAGCAAAAGTTGCAGCATTTAGGTGCTCACTGAGAGAAAATCTGACTGTCCTGCTGGTTCTCTTCCTTATATACAGCATAGCTCTTCCCCATTCTGCCCCTTCCTGTTAAGGTGTTAACTACTGTGTTAATTAAATAGCTTAAACAAGGTGTTAACTTGAAACAAGATGCTAAGTGCCTGCTTACTTGCCAATACAAAGGGGTGTGGAAGATCTTCAGATTCCATTAACATTACAGTATATCTGAGTGTATTTTACCAGACCTGGAACTGAGGAAGACCCTCCATCCATTCAATCTGCTCTGAAAAACTATTAGAGATTTGTATAGACCACTGAGATATTAAGTGACTCACTTAGAGGTCAAACATTCAGATTTGTGTGAATTAAGAACTGAACGTGGGACATACTGAATTCTAGACCAGTTCTATACTACTCTTTGTGGATTTATCTCATAGTGATTACAAGGATAATAAGATTTACACAGTATGTTCCTAGACAAAGAGGAGATTAGGTAGAAGGAGAAAGAAACAATAAAGCCTCTACCTGCAAAATATATGATGTTAGGATCCAATTATGCCATTTATTAATTATGGTTTCTTAAGTAGGAATCTCAAGAGAAATATTACATAAGTTATTTTACCCTAGAGTTATGTGATACTGAATTAAATTGGACAACATTTATATATTATAAATATATACTAGCTTTTGGTTATGCAGGAGTCCTCCTTTTTTATTTCTATGTAAGTGAAGATACTTTTGTGTCTCTAGAAAAAGATTCTAAGGTAAGATTAATGATTTTTTTCCTTGGATTCCTTTTGGTCTTTCCAATTGAATAGCCCATAAAATTATATGGATGGCACAGTAGATGTAATGCTGGCCCTGGAGTCAAGAAGATATGAATTTAAATTTGGTCTCAAATACGTACTGGCTGTGTGATCCTGAACAAGTCACTTAACCACCAACTGCCTCGGTTTCCTCAACTGTAAAAATGGAGATAGCACCTACTTCCCAGTATTTTTGTGGGGCTAAAATGGGCTATTTTAATACTGTGACAAAGAAGGAATATAAGAAATACTTGTTACTTTGTGTTATAATAAATAATTTCTCAAAATAATTTTTCTTTATCTGGAGGAAAAATCATTTTAAAGAAAGTACAGACAGCAAATATGATTTAAACTATAAAAAACATTCCAATGGTAAGAAGAAACCAGCTGGGGGACAGGAGAGGGAATGGTAAGCAGAGAGGATATGAAGTAACAGTGTAATTCTGTCCAGAAATCCTATCCATTTCCTAGAGTCTTAGAAATGTGAAAGGTTTTCTTTTCTCCCCATTCTTGTGCTGTTCCTAGAAGCTTCAGCCTTCGTCTTGTTGGTAGGATGGATATTCCAAATTAATTTTCTAATCAGTGTTAAGTAGTTTGAAACCACAATGTGTATGTGTACATGCACATGTGTATGTATGTGCATTAGTATGTAAGTGCACAAATATTTGTGTTTTTGTTTTTTCCTCCTGTCTCAAATATCATTGAAAGCAAATGGAAGAACTTCTTCCCTCCCCCAGAACAAAATATAATAACTCTATCCTTTCCTATACCCCAGTTATGTATTTGTATAGGTTAAAATATACTTTATAGATGGTCTTCATATTCACCTGGAAAGGCCTATACAAACTGATGCTAAGTGAGAAGAGCAGAACCAGAAAAAATTTATATGCAATCACAGACACATCATATGTGTGATGACCAGCTTTGATAAACTTGACTCTTCTCAGCAACACACAGGTAGAAGACAACTCTACATGTCTCAAGATGGAAGGAAATATCTGCATTCAGAGAAAGATCTAGAAAGACCAGAGTTTAAATGGAGACTGAAGCAGTCTACATGCTATCATTCTTTTTCATGTTTGGTTTTCTTTCTTTTTCCCCATTGTTCACTCCATTGGTTACAACCCTTCTATACAACCAGACTATTGTACAGTGTGAAAGTATTTGCAGATCCTATACTTGATTGCACGCTGCCGTGGTGGGGGGCAGGGAAGGGAGTGGAGAAAAATTGAAACTCAAGAGATTGTGGAACTGAATTTTGTAAACTAAAAGTAAATAAACAAGTCAATGAAAAACATATATACTTTGTATTTTATATCATTGTGCCATAACTTTTGCCATCTTGTATAAAATTTGACTTATGTTACTCATCCGAGGTATGACTGTTTTGTACGTTGATGCTCTTCTCAAACACTGTACAGCAGCATTTATTTCTTTGCAACCTATGGCTTTATAAATTATTTTTTTAATTGAACCAGGCAAGGCTACAACGGTTAACGATTATATTTAAATCGGTATAGCAGCATCTTTCCCTTGCAATCTGTGGTTCTATGGTGAACCCCATCCCCACTCCCTGTCTTGATGGAACTATGAATTTCTAGGTATTCCCCTTCCCTTACCTTGAAGCTCTCATCTCCCATCCTCTTTTATTACTTCTTTCCAACTGGGAAAACTACAAGTCCCATTAGCCTCCATGACAATAAAGGACTGCATAGGGAGATACAGGATAGAAAAATGGGGAAAATGAGGAATAAGTCTCACAAGGTCAAAGACAATACTGGAAAAGAGAAAGAGAAATAAGGAGACATTAACACCATTAATATGAATTTTTTTTTTCCTTCAGTCCTGCAAATTATTCCAGGCTTAATCCTTATACTAAACTAGGAGTTGTGCTTTAACTTATTTTTTATCCTCTGCTGAATCTAGTATCCATTCTTCTACACAGACATTGTCTAAATAATGCTGCTAATAGACCTACTCAGAATGAGACTGGTAATTAAGACAATTCCCACCATGTAACTTTGGTTTCACTCAATTTGTTTCCTTTTCCTTTGGAACCTAGTAATAATGAATTCAGAGCTAGCAAAACATACTGTTTGAAACTGGAAAGCCTCCAGAAGAAATAAGGGGATCAAGCTCTATACATACATACACACATACATATATATATGTATTTATGTATATTTATATATGCATAAATATGAATGTGTATTATATGCATGCATATGTATGTATATGTATATAAACACAGCACACACATAATACAAATGTGTATATATATATATATATATGTATGTGTGTATACCTATCTGTTTATCTATCTATCTATCTATCTATCTATCTGTTACTATAGATAGAAAGAGTGCTAATAGGAGGAGGGTCATTCCACTTTAACAGGAATAGCAGTCAGATCCATGAACTATAATAACCAGATTGGTCTTTTTTGTAGTGAAGTGCAGACCCTTGAGGTAACTTTATTTATTAGTTTTCACCTTTTTTTTCCTCTCCTGTAAACACTACTACAGGTAAGGAATGAGTATAGAGAGACTACTTCTTAGTTTGAGAAAAATCTCTAAGTATTATGTTTATAGAAATCTGAAGGTACAGGTGAAGCACTGTCTATGATTGTTAAAATTCATATTCCTTTAGAGATCAGTGTAACATACAGAGTTGGGGTTCTAAGCCACAGAGCAGCAGAAATAGCCAGTATGAAGACATTAGCAAAAGGCTACCATTGTGGAAAAAAAGAATCATACCTAGAGTATGGAGCGTAAGCTAAGAATTATTTTATACTTCTGGCCAAGATGTCTTCCTAAACATGAGTCAGATGTTCCCTTTCCCATCCCCAGCTCCCACATTGAAAAAAAACTTTGAGATCTTTCCACATCGAATAATGTTAGCAAAATATAATTAAAAACTACAGTAGGCACAGCTAGGTGGTGCACCAGCCTTGGACTCAGGAGGACATGAGTTCAAATCCAACCTCAGAAACTTGATACTTACTAGCTGTGTGACCTCAGACAAGTCACTTAACCTAAATTGCCTTATCCCCTCCAGAAACAAAAAAGAACTAGAATAAAAGACTTCTTCCACTGTAGTACTGCATGAGACCTCAGGCAGAAAGGTGATTACTAGTGTGCCAGGGACAGGTGTAGCCAGTGAGGCTTTGTATCTTTTTATTTTTTTAAATTTTATTTTAGTTTACAACATTCATTTCCACAAGATTTTGAGTTACAGATTTTCTCCCCATCTTTCCCCCACCCACCGTCCCAAAACAGCCATCCCAGTGTATCACCCCTCCCCCAATCGACTCTCTCCTATGTCTTCCCCCCTCCCCCTCTGACCTTTCCGTAGGGCAGGATGGATCTCCCAACATCAGTGCCTGTGTATCTCAAGTTCCAGTTGGATGTAGTTAACAATAATAATAATAATAATAATTGCATATATGCATATATATTTTTAACATTTGATTATAGAACTTTAGGTTCTAGATTCTTTCTCTTCCTCCCTCATCACCCACCCCCACTGGAAGGACAAGCAATCAAATACAGGTTGAATATGTGAAATTACGCAGAACCTCTCCATAGTGAGCACATTGATTACAGTGAGAGTCTG
>CM053580.1:341612610-341632420 GCA_028627135.1 Pseudochirops cupreus | reverse complement strand
CTGGGGGAGGGGGGAAACACTGGGATGGCTGTTTTGGGGTGGTGGGTGGGGGAAAGACGGGGAGAAAATATGTAACTCAAAATCTTGCGGAAATGAATGATGCAAACTATAATAAAATTTAAAAAAAAACTAACAATTTAAATAAAATGGATCACAAAGTATATAAGGATGTATATACATATAGATGTATATATTATTTATTTACATATATATACACATACATATATTTATACATACAGACATATGTGTGCATTGTTTGTATATGTATGTGAGTGTGTGTGTGTTTGTGTGTGTGTGTGTCTGTGTGTGTGTATGTTTCCTGGGTTAACTGAATAGAAAATGGAAAATTTAAATAACACAAACTTAAAAAAAAGGTAAAAACATCAGAAGAAACCATAAATAAATAAATAAATACCCCCAACAGAAAGCAAAACAAAAAAGACAATGAATGCAAATATAGGAGTTTCAGATTTCAGTAAAATTTGTCTAAGCTTCCGAAGAGTCATACAAGGGAGAAACCCTATAAATGTTATCAGCATGGAAAAGAGTTCAGAAATCAATCAAGTTTTAACGTCATAAAATTCACAGGGAAATATTTAAAAAGTCCTCTAATTTTCAATTCTCTTCTATGTTCTGTTTCACTCATTAGACTATAAACTCCTTGAGGGTAGATACTATCTTTTTGCTTGCACTTTTATTCTCAGAACTTAGCTCAGTGACTGTTACATATAATATATTTAATAAATCATTGTCAATTTGAATTTTTCAAATACATGCTAACCTACTTTCTTTCTTCTCTTCAATCTGTATTTCATTATAGGTATTATGAAACTGAGAGATTGAAGGCATCTCATACTTAATAAATGACAGAGCCAGGATTCTATCTCAACTAGTAACATCATATTCACAATTCCAAGTTCAGTACTATTTCCACAACATTTCCTATTTGGTATTGCTTTTGACTTTTGTTCTATTTAATCAATGATCAGGCTTCCTACAGATCACCAATTCAGAAAATATTCATGTGAGACAGAAAAAAAGTGTTCTGAAAATTGTCTGATCTTGTAATGCCAAGCAAAGGCTACTTCTAAGGTTCGGATTACCAGCATAGTACACCCCATCTATTCAGCAAACATTCACAGAACAGAAAAAGTCAAAATACAGTGAAATTTGTTCCTTTAGCAAGTTCTCAATTCAATCCAAGTACTACTCCACCCTTAGACAGTACATTCATTTAGTCAGTCAAAAGTCTCTTCTCAAATGGAGATTAATCTCCAACCATAAACAAAGTACATTCATTTGGTCAATTACTCAAAGCCTTCCCACCCCTGAATCTCAAAAGGGGCAGGAGAACACATAAGGTCATCCTCCCTTAAGTTAACAAGGTTAAACTTAGCATTGAATACCCAAGGAAAGGTCTTTCTTTCATCTTCACTTGAGGCAAGCCCTCAGCAATCAGTTCTTGGGGAGACAAGGCTCAACAAAACCATAGCCAGTGTCCTCATCAAGTCACTGTCTGCCTGTAGAACAGCCCCAAAACCCCTGAAAACATCAGCAAGGCCCTCTTCCAGGATTTCTGTAAACATACAACAGGAAAATCCTCCTTCAGGGCTTCTGAACCAACAGCCAGGTTCCAGGACCTCTACAACAGCAGCACTGTCCTTCACCATCAGGTGAATCTGGCAAAACCACATCAAAACAGACAGACAAAATACCGCCATCATAGCCATGCCTCCTCAGTCCTTGGCAGTTCCAGGTGGTAGTTCTCAAAGTCCTGGGCAGCTCCCATGGGCTCTCAGCTGCCTTTCTCTCAGCAACTCAGGCTCCATGATACTGGATACTGCTCTCCCAACATCCTTCTGGCCTTCTCTAGGCTTGGGCCTCTCTCGCAATTTACAGCTCCTCCCAGTTCATCCCTCTATCTTCACATCAACAAGTCCATCCCACAAATGGGATTCACAAGCTCTGAGTTTTAACATTCAACCCAAAAACCAAGCCAATACAGGGGCCTCTCCAACTTCCACTACCAAAACAGGTCTTGAACCTCTTTCTTGGCTATCTCATTCAAGAAGGTTATGCAGGTATGTGGAAGAAGACTAGGCATTTCATAGGGAGAGCTAATTCTTAATGTGTTAGGTCCAATTAATTCCCTATACATGAAGTCACAGGCAATTGGATGTCAACTAGGACTCTGGAAGTTTCAGCAAGAAAAATTGAAGATAAAGAGAAGATATAGGGAAAGGTACCTCTATCAGAGAAAGTCAATTGTAAGTCTAATAAGTCTAGGTTCAGAAAACCAGAGGTTTTACTGGACTACTACAAATGTATAGCAAAAAAAATATTGCTAGGGATTATCAAATACTTAAAGAGTATAGCTTTGAACATTTGCTTTATTTCAGGGTTTAAAAATACATTTGTTTTTAAGGGGGATTTTTCCCCCTTGAGCAATGAATCCAAGCTTTTAAAAGACATGCACTTTATGAAGTTAAACTGACTGCCCTAGAGTTTGCTATAAACAAAATATATGTTAGGTTTATTGGGAAGAAGAATGGTATTTTTCCCATTTCTTTCTTTTTTTTAGAAAGTTGTTTGAGGAAATGTTAGTAAAGGCATACTACTTTTGGATCATGAAAACTTTTTTTTTGTACTTAAGTCTTAAATTAAAAAAAAATCATGGGAAAATATTTGCTCACTGCATTTACATTACCTTATTGCATTACTAAAGGTATGAACATGCTGTGATGCTTCCAGGTTTATGTCATACCACATTACCATGTAGGTGAACCGCAAACAACGAAATGAACTAATCATTTTAGCTGAATATATTCAGCACCCCCCCTCCAGAACACACACACACACACACACACACACACACACACACACATACACACAAATACTGTGTGTATATAAATACAAAACACACTTACATATTTTTTTACTTATAAAATGGTTTTGGCTATGCATTTGTGTATTTCAGCATTTAATTGCTATGAAATGTGAACTTCTGTCATTTCATTTTTATTATGAAGATTATTTTTAGGTTATGATTTTCTTGAGTTAAGATCAATGATTCTCTAATATGAACAAACATTTCACTCATATTGTTAATGTCTTATCTAGTAGCGTAATATATTTCTTTTTTAGACTATCTGTAGTATTCTGACAAAGCCATTATTTCTCAACTATACAGATAACTGAGTGAAATTTATAAGAAGACATGTCATTCCCTAACAGATAAATAGCCAAAGGATATGAACAGATAATTTTCAGATAAAGAAATTATAGCTGTCTACAGTCACATCAAAAAATGCTCTAAATCACTATTAATTAGAGAAATGGCAATTAAAACAATTCTGAGGTACCAACTTACATCTATCAGACTGGCTAATATGACAGAAAAGGGAAAACATTATTATTGGAGAAGATGTGGGAAAATTGGAACAATAATGCATGGTTGGTGGAGTTGTGAACTCATCCAAGCCTTTTGGAGAGTAATTTGGAACTATGAGCTAAGGGCAATCCAACTGTGCATAACCTTTCATACAATAATACCATTGCTAGGTCTGTATCCCATATAGATCCCAAAAAAGGGAAAAGGACCCAAATCTACAAAAAATATTTATAGCAGCTTTTTTTATGGTGGCAAAGAATTGAAAATTGAGGGGATACCCATCAGCTGGGGAATGGCCAAATAAGTTGTGGTATATGAATATAATGGAGAAATGACAATCATGTGAATTTCAGAAAAACCTGGAAAAACTAACATGAACTGATGCTAAGTGAAGTTAGCATAACCAGAAAAATATTGTACACAGTAACAGCCACATTGTATGATGACTAACTTTAGTAGACTTAGCTGTTCTCAGCAATGTAATAATCTAAGACAATTCCAAAATACTTATGATGGAAAATGCTATCCACATCCAGTGAAATAACTGTGGGATTCGAGTGCAGATAAAAGTATACTATTCCATCTCTCTACCTCTCTTTCTCTCTGTCTTTCTCTTTCTCTGTGTGTGTCTCTCTCCTATTTCTTTCTTGTGGTTTTCCCTTTTGTTCTGATTCTTGTTTTAAAACATGACTAATGTGGAGATACATTTTATAGGATTGTACATGTATAGCCTATATTGGGTTGCATGCCATCTTAGGCAGGGGAAAGGAAAGGGAGAGGGAAAATTTAGAATTCAAAATCTCATAAAAGTGAATGCTGACAACTAAAATATACATATCAATAAATTTCTTTAAAAATTTATTTGTATTTTCTGAGTCCACATCCTTCTTGACATCTAGTAAGAACTCAATCTTCTTGGACTTACGTGAACTAAGACTGAGTGAAGTGAGAAGAACCAGGAGAACACTGTACACAGTAACAACTACATTGTATGATGATCAACTATGATAGACTTAGCTTTTCTCAACAATACAATGATTTAAGACAATTCCAAAAGACTCATGATTGAAAATGCCATCCACAACCAGGGAAAGCATTATGGAGTCTGAATGCAGATCAATGCATACTATTTCCAATTTCATTTATTTTTTCATGGTTTTTTCCCTTTTGTTCTCTTCCTTTTTTATAGCCTGACTAATGTGGAAATATATTTAACATAATTGCGTATCTATAACCTATACCAGATTGTTTGCCATCTTAAAGAGGAGGGAGCGGAAAAAAGGAGGGGAGAGAGGGAGATAAAATTGGAACTCAAAATATCATAAAATGAATGCCAAAACTATCTATATATAATTGCAAAAAATAAAATACTATTTATAATATAAAAATAATATTAGTAGTAAATACCTTTACTAGGAAAATATATAATATGGTTGCAAAATAATTTCTGTTTTTTTATAAGATAAAGCATTGCAGCTTTTACTATAAATTCACTTTTAGTCTGTCATGGTGACTATTCACCTTCAATTCATGCTTGTTATAGTGGGTTACTTTTACTAGTTTAAATGGAGAGAGACAGACAGACAGAAAGAAAGAAAGATAGAGAGAGACAGAGACAGAGAGAGACAAAGACACAGAGACAGAGAGAGAGAGAGAGAGAGAGAGAGAGAGAGAGAAGGAGGGAGGGAGGGAGAGAGAAAGAGAGGGAGAGAGAGAGAGAGAGAGAGAGATTTTCAAGATCGGATTTTCTTCATTCATTAATAATTGTTTCTAGGTTCAGAATATTTGCTAGGTAGTCACTGCATAGCCACAATACAAATACAATGAATAATGAAGTTTAAAAAAGTTAATAAAGTATTTTTTTCTTCTATTATTCTTGTTAAGTCAAATAAGGCTCTGAAATTGTTTTTGTGCTGTTTGATGTTATTGGCACCTTGAAAGCATTCATACATATCCTTGTGGATTAAACTCACTTTTTAAAATCCTCATTAGCTAAATTTTTAGTTGAGATCTCTCATTTTGATTGACGTTAATTTAATACAGTTATAATTTTGAAGTCCCTTAATAATCCTTACTATATGGATCTGATTTATCCATTAGATTCATCAATTATATTTAAGTGAAAGTGCCATTTTCCTCTGCATTCACATTCAGTAAATCATTCCACAAGTATTTATTAAGTACTTCTGATGTTCCATGTATATGTTATAAGAAAGTGGTAGGGTAAGATAGCTCATAAGTGTCAAGTATTCTTCTACCCACAACACTCCTGAGCGCATAATTGCATAAATTTTTAACAACATAAATAAAAATACAATAGAACATAGATAACATTTGTTTAAGTCAACATGAGGCCCACAGTGAACCTTATATATTGGTTAGGGCCCCTGTTTTGATATGACTTTAACTCCACTGGTTTAGTGAATAGAGAGATGACCTTCAAGTCACAAAGGACTGTGTTTGTGTTCAATACCTGGTACTTCCTGCCTGGTTTCATGAACCTAGACAAGTTGCTGAATTTCTCAGTATCTCAGGCAGTTTCTTTAAACTAAGTATCACAGTGCTGGCACTGACCTACATTGCTAGAAGAAATTCTGTTACCAGAAATTCCCCATTCCAATGAACTCATATGTCCAGTCTAAAATATTTTTAAAAAGAGAGATAACAAGGGTGGATTCATTTTTGTATTATTACAGTAAAAAAAAAAATAGCTGAGATTTCACTGACATACGAATGACTCTTTCTATGCTTTACTGGAGGGAAGACTGAAATTATTGTCAAAACCATAAATCTGCCCTAAACTCCCTTTAAATGATGAGCATCTCTGTGTTTATTTTGGTAAATTGGTCTTCAGAATACAGCTGTATAATTCACTGCTGGTTGCACCCTCCAATTCTTTTTAGTTAATACAACTTGCTGGAGTTTGGCTAGCATTGTCTTCAACATCAAAGGGTAAAGCAAGATACCACAAAGGGACATTGGAGGAGGCCTTTGGAGGAGATATATGTATAATTAAAAACACAAGAAAGTGTGTTTTTCTTTGATTACTAATATGACCCAAAAGCACTTTTTAAAACTTACTCAAAATACTCAATCAAGAACAAAAAAGGGGAAAAATACACCCTCAAAAATACTGACTGATATTAAAGTATGAAAGCATCTATATTTGAAAACATGAATCTTGTTTCTCTCAAACGTAATCAAACTTCTGGAAAATGAAAAGTTCATATTTTATTATGAGTTATTGCAATTCTGACACTGCTAAGGTAAATAAATATACTACCAACTACAGTTATTTCTGATGAAAAATTTAAAAATCAAGTGTATCTCTCTTCTTTCTGTATTTAAGATTCTGTACACCTACCATGAAATATATTATTTTTTAAATGGCATCCTTGGGCAAATTTCTAAGATCCAGGACAAGCAAGATGCTAAATTAATCATAGAAGAATATTAATCTTAATATCCTGGATGTGAGATGCTAAAGAATTAATTATTTTTTGCAATGAGTAACTGAGAAAACAGGAATAGCCTAGAAAATTCATGCCTTTTAACCTTTCCAAAGGGAAAGGAAGCCTTGGGCTGATGAAGAAATTTATTAAGTAAAGAATTTATTTAGTATCTGGGCAGGTTAGGTCTTATCCTTTGAGCACATAATAAAATACTCAGGTTTCAATTCAATATAACTTCATTTTTCTGGGTTACTCCCATGTTGCTTTATTGCCCTGGCTGAAAGAGTAGTTGATATCTACAACAGTCAGGAGTGTTTCTAAAAAAAAAAAAAAAAGAAATTTCTCAGACAGAACAAATTGGTTCCACATTAGTAAACACCATAAGAATTTGATTGTCACTGGTTTTCCTCTCAAAGCAAATGTTTTCCCTTGGCAGTGGGAAAGATTGTTTATGGGATATTTCATGAGACTTAGAGTAAAAAAAAAAAAAGATAGATCTTAGTTCTAATTCTACCTCAGATTCTTGAGAGCTTTGTAGCCCTGAACAAGTCACTTAACTACTCTCAGTCTTCCTCTTCTGAAATAAAAAAAACAATGAGAATAATAATAACACTTTCTTCTCAGGATAATTATGAGGTTGAAATGAAATATATATACATTTTTTTGCACATTTTAAAATACTACATAAATTTTGGCTATAATTATATGGGATTTTAAAGCACTAATATAAATTACTAATAAAATTCCTTAACTTTTTTTTTTCTCTGAGACATACCAAAATTCTTTGGAAAGGAAAAAGAAACATAAATATCCACAGCCTGGGAAAAGTTCTCAGTATCACACTGAGGTTTAGCTCTGTGATAATTCTCCAGGCTTTGACAACTTGTACAAAATATTTGAGGAACAGAGATGAATACATGTGAATTCCAAATAAAGAATTGTTTACTCAAAGTTAATAATGTTCAGCAGTTTAAAACAAGCTAATAATAACTGTAACATGAAGAGATTACTAAGTGGGGTTTTCATTTTTGACATTCAATGATCTGACTCTATGAGGCCCAAAATGATACTTTTGCCTCCTTTGTCTAAGAAGAAATTAATTGTTGTTTGTCTAAAAAGGAAGAAATTGAGTGTAGATATCAGAACTTAGAAATATGATGAATGTTCTTTCACTTAGATATATTTTATTTTTAGTTCTACCGGCATACTTTTTGAAGCATCAGTGTTATTATACTGAACAGCACTTGTACAACATTATTTTAAGTCAAATTCAATACCCTATTATCTTCTAAAAGTGACTGAGAGTATAGTTCTCAGATCATATTCTCTTTCCTGACTTTTAGCTCTCATGCTTTGGTTTCCAGAGATCTAAAGTTCAATGTTATGGCATTTTATTTTTTTGCTTTGTTGTTTACTCTTAGACACAACCACTAATTCCCCCATCTTGCCAGAACTTTCTCTACTGATTTTTTTTTTATTAAATTGCATTTATAAATATATGATTGTTATGTATTAGTTTATGGGTTATCATCCCCCCAAAAGTTTTGACTTCTAAAGTCACATGTGCTCCTTTACCATTTGAATTCAGAGATGGATATATTCTTTGACACTGGCGAACATTTCTAATAAGGGCAGTTCTCTATCTTTGATGTCCCGTTAAATATGTCATAGGTTTATAGATTAAAGTTATCAATGATTTTTTTTATCTTGTGATATTGTCCTTTCTAACATTATTCCTATCACTTCTTAATTTACATCTGTTCTACTCTATGCATATATGGTCAGATCTCCCTTATCTTACTCCACAAACAACAAAACAAAACCAACAAAACCTTTCACCTTGGCTTTACCATCCTCTCAAAGTTCCTCTATTTCTTTCTCTACTCATAATCAAACTCCTAGAAAAAAATCATAAAAGCTATCTACACATATTTCTTCCACCTTCTAACCTCTCACTTACTTCTCAATCCATTGCCATCTAAATTCCATGCTCAGTGTTGGAATAAAACTGCCCTCTCTCCAAGGACACCATCACTGAGTTCTTTATTGCTAACTCCAAAGTCCTTTTTTTATTCTCCAAACTTCTTGATCTGTCCACAACTTTGATAGTGCTGATTACTCCCTATTTCTGGATACTAAATCTTCCCTGCATTTTTCTGATACTGCTCTGTTGTGGTTTTCCTCCTACTACTCTAATATTTTTTAAAACACAATTATCCATATACCGTCCCATAATTGTGGTTATACTACAGTCATGGACCTTCTTTTTCCTCTACACTCTCCCTGTATTCTCATCTCCTTTCACATTATTTCAATACAGATTCCTCCAATAGATGGTTAGTACTACCTGTCCCTGAAGATACTTAGAACATATTTTGTTGGGGTGGCTAGGTGGTGCAGTAAATAGAGCACCAGCCCTGGAGTCAGGAAGACATGAGTTCAAATCTGGCCTCAGACACTTAACACTAGCCATGTGACCTTGGACAAGTCACTTAACCCCAATTGCCCTATATTCCACCCTCCAAAAAGCAAAAAAAAAAAAAGCATGTATCTTGTGCCCTCTGTTGTGCCCTCTGAGTATAATGTAAGTTTCTAGAAAACAAGAGTTATATAATTGTCATATCAGTAGCCTCAATGCCTTTCAAAGAGCCTAGCAGATAGGAATGATGAATGATTAATTGTATGATTTTTACTATATGCACCATTTTTGGACTAGATGTGTGACTTAATTTCAGAAAGAAAATGATGAACTCTGAAAGCAACTTGAAGTATATGTGTGTATAATTAATTGATGTAATTTTGCTTGCCTTCTCAGTGGGTGGGGGAGAGAACTTGAAACTGAAATTTATTTTTAATATAATATTAAAATAAATAAATAATGGCTAGAACTAATTCTGTTTGTTCTTCAGGAAAACATTTAAGAACGAAACTGGAAAGAGGAAAATATTTTTTTTCTTTAAAAAGGAAAGATCTGTCAATAATAAACTATTTTTTATGTCAATAACTGTGCAGTCACTGCTTTTGAATTCTAATATGAGAGTTTCTGATAAACTGCATGAATGAGTAGAAATAATATTCAAGAAAAGAGGTAGGAAAAACAGATGTACTAGCTCAAGTATACCAAAAGGGTCTGCTGGGCTTGCACATTTGGAAGTCACTAAGGTTCAATTCTCAATCTATCCAAGGAGATTAGAAAATGATAGGAGAATGTAGGGGGCACTGTCAAGGGCTATGAGGGGTCTGCCATGGGTGTACTCTGAGGGGGTCTTCATTCCATGGGCATGAATCCAGGCTGGGCCCACTATCTGAGGAAGCTGACTCTCCACCCCCTATTACTCACCCCTTGTGCAAGGGAAGCTTGGAACTTTCTGACCATCTCTGAGACCCTGGCCACTTGTATGATACAGATGAAGTAGTAACCATGATACAAGAGAGCAGGGTAGTGTCCCACAGGAATGGCCTTCTGAAGGTTGCAAGTTAGACACCTCATGCAGCAAACAACATGAAGTTTCCCATGAGAAAGTATGATGTAAGTGCTTTAGCTATAGTGTATAAACTTGAATCCTCAGATGCTTATTTGAGACTTGATTAGCAGGCATGTAATAAACATATGAATGCTTCCAATCTCTGCCTGGCCCACAGACTCATTATTCACACTCCCTCATTTTGGTTGGAGCTGCAAGTGCAGGCAACAGGAGAATATTATGGATCTTATAACTACAAAAGGGAGTAACTGAGAAAATAATTTTCAATCTCTGTGCCTACATTTCAATTTGTAGAACATCCTTCAGAGAATAATCTATACTTACTTCTAGAGCAATCTCAATGAAGGCAAGAGAAGTGATCAGGGAGATTTTAGAAAGCAGATCAACAATTTATATTCACACAATTTACTGAAACTTATAGAAAATGCAAATTCCTACTCTATTATTTTTGTTAACTTAAAACAAAGAGTTTTATTTATTAGAATAAAATGAGAAATTTAAAGTCCTCAACCAAGCAGCTCTTTTTCTATGGTTTAATTTAACATAAATTTATACCTAAAATTTATTACATATTCTCATGTTGCATACTCATATGTTAACTTGATTGTATTTGATAAAAAATAAAATCATTACTTTAGACACATATTATCATCACCAGAATAATTTGTTGCTGTTTTTCTCATCACTGTGTAGATTTCTTTGTTGTAACTATATAGTTGGGCTTATTTTTATTATTTGTCACTGCAAAAGTTCACAGTTCTTAAATGTAAAATTTTAATTTTATTTTACTCTGATTTGTATATTTTTTTCAAGAAAAAATATTTATATCTAAACACAGAAAAAACAACTTTAATGTGTCTGGGTCATGTTAAAAATTTTTATCAGATATCTTAGAGGAGGTTAAGAAATATGAGTGGTCAAAATAATTTAGTACATAAGCCTTAGGTTCTATATCTAAGATTCATATAGCTTCTTAGAACTTATTTCCTGTGGGTTCCATTTCAAAAGATAGTATAAAATCATCTTTCTTTCTTTTCATTCCACTCTATGAATTTAGAATTGTAAGCCATGATCTATCACTTTTGCCCTCAACTAGGTGGTGAATAAAAATGATCAGATGTTTAATGATATTGTGAGCATGCATTAATGAGTAATGTAGAAATGTAAGAGGTTCTCTTTTCTTCCCATACTTCCATTTCTACTGTATTAAAGATAAGTGTGCACTATGAAATTGAGTAATATTTTTAGTTCTTCAAGGTTTGGGTAAACATACTAGAAAACAATGAGAGCAAAAATAATTTTTGATAAAGGGAGAAAGGAGGAACACATAGCAGAAACACATTTACTGGAGAAATTTATTAATACAACCCAGTAAGGGAATGTAAGAGTGCATTAGGCAAGTAGATCTGTTAAAAATGACCATATGGGCTCAGAAAAGTACCCCTATAATAAAAGCTCAGCCCTAATTAGATGTAATTGAGCCCTCTTTGTTCAGCAAGGTAAAATGCTGAGCTCTGTCTGCTGTTTGACAGGACTACTTACATTTCCAGAATTTCTGTCATTCGGTCTGTGCTCTATACTGGAATATTGCCAAAACTAAAAGTATGCCCTCACTGTTCTGTTGCCTCATGTGACTCACTGAAGAAAGCAATACTTTCTCTTGTGGCCTTTTAAGTGTGTTTTTGGAAGGAATCTCACACACACACATCATGGTAGAGAATCTGTAGGGTTAATATTTCTAAGAAAACCAAAGATCAAACATGCCTAATTATAATGAATCAGAGTTCTCATTTTGTTGGTCAAGCATATTTTAATAATAATCCTTCACATACCTCTACCCCCCACACACACACATGCACATGCAAACACATGCACACATGTGCACATACACACTAGTGGGATGGAACTATCCATTGGTCAAACTCTGTAGGTAATTCAGGAGAAATTTGCTCAAGCTGAAAATGGTTATAGCAGTGCCAACTGCCAACCACTGTGGCAGAGAGATGGAACTCTGGATATGGGAAGAAACTAACAAATGTCTGGCTCCTGTTTGAATCTTTGAACCATTGCATCACTACTATAGTGAAAAGGAAGTAGTAGAGGGAAATTTGTTTTAAAGCAAACTATAAAATGCCTTATGGAAGCTGTCTCTAAAAGTAAGTTTCACTTACTTATAGGGAATATGAAGGTCTGTTTGGATGTGATCCCTACAGCCATCAGATCCCAGGCAAACTCTCTGGGTATCTTATCTTGCTTTCCTGGGCTTCCTTCCAGCTGTCTAAGTTAGGAAGAAGAGAGAGCACTTGATTAGTGGGGCTGGTTCCAAGCAGTTGAATTAGAGTATCAAAGCTGGAAGGGACCTTAAAGATAATTTTTTCCAACCCTCATCATTTTGTAGTTGATGAAACAATAGTTAAGAGTGATTAAGTGATGCAAGTTAGTGAGTGGAGTCAACATTAGAACTCAGGTCTCCTCATTACCAGTACTAATTTTTTAAAAAATATTTTACTAATATACCAAAGGCAAGAGTCTATGCCATTCTTTCGCCATTTAAAAATATTTCTGAATATATTTGAGAAAAGAAATATTTTTTTCTAATTTGGCAATTGATTTTTCTTCCTATAGGTATGATATAACAATTTTTTTTTCCTCCTATGGATTTCTAAAGCTGGAACTTTGTTATGTTTTCATGACCATGAGGACAAAAAGAGGTGTTCTTGTAATGAGCTGTAGATCTAGTGTTAGAATAATTTTAAATCAATGATGTGTGAATATTCCAAATATAAATATTAGTTGACATTTTACATTAATTAGATCTATTTTTATATTTTAAAATTTATTTCATTGAATATTTCCTAATTCCATGGAAAATATTTCTGATCTTTTAAAAAAAAATATATGAATTCCAAATTCTCTTTCTCTCTCCCTCTCCTCCTTCAGAAGGCAAGCAAGTTTATTTTTATTATACACATAGGATCATGCAAAACAATTCCACATTAGCCATGCTGCAAAAGAAAACAGGAACAAAATAAAATCAAAAATAAAATTTAAAATGTATGATTTGTCAATTCTCCCCCTCGAGATAGATACCATTTTTCATTATGAGTCCTTTGGAATTATTTGTCTGGATCAGTGTAGCTAAGTCTTTCAGAATTGATTATCCTTACAATATAGTTGGTCATTTATTTTTCAGATACAATGTCACCTCAGTAGTTCTTAAGAAACAAAACTTTAAAATGATCATATAGAATTTGACCAAGTTTTTTGGACTCATGTATTTGTGGGACAAGTAACATCAAATTCATTTATTTTATTTGGAAGGAAGAAACATTTTGATAAAGGCTATTTCTGCTTTAGATGCTTATGAAACTGGTATTTTATATGTGGCTTTAATGACTTGAAAAATGTGAAAAAGTGCCAGAGCCAAGATGGTGAAGGAAAAGCAGGAACTTGCTTGAGCCCATGAAACAACGACCTCCAATATCTGTAAAAAATTTACTCTAAACAAATTTTGGTGCTACAGAAACCAGAAAATGACAGAGTGAAACAAATCTCCCATTGAAGGCAACTTGGCAGGTGGACAGAGAGGGTCTATTGCACCAGGCTGGGAGCAAAGCATAGTCCCTCATGAACCACACAGGCAAAGACTCACCAGAGTAGACCTCAGGGGACTGAATCACTGGCAGTTGTGGCAGTTTCAAGAATTCTCAACCAATAAAGATCAAAGAGAAAATAAAAGGTCATGGGGGAAACAGACTTGGGAGAGAGAAGAGTGGGTCTGGCTGCTGCCCCCAGGGATGGCAGAGGTGGCAGCAGCTGGTGTAGTAGCAGCAGGGCAGCTGCTTCCTGACCTCCAGTTCCACAGATAGTGGGAGGAACCAAGTGGCTGAGCAGAGTGTAATTGCAGGAATCTCTTTGCTGGCACTGAGGCAAGATTCTCTTGCTTTGTCCTGCATGGATCTGGGTCACAGTCTTGGGTGGCAGTCTTGGGGTGAGAAGCCCTGGCATGGCAGAAGTTTTTGAGGCTGTGGAGAGGCAGTCTCCTCAGAGTTCTGAGGCAAGTGGCTAGAACAAACTCTCACAAGAGCCAATCAAACAACTAGAAATCTGGGATGCAGCATTCTCCTCTCTGGAAGCAGAGTTCTACCATGGTGAAGAGCTCAAAAGTCAAGCAATTGGATGGCAAGATGAGCAAACAGAGGAAGAATAATCAGACTATAGAATTATTATTTGATGACAAAATCAATCAAAGCATAGAACCAGAAGACAGCAAAATCAAAATTCCTGTATCAAAAGCCTCAAAAATTATAAATGGGTCACAGGCCATGGAGGAGCTCAAGGAGGATTTTGAAAATCAAGTAAGAGAGGTAGAGGAAAAATTGGGAAGAGAAACAAGAATGATGCAAGAAAATCATGAAAAGTGAGTTAACAACCTGCTGCAGGAAATCCAAAAAATACTGAAGAAAATAACACCTTAAAAAATGGACTAACTCAAATGGCAAAAGGGGCCCAAAAAACCAATCAGGAGAAGAGTGCCTTAAAAATAAGAATTGGCCAGATGGAAAAGGAAGTTCAAAAGCTCACTGAGGAAAATAATTACTTCAAAAATTAAACTGGAACAAATGGAAGCCAATGACTTTATGGGAAATCAAATCATAAAACAGATCCAAAAGAATGAAAAAATAGAAGGCAATGTGAAATAACTCATAGGAAAAAAAGCACTGACCTAGAAAATAGATCCAGAAGACATAACTTAAACATTATTGTTCTACCTGAAAGCAATGATCAAAAAAAGAGCCCAGACATCATCTTTCAAGAAATTATCATTACTATTATTCTACAACCAGAAGGCAAAATAGAAATGGAAAGAATTCACCAATTGCCTCTCGAAAAAGATCCCAAAAGGAAAACTCCTAGGAATATTATAGCCAAATTCCAGAGTTCCCAGATCAAGGAGAAAATATTACAAGCACTCAGAAAGAAATGATTTGAGTATTGTGAAAACACAATCAGGATAACAGAAGATTTAGCAGCTTCTACATTAAGGGATTGGAATATGTATTTGACTTTCAAATATAAGAAGCAAGAGAAGCATGAAAAGGTAAAGAGGAAGCAGAAACCATAAGGAACTTATTAAAGTTGAACTCTTTACATTCCTTCATGAAAAGATATTGGTAACTCATGAGACTTTTCTCACTATTAGGATAGTTGAAGGGAATATGTATTACATACATACATAATACATACATACATGCATACACATACATACATATGTATGTAAACATATATGCATGTTTAGGTAGGTGTGTGTATATATGTGTGCATATGTATGTATATGTATACATAGACAGAGGGCACAGTATAAGTTGAAAATAAAGGGATGATACCTTAAAAATAAAATTAAGAGATGAGAGAGGAATATATTGGGAGGAGGAAGAGAAAGATAGAATTGGGTAAATTATCTCACATAAAAGAGACAAAAGAAAGCTGTTACAATGGAAGGGAAGAGCAGGGAGATGAAAGTTAATGAGTCAATCTCACTTTCATTGAACTTGACTTAAGGAGGGAATAACAAACACACTCAATTGAGTATATTATAGAAATTCATCTTGCCCTACAAGAAAGTACAGGGGAAGGGAGTAAGGAGGGGAATGGGCAGATGTAAGAGAGGGTAGACTGGAGGAAGTGGTATTCAGTATGTTTGCTGCCTTTGGGTGGGGGTTGGAGGAGAGAAGGGGAGAAAACTTGTGACTTAAAATCTTGTGGAAACGAATGTTAAAAACTAAAAATGGGGAGTGGGGACTAGGTGGTGCAGTGAATAGAGCACCAGCCCTAGAGTCAGGGGGACCTGAGTTCAAATACGGCCTCAGACACTTAACACAAAAAGCTAGCCATGTGACTTTGGGCAAGTCATTTAGCCCCAATTGTCCTGCCTTCCCCCTCAAAAAAAAAAAAAAAGAAATTGAAAAAAAGAAAAAAAAAGTTAAAGCAAATTTTCCAAACCTTGGATTCTTCAAACACCCCAAAAAGAAAAAAAAAAATACTAATTTATATCTTTTGCCTCTCCCAGCCCTCTTCCTAAGCATTCAGCCCATGTACCAGAATGGCTCAAATATGAGTATTCCCTGTAAAAATTGCACAGCAGGCAGAAGCAGTGAAGCAAACAGCCCCTCAATCTCACTTCAGTAGTGTGAGGTGTGTTCATATTACCTCCAAGAAAGTACATCTTTAAATGTTTGTTAGCTTGGTACAGTAAATAATGCATTGGAATTGTAGTCAGTAAAAATTGGTTTAAAATTTTATCCCAACAAGGTATATACTGCCACGGAAAATAATTATAAAATTTCTTTGATTCCACTTCTTAATCTGCAAAAAGATTATATTTTTGTAGTACCTAACTCCAAAAGTTATCATGGTGTGCTTTGCATACTCTAAAGCACTATAAAAATTTTATTATTTGTTTTATTATACTATCAACACATTAGTATTCTTAGATACATTACAAAACTTTTTGGTCTTGTCTAAGAACCTAACAGACATATTTTTTTTTCTTTTCAGGAAAAATGAATATAATATTTTAATTTTCAACACTCAAGTTACAAATTAATTTGGGGAAAACACATTTATTCCAAAATAAGGGACTACATATTAGTGTAATGGATTCACTGGGTAATTTTTGCATCCTTTCTCTGCACAAAACTTGTACACAAACCATTTCCATAGTCAGATTTTTATTTGAAATCATAGGCAAATTGATACCTCAGAAAAATATAAAGATTATTCTTCTATTCTGATCTGCCTACCAGAATAGCAATGGGACAATAATATTTGCAATAATGTGTCTTTTTAACCTAGAAAGCAATATTTTCTCTCCCTTGCGGTATTATACACAGTGAAGAAGAATTGTTTGTTAGTTTTTCCTCATGTAGGTTAATATGAGACCTTGTAAGCTCACAAATCTTTGTTAATCATTGGCTACATATAACAAAAATAAATTGTGTCACATGCAGTGAGGTGATTGCAAGCTTACATAAACTGCAATGTTGCGAACACATAGAATGGCCTGCTGTTGGCAGGGCTATGTCATTTTGTAGTTGACAAAGGCACTAGTTTGCTGACTGTTTCAGTCCAATTTTTCTAAAAGGTTTTCAAGTTGCTATGTTCTAGGCCCTTCTAGCTATACAGATAAACAAATAAAAAGAGGGAGAAAAAGGAAGATATTTGTCCCTTTTCTGTTTCCTTATTTCCATCCAAATTGGGGGTAATGAGGTCCTAAAAGAATGTCTCTTGTCTATATAGGTAATTAAAGATTTTCTCCAGTGATATGAAAGTTCATGAATTGGGATGTAGAATGAAAGATGAAAGATCAAGTAGATCCTACCAAGACAGAAGGGGATTTGGCTACAGACCTAATAAGACAATGTCGGCCTTTCACTGAAAGACATGTCCAGCTTTGTTTACAGATGGATGATAAGCTTTTTCGCTATAGCAACTCATGAAGACCAACTACTTGGGTGTTGAAGAGTTAAGTTCTTTATTTGTGGAGAAAGTAATAACACATATGAAATCATCATATTGAACTATATAAATCATGACAGGCAATTAAAATTTCTTATTTATTTATTTTTATTTAAAAAGTATTAGAGGTCTCTTAGGAGTCAAGATGGTGACGTAGAAGCAGCTAGGTACTGCAGCTCCCACACAGGCACCTCAAATACCCATAAAATATGATTCCCAACAAATTTTAGGGCTCCAAAACTCACAAAAATACAGAAAAACACATCTCTCACTGAAGGCAGCTCGGCAGGAAGGGCTCATTGCAGCACACCGGGAGCCGAATCCAGCCCAGCCTGAAACTGCAGCTTGGCCCTGGGACAACCAGGAGAAGCCACAGCTGGAGCCTTCAGGAGAGTGGATCAGTGGTAGCTGTGGCAGTTTAGAGAATTATCAAGACATAAGAAACAAGGACAAAGTGGAACTCAGCTGAATTTGGGGGAGAGAAGCGGTCCAGCCGAACTGCCTCCAAGACAAGGAAGTGGTGGCCCTGCAGCTGCCTCCACATAGCTGCTTCAGAGGTCCCAGCTTTCAGATTGCAGGGGGGCCAAGCAATCATTCAGGGGCTAAGCACTCTTGTGTTGAGTGGCCTGGATCAGATCGGGGTCTTGGGGTGTGTTTTCAGTTAGTCAAACCTGGTGAGGGTTGTAAAAAAAATGGCAACCTCCTAAAAGTTCCAGCAGCTGCAAAACCCCCAGCAATTTGGGACAGAGCTTTCCCCTCTGGAAGCAAAGTTCCACAGAGCTAAAAATTCAAATAATTGACTGGCAACGTGAACAGGCCAAGAAAGCAAAGTAAGAACAGCAATCGAACTCCAGATTCCTTCTTGGGGGACAAAACGGATCAAAGTATGGAATGGAAGGAAGACAACACAGTCAGAACTCCCACACCAAAAGCTTCCAAGAAACATGTACACTTCCTACAAGCTATAAATCAGCTTATGAAGGATTTTGAAAACCAAATAAGAAAAGTGGAGGAAAAATGAGGAAGAGAAATGAGAATGATGCAAGAAATTCATGAAAAGAGAGTCAACAACTTGACTGAAGAAAATAACACCTTAAAAAATAGATTAAATCAAATGGCAAAAGAGGTCCAAAAAGCCAATGAGGAAAAGAATGCCTTAAAAAGTTGAACTTGCCAGATGGAAAAAGAATCTCAAAAGCTTTCTGAAGACAATAATTCCTTCAGAATTAGAGTGGAGCAAATGGAAGCAAATGACTTTATGAGAAATCAAGATACTATCAAACACATGAAAACAAATGAAAAAAATAGAAGGCAATATCTCCTTGAAAAAACTGCTGACCTGGAAAATAGATCCAGGAGAGACAATTTAAAAATTATTGGACTACCTGAAAGCCATGATCAAAAAAAGAACTTAGAAAGCATCCTTCAAGAAAAACTGAAGGAAAATTTCTCTGATATTCTAGAACCAGAAGGCAAAAGAGAACTCGTTAGAACTCACCAATCACCTCTTGAAAAAGATCCCCAAAAGAAAACTCCTAGGAATGTTATAGCCTGGTTCTGGAGTCCCCAGATCAAGGAGAAAATATTACAAGCTGCCAAGAAGAAATAATTTGAATAGTGTGGAAACACAATTAGGATAACCCAGGATCTAACAGCTTCTATATTAAGGGATTAAAGGGCCTGGAATATGATATTCTGGAGATTAAGGGAACTGGATTAAAACCAAGAATCACCTACCCAGCAATACTGAGTATAATGTCCAGGGGAAAATATGATCATTCAGTAAGGTGGAGGACTTTCAAACATTCTTGCTGAAAAAACCAGAACTGAAAAGAAAGTTTGACACTCAAATACAAGAAGATGAGAAGGTAAAAATGGAAAAGAAATCATAAGGAACTTATCAAAGTTGAACTATTTCCATGCCAACATGTAAAAACAATAATTATAGCTTATGAAATTTTTCT
>CM053580.1:341601605-341612110 GCA_028627135.1 Pseudochirops cupreus | reverse complement strand
ATTTCATCCAACTAATAAAGTCTAAAAAACCTGTGAGCGTACATTAGCCCATAGCAATGTGAGTCTCATCTAACATTTATGGCAGGAAGAAAGAAAAGGTGAAAAACACATATTATTTCCCAATTGATAAATGGCTAAAGAATATGAACAGGCAGCAATCAGATGAGTAAATCAAAGCTATCTATAGTTATATGAAAAAATTCCCAAAATCACTACTGACTAAAGAAATGAAAATTAAAACAAATCTGAGGTAGTATCTCATACCTATCAGGTTGGCTATGACAGAAAAGGAAAATGAGAAATGCTGAAGATGTGGACAATTAGGATGCCATGCATGATTGGTTGAGTTGTGAATTGATCCAGCCATTTTGGAGAGCAATTTGGAACTATGCACAAAGGGCAATAAAATGCCTCTTACTCTTTGATCTAGCTATACTAATACAAGGTCTGTATCCCCCAAAAAATGTAATAAAAAGGGAAAAGGATTTGTGTATAAATATTATAGGAATTCTTTTTGTGGTGACAAAGAATTGGCAATTGAGGAGATATCCATCAATTAGAGAATTATTGAGGAAGTTGTGTTACTTGATTGTAATACAATTCTAGTATGTTATAAGAAATGAGGAGCAGAATGCTCTCAGAAAAATCCTGCAAAAGTTCACATAAACTGATGCAAAGTGAAGTGAGGAGAATAAGGAGAACATTGTACACAGTGATAGCAACATTTTATGATCATCATCTATGACTGACTTAGTTCTTCACAGCAATACAAGGATGCAAAACAATTCCAAAAGACACATGATGGAAAAGGCTATGCCCTTTGGCCACAGTTCCAAATTGCTCTCCGGCTAGGTTGGATTAGTTCACAACTCAACCCCCAATATATTAGTGTTCCAACTTTCTGAGATCTTCTTCAAGATTTATTATTTTCCTTTTCTGTCATATAAGTCAATCTGATACATGAGAGGTGGTACCCCAGATTAGTTTTAATTTGCATTTCTTGAGTAAACAGTGATTTAGAAAATGTTTTTCATATGACTAAAGATAAATTTAATTTCTTTAGCTGAAAATTACCTATCCATATCCTTTGACCATTTATCAGTTGGGAAATGAAGTGTCGCCTTTGACTGAGTTCTCTATATATTTTAGAAGTGAGGAACTTATCAGAAACACTGGCAGTAAAAATTGTTTCCCAGCTTTCTGCTTTCCTTCAAATTCTTGGTTGCATTGGCTTTGTTTGTGAAAAATCATTTTAATTTAATGTAACTAAAGCTATCCATTTTGCATTTCATAATGTTCTCTATCTCTTTTTTGGTCATATATTCTTCCTTTCCCCATGGATCTGACAGGTAAACTTTTCCTTGCTCTCCTAATTTGTGTATGGTAACACACCGTATGTCTAAATCATATACCCATTTTGACTTTATCTTGATATATGGCATGAGATGTTAGTCTCTGCCCAGTCTCTGCCGCACTATTTTCTAGTTTTCCCAAGAGTTTTTGTCAAATAGTGAGTCCTTGTCCCAGAATTTGGAGTCTTTGGGTTTATCAAACAGTAGGTTAGCATACTCATTTATTACTGTGCCTTGTGTAGCTAGACTATTCCACTGATCCACCACTTTATTTCTTAGCCAGATACATTTTGTCATATTTTTTAGCTCTATAAAATATTTTTGACAGTTTCATTGGTATGGCACCAAAAAAATAAATTATTTTAGGTAAAAATGTCATTTTATTATATTAGCTTTGTCTGTGCATGAGCAATTGATATTTTCCCAACTATTTAGATCTGACTTTATTTGTACGAAAAGTGTTTTGTAATTGTCTGCATATAGTTCCCACCTTTGTCTTGGCAGGTAGACTCCAAAATATTTTATATTGTCTACATTTATTTTAAATGACATTTCTCTTTCTATCTCTTACTGTTGGGCTTTTTAAGTAATGTATAGAAATGCCAATGATTTATATGGGGTTATTTTATATCCTGACACTTTGCAAAAGTTGCTAATTATTTCAAATAATTTTTTAATTAAGTCTCTAGGATTCTCTAAGTATGTCATCCATATCATTTGCAAAGAGGAATATCTTTGTTTCCTCATTGCCTATTTCAATTCCTTCAATTTCTTTTCCTTTTTTTTATTGCTAAAGCTAACATATATTAATGTACAATATTAAATAATACAGGTGAAAATGGAAATCCTAGTTTCACCCCAGATCTTACTGGGAAAGCTTCTAGCTTATCCCAATTTCATATATTGCTTATTGATGCCTTTAGATAGATACTATTTACAATTTTAAGGAAAAATCCATTTATTCATTTGCTCTGTACTGTTTTTAATAGGAATGGGAGGTGCATTTTGTCAGAAGCTTTTTCTGCACCATGTAGATAACAATAAGATTTCTGTTATTTTATTGTTGATACAGTCAATTATGTTAATAGTTTTCTTCATACCAAACTATTTTTGCATTCCTGGTATGAATCCCACCTGGTCGTAGTGTATTATCCTGATGATAAATTGCTGTAATCTTTTTGTTAGTATTTTATTTAAAATTTTTGCATCAATATTCATTAGGGAATTTTCTCTGTTTTGGTTCTTCCCTTTTTACGTATCAGCACCATATTTGTGTCATAAAAAGCATTTGGAAGGACTCCTTCTTCACTGATTTTCCCAAATAAGTTATATAGTATTGAAATTAAATGTTCTTTAAATATTTGATAGAATTCACTTGTAAATCCATCTAGCTGTAATGGCAAGCAAAGAAGTACTTAAAGCCTGGTTTTAGCTATTTAATTATTTAGCACCTTGTTTCAGTTCAAGTTTCTTTTAAGCCCTGCCCATGATTATATCAAGTCTTTGTTAAGAAACAGAAATTGTGAACCCCAGGACTTCTGAACACCAGAATTTGTGAACCCCAGAACTTATCAACTCCTGTTGCTCATGCAACAGGAAGGGGTGGAACAGGGAGAAGCTAATAACCATATATAAGGAGAATGCCAAGCAGGGAAAGAGCAGAACTAAGCAGAACTGAGAAGAGAACTCTTGTGGTGGCAGGGCTGAGAAGGAGAAAACTTGTGGTAGCTAAGCACTCTATTTTTATCTGTTCTGTCTGTGTTGATTTTTGTTTATGATACTTTCTACAGAGGCCCTGGGATGTTACTGGAAGCCCTGAAAGAAGATTTTCTGGTTGTCTGTTTACAGAAGTTCTGGAGGAGGGTTTTGGAGGTCCTTATGATTGGTGTTGACCTCTCGGATCTTGTTTGTGGGTCCATCTTGATTTCTATGTTGATAATTTGTGTTGACCTCTTGCACCTTGCTTGTGAATCTATGTTGATTTCACTGGCAGATAGTGAATTGATGATGGTGTTGGCAATGTATATGAATGTTGTTTTGCCTCTGTTAAGCTTTAACTTCCCAGAAACAGAAACTGTAAAGGACTTAAGGTGGACTGAACATTGTGAGCTTCAGTATGGAATGGGAACTGGACAAGGAACTGGATGAGAAGCTGGATGAGGGACTGGATGAGGAACCAGATGAGGAGTTGGATGAGGATCTGAGAGCTACCTACTTTTGAACCCAGGAGACATTTGAGTAGGTACAGGTAGGAGCTGGAACCATGGAAGAAGACCATGGAATCTGAGAGCTATCCTCTAGTCAAGATGAAAAGATCTCTCCTTGGGTACTTAATGCTGACTGAGAAGATCATGATTTACTGCAACCTGGGGTGGAGAAGTTTGACCTTTGTATTTTGTGAGCCTTAAGGCGGCTTGCACCTTAAGGATGATTGAGTTAAGGATTTAATGAATGATAGCTTTTGTATAAAACTATGTGGCCACTTTGTTGAAAATCACGTGGCCACTTTAGTGATAACTTGTTATAACATTGTGAATGCTGTACTTTGGTTTCTGTCAATGTTTTGCTTTAATTTACTGCTGAATAAATAGAAAGTTCACTATATTATGTAATTAGAAGCTTAAAGCTGTGCACAGCAGCAGTCTTCTGGAAAGCTGCTTGAGCTTGGCTTTTTTACTGGCCCTGGATTTTTTTCTTAAGGAGTTCATTAATGGCTTGTTCAATTTCTTTTTTCCTGAAATGAGGTTATTTAAGTATTTTATTTCCTCTTCTGTAAATCTGCATAATTTATATTTTTGTAAAGATTCATCGATTTGCTTGGATTGTTTGATTTATTGGCCTTCAGATGGGCACAATAGTGTCTAAATATTATTGTATTTTTCTCTTCATTGGTATTGAATTCACCATTTCCATTTTTGATACTGGTAATTTTGTTTTCTTCTTTTAAAAATAATCAATTTAACCAAAGTTTTATCTATTATATTAGTTTTCTCATAAAACCATCTCTTACTTTTATTTATTACTGCAATATCAATCTCTCCTTTGATTTTCAGAATTTCTAATTTGGTATTTAATTGAGATCTGTTATTTGTAACTTTTTCCCAGCTTTTTTATTTTCCTGCTCAATTAAGTGGTCTGCTCTTTATTTTGTTCATGTAATCATTTAGAGACATAAAATTTCCCCTAAAAAACTGCTTTGTCTGTACCCCATCAGTTTTGGCATGTTTTCTCATTATTGTTATTCTCTTTGATGAAATTATTGATTGTTTCTATGATTTATTGTTTGCCCCACTCATTATTTAGGATTAGATTATTTAGTTTCAAATTAATTTTTAGTCTATCTTTCCATGACCCTTTATTACATGTAATTTTCATTGCATTATGATCTGAAAGGATGAAATTAATATTTCTATCTTTCTGCATTTAATTTTGAAGATTTTATGTCCTAGTTCAGCTGTGGGGAACATGGGGCCTCAAGTCTTATGTGGCATTATAGGTTCTTGGCAGTAGCCTTTTGACTGTACCAAGTTTTACAAAACAAATCCTTTTATTAAAGGGATTTTTTTTCTTTTAAGTTTAGATTCAGTCAAAAAGGTGCACTTGAGAACCTGGAGGGTGACATATAGCCTCTAGGACACAGTTTCCCCACCCCCATTGTCCTAGTATGTGGTCAATTTTTTGTAGGTGTTATGTACCACTGAGAAAAAAGATATATTAATTTCTATACCCATTCAGCTTTCTCCAGAGGTCTATCATATGCAACTTTAAAAATTTTATTTTAGGCTCAAATGCCAGAAGACAAATTCAGAGTAGAGAAAAGAAACATAAACATTTCATAAACTTAAATATTGGAGCTTAAATACAAAGTAAGAAATGGGGAAACATGTCATGTGCATAGCAGAGCATGAGAGGATTCAAAATATGTAACTATAAATTTTCATTTCAGGAAAGATTGTATGATAAATAATACATTTTGTGTTGAGAATACATTTCTTTGCTTCTTTGTAAATTTTATTTTGTTCTCTGTTGTGAACTTATTTCTTCTGTATTTCTTTTCTTCCCCCCCCACCCTAAAGGCTACAGTTAAGTTTGGACATGTTTCTCTACAACCACAGATATATACACACACACATATATATATGTACATACATACATAGGAATATACTTTCCAAAACAAATTCTACTCCTCATCTTTGTTTTTATGTTTGTGCATATCTCTTGTTTCCTATCTCTCCTGCCTCATTTACTTTACTTATACCTGCTACTTTGCCCTCTTATTACTTGCATAATCCCCTCCAAGGAGTCTTCCCCTATCCCCTAATTCCCATAAATCTAAACACCCTACTATACCCCCTTTACCTATTCCCTCACCCTCCATTCTATAGATCCCTTTCTATCACTCTCCCTCTCCCTATTCCCTACCATTTTATTTCTTTTGAATTTAGAAGACTTTTATGCTCTTCCAAATTGTTCCTTTTTAAACCCATTCCCAATGAAAGTAGTTCACCAGAGCTACCAACCTTCTCCCTCATCTAATTCCTCTGCTTTGGTTCTTCCTCTTTTGCCTTATTTATATAAAATAATTACTCTTTTCAGCTGTTCCTAAAAGGACTTCCTTTTTAAATTCATATCATTCTTATGTCTTCCCCAGTCTTTCTTATGAGCTACCCAATTATTAATAAAAATTTGACACGTATGTTTTACATTTTACATGTATATAAGGTAAAGGATTTCTCCTTATTGAATCCATTCTAATGAGTCTTTGGTATGTACCTTATATTTCTCATGGCTCTTAGATATCAAATCTTCAATTAAATTCAGTTTGTTTTATTTTTTTAACAAAGTTTTGAAAGCCTGACCCTTGATCAAATGTCCACTTTTTATTTCATTCAGGATTATCCTTAACTTTGATTGGTATGATATTTTTGGTTGGAACCACAGTCCTTTCACTCTTTGATATATAATTTTTCAAGACATGCAGTCCTTTAATGTCTCTGCTACTAGGTCTTGTATGATTCTAATTGTGGCATCATCATATTTAAATTGTTTTATTTTCTTGTTGCTTCTAATATTTTATCCTTGAGCAAGGAGTTTTGGAATTTGACTATAATATTCCTATGAGTTTTCCTAACAGGATCTCTTTCAAGTGGTGATTGATGGATTTTTTTCTATTTCTACTTTCCCCCTTGTTCTAATACGTCCAGACAATTTTTCTTTCATTATTTCTTATATGATTGTATTAAGATTTTTTTATCATAACTTTCAATTAGTCCAATTATTTTTATATTTTCTCTTCTTGATCTATTCTCCAAATCTGTTGTTTTTCTTATGTTTCACTTTCTCTTCTATTTTTTCATTGTTTTCAGGGTATCAATTTCTTTTTTAAGATTCTGGATCTCCCTTTCTAATTGGCTTTCTTTACATAATCTCATTTTTCTTGGATTATTTTTTTGTGAGGGTGAGGGTGTTCCTTCAGCTCTGTATTTGATTATATTTTGTTTTGGTTTCTCTTTTTGGTGGTTTGTTTGTTTTTTGGAGGGTGGAGAACGCAAGTCAATTGGGATTAAATGACTTACCCAAGGTCACACAACTAGTTAAGTGTCAAGTATTTGAGGACATATTTGAATTCAGGTCTTCCTGACTCTAGGGCTTGTGCTTTATTCACTGCACCACCTAACTGGCCCTGTCATTTGATTTTTAAAGCTCTTCTATGAATTCTTTTTGGGCAGGTGACCATTTGACATTACTCTTTTGGGGTTCTTTACTTCAGTATCCTCCTCTAAAGATGAACCCTGGTCTTCTCTATTCCAATAATAGCTTTCTATGGTTGGATTTTTTCTCCTTTGCCTGTGTATTTTTTTTTTTTGTGGCAATGGCTTAATTTTTGTAATCACCCCTAACTGTAGGGTATAGGGGCTGGTGCCTCTTGCCCAAGATCTTTGGTTCTCCCCTTTAGTTTGTAACCAAAGCCAAACCTCCAACCTCTAGTAAGTACGCACAGCCAGGGCCTTTCTGCTCCACTGCTTCTGTATTCAAGAAACATGTATTGGTTCCTTATCAATCCCCCTGCTCTTCATAGCACAGCTGGATCTGGCCTTCCTTATCAGAAGAGGTTCCCTTGATCTTCCCTGGCTCAAACACCCAACTCTACTCACTCACTATCCTGGGGCTAAAATTGCCTGTAACTGGGGCTGAGGCAGCCTCTCAAATCAACTAATGCAGCCTCTCAAACTAACTAACCCCAAGGCTTCCATCTGGTTATTTAAAAGCTTTCTGCTTGTTGTTAAAGCAGACCCTAGCCTGCTCATGTTTACTAGGATTTTTCTTATGAATTTCTAGAGTGGTCCCAGAAAGATCCTTGTTGTGCCCCTACTCTTATTTATTTTTAACTGCACTTTGTTTACACTAAGGTGCAATTTTATCTCTTTTGTGGGGAGAAATCTTGAGAGCTTGGAATTTTCTGATCTTCTATGTCATCTTCTCAGAATTCTCTCTCATATACAACTTTTAAAAATTCTATTTACCTCCTTAACTTCTTTCTTGTTTATTTTGTGGTTATGTGTATATTGTTCTGAGAAGGGAAGGTTGATTTCCCTTACTAGTATAGTTTTGCTGTCTATTTCTTCCCGCAACTCACTTAACTTCTCCTCTAAGAATCTGGTGCATATAAAGTTAGTATTAATATTACTTCATTGTCTGTATTACCTTTTAACAAAACGTAAATTCCTTCCTTATATCTTTTAATTAGGTCTACTTTTACTTTTGCTTTGTCTGAGATAAGGACTAATACCACCCCCTTTTTCTTTATTCAGATGAAGCCAGTCTCTTACTTTTATTCCATGTGTATCTCTCAGCTTCAAATATATTTCTTTTAAATAACATATTGAACAATTCTGGCTTTTAATCCACTCTGCTACTCACTTCCATTTTATGGGAGAGTTCATTCCATTCACATGTACAGTTATGATTATTAACTGTGTATATACCTCCATCCTATTTCCTACCCCCACATATACTTTTCTCTCTCCTTTCACCCTGTCTGTCTTCACGAGTGCTTAGTTTCTGACCATTGCTTCCCTCAAGCAGCCCTTTCTTCTATCAGTTACCCTCTCTTTTCTTTCCCCTTTCCCCACTTATGTCCCTATAGAGTAAGATGAATTTCTATGGCCAACTGAATGTGTATGTTCTTCCTTCTTTGAGCCAAATCTGTTGAGAGTAAAGTTCAAACAATGCTTGCCCCACCCTCTTCTTTCCCTCTACTTTAATAGGTCTTTTGTTCCTCTTCATGTGATGTATTTTACCCTATTGTGCCTCTCTCTTTCATCTTTTTTCCAGGACTTTCCTTTTTTTCTACCTCTTATTTTTTAATATTATCAGATCAAAGTCAACTTATACTCACATCCTCTCTATGACTATCCCTTCTAACTGACCTAATAGAAATACAGTTCTCCAGAGTTACAAGTATAATCTTCTAATGTAGACGTTTAAACAGTTTATCCTTATTTAATAATGTGGATTTTTTTTCTTTCCTGTTTACCTTTCTATGCTTCTTGAAGATCAATTTTTCCATTCAGCTCTGATCTTTTCATCAGGAAAGTTTGAAAGTCCCATATTTCCTTGAATATTCATCTTTCCCCTCAAAAGATTATGCTCAGTTTTGCTGAGCTGTTGACTCTTGGTTGTAATCCAAGTTCGTTTGCCTTTCACAATATAACATTGCAAGTCCTCAATTCAGGACTTTAATGTAGAAGCTGCTAAGTCCTGTGTAACTGTGACTTGGCTACTTAACATTTGAATAATTTCTTTCTGGCTGCTAGCAGTATTTTCTCCTTGATCTAATACTTCAGGAATTTGGCTTCAATATTCTTAGAATTCCTTTTGAGATCTCTTTTGTGAGTTGTTTGTTACATTCTTTCAATGACTATTTTGCCCTCCTGATCTAGGATATCAGAACAGTTTTACTTAATATTTTCTTGAAAGATGCTTTCCATGGTCTTTTTTAAAATCAGGGTTTTTAGATAGACCAATCATTTTTAAATGATTTCTCCTAGATCTATTTTCCAGGTCAGTTATTTTTCTGATCATGTATTTTACATTTTATTCCTTTTTTATTTTTTCATGTATTTGATGGCTTCTTGATGACCATTACCTTCTATTTGCTTATTCTATTTTTTCCACCAGGATTTATTTTAGTTTTCAACATTCATTTCCACAAGAATTTGAGTTGCAGATTTTCTTCCCATCTCTCCCCTACCCCCCCCCCCAAATGGCAAGAATACTGATTTCTCCTTCCCCCAGTCTGCTCTCTCTTCTATCTCCTCCTTCCCTCCCACTTACTTTCTTGTAGGGCAAGATGGATTTCTATACCCCATTGCCCATATATATTATTTCCAAGTTGCATGTAAAAATGATTTTTAACATTTGTTTTTAGAACTTTGAGTTCTAGATTCTTTCCCTTCTTCCTTCCTCACACCTCACCCCCCTCCCCCCAATTGAGAAGACAAGCAATTCAATATAAGTTAAACCTGTGCAGTTGTAATGGTAATGTAATTTGAAGTTGCAGATACCTTTGTGTTGGCAAAGGTAGCAGGTGCTTAGCACTTAGTAATTGATCAAGGCTCTGTTTAGGAAACAGAAGATATGAACTCCTGTCTCCTGTTGCTGACATAACAGAAAGGGGTTGGCTAAAACAGGAAGCAGTTGATGCTGTGTGTATATAAGGAAAAGCCCCAGAGAGGGACAGTCATAATTTCTTGGGACTAGCATCTGGAGGCAGAGCAGCTGCTGGCAAGAATTGAGAATTGAGAACTGAGACAGATCTTTATGGAGCAAACTTCATGGAGGCTGAAGAGAAGCTGAGGAGGCTAAAAAGGAAAGCCCCACCCCCCAGGCTGAAGAGAATGGTTTTGATTTTGAAAACCTGGATGGAGTGATTTTGATTCTGGGAACCAGCTGAGACTTCTTCTGGGTCTGAGGGCAAGCCAGAGCTCCCAATGGACTGAGGAACCGTGAATGTGACTACGAGACTTTGTCTGTTTGTGGCTTTGTTAAGGCTTGACTTACTGGGAACAGAAACTGTGAAGGATTTGGGATGGACTGGAAACTGTAAGCTCCAATAGGGAGCAGAAACTGCATAGAAAGCTGGAAAAGGAC
>CM053580.1:341559903-341601505 GCA_028627135.1 Pseudochirops cupreus | reverse complement strand
GGGGTGGAGGGTCTGTGTATTTTCTGATGATTAAATAGTGAATAATGAAGGATAATTGAATGACTAAATTATTGTATTTAGTGATTGATTACTGAATAAGTAATTGCCTTGCAACCTAGTGTGACCCATGAGTGGAAAACTTTGACTATTGTATTTGGTGACTGAATTAAGGATTTTGTGAATGCTTGAGTTACTAAATGATTGTTCTTTGTTCAAAACTGTGTGACCACTATAGTGGAAACTATGTGGCCATTTTCTGTGATAAGTTGTTGTGAATGTTGTATTTTGATTATCTGTGATAAGTTGTAATATTGTGAACTCTGTACCTTGATTTCTGTGAAGATTTTGCTTTGATTTGTTATGGAATAAGTAGAGTGTTCACTATACTGTGTAATCAGAACCTTAAAACCTGTTCACAGTAGCATTCTTCTGGAAAGCTGCTCATGCAGAGCATTACAGAGGTTATGGGAAACATTTCCACAGTAGTCATTTTGTGAAAGACTAACTTATTTCCCTCCATCCTATGCCAAATCCCATTTCTTCTATTTTCTCCTTTGACCTTATCCGTTTTCAAAAGTTTCTGCTACTATCCTTTCCCCTGATCTGCCTTTCCTTCTATCATTCTCCTCTCTTATTCCCTTATCCTCCCAATTTCCTATAGGGCAAGATACCCAATTGAGTGTGTATCTTAGTCATACCTTAAGCTAAATATAACGAGGAGAGTAAGGTTGACTCATTTCCTTTCACCTCCCTGCTCTTCCCTTCCATTGTAACTGCTTTCTCTTGTCTCCTTTATGTGAGATAATTTACCCTCTTCTATCTTTCCCTTTCTCCTTGTCCCAATATATTCCTCTCTCACCCCTAAATTTTATTTTTTTATATATCAGCCCTTTATATTCAACACACTCTGAGCCCTCTGTCCATATATACATATACACAAATATAAACAAATCTATTTTTTATTTTTATTTTTATATTTTTTATTTTATGCACACATATATATATATATATACATATATCCATATACAAGTATACATATAGATTTATTACACATACATACATACACACATGCACACATACACACACACATATTCCCTTCAAATATCCTAACACCGAGAAATGTCTCATGAGTTACAAATATCAGCTTTTCATATAGGAATGTAAAGAGTTCAATTTCAATAAGTTCCTTATGATTTCTTTTTCCTCTTTACTTTTTCATTCTTCTCTTGATTCTTGTATTTGAAAGTCAAATTTTCTGTTCACCTCTGGTCTTTGCATCAAAAATGCTTGAAAGTCCTCTATTTCACTGAATATTCATATTTTACCCTGCAGTATTATACTCAGTTTTTGCTGGGTAGGTGACTCTTGGTTTTAATCCTAGCTCCTATGACTCTCAGAATATCATTTTCCAAGCCCTCTGATCCCTTAATGATACATTTTGTGTTATACTGTTTCCACAATATTCAAATTGTTTCTTCCTGACTACTTGTAATATTTTCTCCTTGACCTAGGAACTCTGGAATTTGCCTATATTATTCCTAGGAGTTTATTTTTTGCAATCTTTTTCAAGAGGTGATTGGTGGATTCCTTCAATTTCTATTTTATCCTCTGGTTTTAGAACATCAGGGCAGTTTTCCTTGAAAATTTCTTGAAAGGTATTGTCTAGGCTCTTTTTTAATCACAGCTCAGGTAGTCAAATAATTTTTAAATGATCTCTCCTCTATGTTTTCCAGGTCAGTGGTTTTTCTAATGATATACTTCACAGTGCCTTCAATTGTTTTGGATCTGTTTTATAATATCTTTATTTATCATAAAGTAATTAGCTTCTATTTGCTCCATTCTAATTTTGATGGAATTATTTTCTTCAGTGAACTTTTTGACCTAATTTTCCATTTGGCCAATTCTTCTTTGTAAGGTATTCTCCTTATTAGCTTTTTGGACCTCTTTTGTCATTTGAATTAGTCTATTTTTTAAGGTGCTATTTTCTTCAGTATTTTTTGGGGTCTCCTTTAGCAAGCTGTTGACTTCTTTTTCATGATTTTATTACCTCACTCTCTTTTCTCTTTCCCATTTGTCCTTTATTTCCCTTACTTGATTTTCAAAATACAACTTTTTGTGCTCCTCCATGGACTGTGATTAATATTTTTTTTTCTTGGAGGCTTTTCATACAGAAGTTTTAACTTTGTTATCTTGTTTTGGTTGTATGATTTGTTCTTCTTTGTCACCAAAGAAAGATTCTATAGTCTGAATTTTTTCCTCTGTTTTCTCATTTTCCCAACTAATTACTTAACTTTTTAGGACTCTGCTTCCAGAGTGAATAGTTTTCTGTCCTAATTTTTAGGGTTTTGTGCAGCTGTTGTCAGAGCTATTTCTAAGAACCTGTGGATTCTTCTAAGGTAGTATGATCAAAGGAGAAGTGTTTACTCTTCCCACTGTCTGTTCTCTTGTCTGTGAGTGACCACAGGCATACTTTTTCTGACTCATAACTGTGAGAAGGCTTCTGTCTCTACAGCTGCTATAAAGCTCTACCACAGCAGTGCTCCTCCTCACCCCAGGACCACTATCCAACATTACAATACAAATCCAAGTAGGGAAAAGCAAGAGCAATTGCCCTTTGCTCAGCCACTTGATCCTCCCAACCATCTCTGAACCTGGAGATCTAAAAGCAGCTACCACTATTGCTGCTGCTGTTGCTGCCATCACCCCAACTACCTTCTCTGTCCTGGGCTGGGGCCAGACCACATTGTACTATCACCTAGGTCCAACAGAGTTTCTCTACTGACCTTTTACTTTGTCTTTGGTGATTGTGGGTTAAGAAGTCTGGAAACCACTACAGCTGCCAGTGATTCAGTCCCCTGGAGTCTGTTTTGGTCCAGTCTGTGCTAGCATGGCCCTCCCAGTACTGTACTCCACTCTCAGTCTGGTTAGATAGACCCTTCGTGTCGGCCTGTCAAGCTGTCTTCAGTTGGAGATGTGTTTCACTCCTTCATTTTGTAGTTTCTCTAGCTCAAAATTTGTTTAACCTCATTTTTACAGGTATTTGGAGGTGATCTGGAGATGAGCTGAAGCAAGCTCCTGCTTTTACTCTGCCACCTTGGCACCAACCCCACCCATTCCAATTTTTAAAGAATTATTTTCTTCAGTTACCTTTTGTACCTCCTTCTGTATTTGGCCACTTCCATTTTTAAGGGGTTGTTTTCCTCAGTAGATTTTCTTTTTTCCATTTGCCCAATTGTATTTTTTAAGGAATTGTTTTCTTTTTTCTTTTTTACTTCTTTTACTAAGTCATGTTTTATTTCTACATCAATAACATTAATCCTCTCTTTTTTCTGTACTTGCAATTCCCACAGGCAATGGGAGTAATGAAAACCTAGAGAAGAGGGGATGGTGCTTTTTACTCCATTTTTATTTTACTATTTTCAGTTTTTTACTATTTTTAGTTTTCAACATTCACTTCCATAAGTTTTAAATTTTCTCCTCTTCCCTCACTAATACAGCTTGCAATCTGATAGGGGCTCTATCCATACATTTCTATCAAACACCTTTTCTCATTAGTCATGTTGCATAAAAGAATTATAATGAATGGGGAAAACCACAAGAACAAAAAATAAAACAAAACAAAAAAGAAAACAATCTGCCTCATTCTGCATTCTGATTCCATAGTTCTTCCTCTGGATGTGGCTGGCATTTTCCATCATGTGTCCTTCAGAATTGTTTTAGGTCCTTGCATTACTGAGAAGGGATAAGTCTATCAAAATCAATCCTCAAACACTGTGGCTGTTACTGTGTACAATCTGCTGCCCTCACTCAGCATCAGTTCATATATGTCTTTCCAAGTTTCTCTGAAAGCTGGCTGTTCATCATTTCTTACAGAACAATAGTATTTCAGGAATTTTTTTTCTTCAGTTAATTTTTACCCTTCCTTTTCCAAGCTGATGACTCTTTCATACCTTTACCCAGTTTTTCTTCTACCTCTCTTATTTGATTTTTAAAATTATTTTTGAGCTCTGTCAAGAAGGATTTTGGGGTTTGAGACCAATTCAAATTCCCCTTTGATGTTTCGCATGTAGGCATTTTGAAAAGGTTGTCGTTTTCCAGGTTTATGTTTTGGTCTTTCCTGTGGCCACATAGCCTTCTATGGTCAGGTCTCATTTCTATTTTTTGCTAACTTTTTAACCTATTTTGTGACTTTCAAAGTTGAACTTTGAGGGGCACAGAGGGCAATATCATAAGTTTCTTGTCCTGGGGCCAAAGGCCTGGTCACTGGCTTTCTGCTCTGGGGCCTCAGGTGTTGGTGACTTGCTCTCTGCACTTCTGTGTCCCAGCCCAGTTGTACCTGTTGGGCCCTGATTTCTGATCCAGGCAATTTGCCTTCTGTGCGGCAGCTGGAGGCCTTACATGTGGACTTTTGAGCTAGAACCATGAGGCCTCAGTTGCTGATCTGTGCTGTGCCTAAGAGACTCCCACTGTCTTGCCAGGCACTGTCATCTGGGCTAGGCTGCACTTTACTTTTACCCAAATAAGACAGACCTTTCCTGAAGTTCCTCCAAGTTATCTTAAGCTAGAACATTATTTCACTCCATCTTTTTGAAGTTTCTGTTGCCCCAGAATCTATTCAGAAGCTTGATTTAACATTGTTTCTTAGGGAAACTAAGGAGAGCTCAGGCAACTCTCTGCCTTTTCTCCATCATCTTGGCTCTACTGCTCTATCTACTTTAAAAAAAGAAAATAAAAAAGAAATAAAAACAGGCATCCTAATGTATGAGAAGGTATAAAAGTGTGAGATCTGCCCTGGTGGAAAGGTGAAATCATGAGTATAAATACCTAGTCTACTTTCTGAAAAAATATATGGAGAGAAAGAAAGCAGTAGTTAGAACCTTTGAAAAAGTAATAAATGTTTATTTGTTCATTTGGAGAATATTTCATGACAATTTGAATTTGTATGTAAATAATAAAAAAAAATTCACTTTAGTATGTTATTCAATGTAGTATCAATATCTAACTTATTGCTCTTATAGTATGCTAATAAGAATTAATTGTGCAATGGATTATAATCAAATCATTCAATTTCAGAACTACAAAAAATTTTAGAAGTCATCTACTTGAAATTTTACCATAAATGGAATCTTATCTACAATATCTCTGGCAACTAATTATTTAGCTTCCTCCATTAGTAGGGAACTCATTGCTTTTCAAAGCAGTCCATTCCACATTTTGACCAGCCTTAATTATAAGGAAACTTTTACTTATATGCAACTGAATTTAACTTCCCTGTGATCTTTTTCATTGCTCTCGTTTCTGTCTTCTGACTTGAAAAATGTCTATATAATGTCTATTCAACTATTTAAAGACAGCAATCATGTCCATCCTGAGTTGTTGTTTTTTTTAATCCCAGGCTAAACTTTTTCAGTTCCTTGAATTGATCTTCTTATAAAATATACTTTAATTCTATATTCAATATGAATATCTTCCTTTGGACTTCCCCAACATAGCCCTCCTAAAGTGCAGTACCTATCAAAAATCACAATAATTTAGATATAGTCTCCCCAAAGACAAAATATTGTGGGATCATTGACTCTATAATTCCAGATATCAACTTTATTAACAATCCTGTTCCTTACCCCCTTTTAAAGCTATGTTAATATTTGGCATTCAATAGTTTTGATATTTTGGCTTTGTACCATTCTCAAACTCTCTCTCTCTCTCTCTCTCTCTCTCTCTCTCTCCCCATATATATTACACACACACACACACACACACACACACACACACACACACACACACATGCATGTATATGTAATACATATATGTACATATAACACGTGTGTATATACATATATACAAATTTTATGTAAACGACTGGTAAAAATATTGAATGTTAAAAGATCAAATATATTTTCAAATCAATTTCATTTAAGTATTCTCTATAAATTGACATCAATCTATTCAGTATTACTGCTTTCTGACTTTAATCATCAAACCAATTGTGAGTCTAGCTAATTATATCATATCAGCTATCTATGTAGTGTCAACAAAGTTATCACAAGATATTCTGCCAAATATCTGGTTGAAATTCCATTGTGTTATGTTTATAATGTTTAATGATACCAAAGATAAAAAAATTGAATATATTAAAATTTTAAAAAAGGATTAGAAGACCATCAATAGACTTTATGATAATATAGCCTTTTTATAATTATTTTATGTAAAAATGATAAAGCTAAAACAACAAAATAAAATTCATATGAAAATTCTGAAACAACTGATTAAAAAACATATTATTGATTTCATAGGGGAATCATTGAGAGTTGCTTTCTTGTTAAATGAAAGGTAAGTCATTGTGCATCAGAAGGCTTTTATTTAAGCCTTTTGGGTTCAGGGGTGGGGTGGGAAGGAAACTAAGAAGAACTGAAGGGGTCCTGGAAAACAGCTCTTTCAGAGTTGTAATAGCATAGAAGCTGTCACCTGACAGAAGACTTTAACTAAGTGATTTTGACTGGTGGTATAAAGAATTGATTTCACTGACCAACAGCTTCACGAACCGCTACTGACTTTCATTGCCATCTAGAGTTGGAGAGAGGTGAAGCTTCTCATAAACCCATTGCTTTTTACTGCTATATATGGTTTAAGAAAGAAAAAAGAGAGAGGAGAGCAGGCTTTGCATCTTCTTTATATACTGAGCTACATAGATGGGTTACTTTAAATTCTATTCTGATGGGACAATGCAGCATCTGGATTCATGAAGAGCTGACTGAACTGGACTGTACAGCCCAGAAATTACAAGTCTGATGAGCTTCATAATTCTCTGAAAGAGAAGAATGAAACTAAAAAGTGCAAGAAAATTTAGCAGATAAAAAAAGTAAATTTGAAAGAAGGCATGAATTATATGCCAGTGAGTGAGTGACACAGAAGACAAGGTACTTAGAGGTAATTCAAAGATCATAGATATGATATAAGATATATTTTTTTATAAAAATCTGAATACCATATCATAGGAAAAACATAAGAATAATACTCAAAAGTTTTGAAGAGAAATGATAGAGTACTCATTGGTCAAATCCATAGATTGCCTCCAGGAAAACACACACACACACACACACACACACATCTGTATGATTGAAACTCCAAGCCATATAGTGCTTGATTTAACAGCTTCATGGAGAAACAAAACATTTTGAGAGAAGACAGAAGAAAGGATCTTGACTATTAAAAAAAAATACCAGCTCAAATAAATCAGTATTAACTTGTTCAGAATATAATTCAATGAGATATTTCCCAAAACACAGGTGTTCACATTGTAACCCAAAATGAAACTATTTGCAAAGCTCATCCTAATCATCATTGAAAAAAGATGGACCTTTGCAATCTAGTAAGCATGAGGTAAAACCCCAGAGTAGCTTTAATTTTAATTTTTCTTATTCTTTTATTTGATAATTATGTGATTTTTATTCTTGTACATTCATACAACTGCAAAAATATTTTTGGTTAGTTGAAATTTAGCTGACATATGCCTGCAAATTTGCTCCCAACTGTTTTTCTCCTATTTCTGATAACACTGATTTTGTTCACATAAAGCTTTTCAATTTTACTGAAATAAATTGTTTTTTTTATCATATATGATCAAGTCTATATTAACTCCACTCTAATTTTGTTGAATTTGCTGAAGTATTTATAAAAATAGGTTATAACTATTTCAGGTCATATCCATTGTGTAGAATTGTACACTCACATATACAGCAATGCATCATATAATATGTACCATAATATTACATAAGTGTATATGTAAAGTATATCTGTCTATATCTATGTGTACATCTATATCTATATCACATATACATGCAGATATACTCATGCAAAAATACACACTCATACATATAAATATATTTGTGTAAAGATATGTATATATGTGCACATAATCACAATGTGTTTGTGTGATGAAGAAGAGATTCCAGTCACATAATCAACAAGATAGAGGACTAGACTTTTTCTCCAATCTGCCTGCCCTTCTAAGGTAGCCTTTTAAATTATTACTATTATTGTTATTATTACAATTTCTATTCTATCCTCCTCCACCCCCATTAATGACCACCTCTGCTTGCTATAGGAATATGAAACAAAGTTTGACTGCAGCTGGGAAGAGTGAGTAACAATCACAATATGCCAGGACATTAAGTGCTGTCACTTGGGGAAATAATCAGCAGCACTAACAGCTGCTTGATACTATTGATGGCTGCTTGGTCCGTTACGTGGTGGCTTTGCTGTGCAGACAATGATATTACTTTCAGGGAATTGATGCTCATAGCATCTCATTGGCATCTGAGGGCTCATAATCACCCTGAACCAGTTTTTTTTTTATTTAGTCATTGGAGAGACTCTCAACTGAGGATGGCCTGACCCTTAAAGACAGATACCTGTAATCTTGCCCTCTACCTCTTCCTGAGACTTGTCAATGCAGTGGCAGGATGAACTAATATTCCAAATTGTGACAGAAACCATTGTACATCAAATTGTAGAATTTCAAGCCTTGGCCCTGTTTGATTTTTTGAATTTCTTGATTCATGATGAAAGCCTCACTATCTAAATGACTATGATAGTGCTCATTCCTGTTGGGGTCTCCTCTGTCCTCTCAACTTCATCCTGATGAATGAAATACATTCTCCAAAATGTATACTCAAGAGAACTCATGTTTGCCTGTAAATTCATTCAGATAGAGGAAGTACTCCAAGGACATGTGGTGGGATGTGCCATCTTTGATAATGGCCATCCGCATGGTGATGTCTTTCTTGAACTAAATTTCTAAGATATTGGGACTGTTGTGAGTCCTTGTAGGGTTTTAGCTGATATCCATAAGGTTCTCATCCATGCTCTGTGGGTTCTTCAGAGTAACTGAAACTGGGATTCCATGTTGCTTAGCATATTCTATCTTTTTGTTGCATCCTTTGAACCTGTTGTAGAATTCAAGAATATTTCAGGGAGTGATGACCTTAATCTGAGGAGCCAAGTAGTGCCAAATGAGCTTAAGCCCAATGTAATCATTCTCCTTTCTTGTAGCTCAAAGCAAAATGTACTAGGCCCCTTCCTAATGGGCAATTTCCACCTGTTTGTGGGCAATTTGAGGTCTGACAAGGGAAGTGTCCAGGTAGCATTTTTATACAAAGCACTGGACTGGCCAGTTAACTATATAAACTACTCCACAAATTCTTCTTGACAGCCTTCATAAATATTTTTCTGGCCCCAAGTTTAAATACCTTCTTCCTGGACTCTTCAAAATCCTCCTTTTTTCCAGTGCTGGCAAAGTAGGCAATAATCAAAATACAGAAAGTGTTCAGACCTCTCTTGTAGGTCAGAACTATCGTGACTCTACCTGACATCTTATCATTGCTTGGTTAGGCTAGGAGAGTTTGACTGGATGGAGAGGATAGGAGGTTGGACAATCCTTAAGACTTTTCAAACCTTTCCATAACAGAAATTATATGCAAGATATAAAGCCATTTCAGCTGGTGTGATAGTCTAGGATAGGGTTGAGGAACCTATGGCCTTGAGGCTACGTGTGGCCTTCAAAGTCCTTGTGTGCACCCTTTTGACTGAGTCCAAATTTTACACAACAAATCGTTTTATTAAGGGGATGTGTTCTATGAAGTTTGGATTCAGTCAAAGGGCTGTACTTGAGGACCTAGAGGGCCGCATGTGGCCTTGAAGCCATAAGTCTAGGCCAACAGGAAATGTAACACGGTCAAAACCCAATTAAATAATAGGAGTGAGAACTAACTCCTCACATGCTCATCAGTGACACTTCCTCTAGTACCATTCACATTCAGGGCAGGATAAGGTGACCCAAAAACTTGAAAATAAATGAAATTTGTAATCTCCCTCTGGGCCCCTGTACTGCAGAAAACCAAAAGGCAGAAGCTTACTCTGGCTGAAACACACACACATACACACACACACACACACACACACACACACACACACACACACACACACCCTTATTACTTGCAATTTGAATTTGTTTTATCGATGGTATTTCTATCCCCAACATTTGGCACAGTACTTTAGCAATTAATAGGTGCCAGAGAAATATTTGTCAATAGTTTATCACTTGTTAACTGCAGTGATTATCATGTTTAATAAGTCTTTAGCAGTTTTCCTTCACAATTATATGGGTGTATAATACACATGTACACACACACACACACACACACACACACACACATATATATATGTACATATAAATATATAAAAATCACAGATATGTATCTATGTTTATATGTCTATATGTATCATGAGGTGCCCAGGTAGTGCAGTTGGAAGGACAAAGTAGTTAGAGCAAGGAACTTGGAGTTGAGAAGACATGAGTTCAAATACAGCACAGACAATAATTGTGAGACCATGGATAAGAAACTTAACCTCAACCTACCTCAATTTACTCTACTGTAAAAAACCTGACAGTATTAATGTAAAGATCACATGAGATAATATTTGCAAAGCACTTAACATATTTTCTGGTACATAAAAGTTATTTAATAAAAGCTTATTCAAGCTTATTATATATGTATACATACATGTAAGTGTATAAACACATATTTATGCATATACCATTTATACACTTCTGTACCCATTGGTGCATTTCTTTGCACTTATGAATTATATATGCATGATGAATAAATGCAAGTAGGTGCAAAATAGTTAAATTCAAAGTAGTTCAAAAGGTGGGACATTAAGATTTGAGGGTCTCAGGAAAGGTGTCATATTGAAAGTACTGTTTGAGTTGTATCTTGAAAGAACATAACTTTCCATATTTTCAGTGGGTCTAGCACACTCTCCTGAACATGGAAAGTACTTTATATTTCCATATCTAGATGTATCTATATCCATATCTCTATATTTATCTACCTATCTACCTATTTTATAATTGGTTAAAATAAAATTCAGATTAAATAAACCTATATCTTATAATTTCCTCTTCCTTCTGCACTATGAAGGTATTATTGTTAAGTAAATAATTTATAACTTACTATAAAAAAAGAACTCTTGGACACATACAGATAGGCAACATGACCCATCATTATTCTATCATGTGTCTATCTTGGGCTTGTATAAAAAGTTTGGAATTCATCATGGCTTCTGCCTTCTGCCAGGGTCACCATAATATTCTCTTTCCCTCCATGATATCACTTCTGTTCTTTCAAAGGTCTTCACCCTAATGTTTTCCATTATGTTTCACTCTTCTGATTCAAAAATTTCTTTGCATGGTACACTATATTCTCTTGACATGAGATATTATTCAATCATATCTATTCTTTATTTTATTAAATACATTCCTTTTGAATATCATTCAATTTTCCATTCCTATATTCAAGTAATAATTCATATTCCACAATGCCTCACTATTTTATGAGATCAACTTTGGCTCTTTTCATTGAGATCTCTGTTTCATAAAAAATGAGTAAAAGCTATCCTTTATGCATTTCTACATGAATGTGAGTCCATGTTTTTTATTACCTTTTTGGACCTTGCCTCTTAAAAAGCATTGTACCAATCCACAAAATATCTTACTATCTTATACCTTTTATTATTTTAATAATTTAGATCAGTAGATGCATGTTTTCTCATCCTACTTCCATTTCTCATTTGAAAGCAGTGGGAACAAATATTTTAAAACTGTCTTATTCAGATGCCCTCTGTTTCTGGAAAACAAAGTGACATTCCTGTCGTTAAAAACCTAATACAAAAACCCAAAACTAATTTTCAGATACTATTTACTTAATCCAGATATTGAAGTTTTTATATTCCTTTTTTTCTTCTGAAATTGCTGCTTCCCCTAGTAGATTCATCACCTATACCCTTAAAGTCTTAGTTCCTTATTCAGTGTTAGAAACTGCTGCTGTTAGAGGAAAAAAGGCATAGCAGCACATCTGAGGCCTCTGGATATGTAGTATCATAGACCTGCCAATTGTGCCCTAGGTCTACCTATTTAATAAGTAGTATCAGTAGTGTTAGAGGTTTGTTGGTGGATATTAGCCAAAGGGTATGTAAGGTACAGGGTATAAGTGAGGGCAATGTTTTAGAGGTACTTCTCAGGAGAAATATCTCTAAAACTGCTTCCTAGAATCCTTCTGGAAATATCAGTTTTTACCACATGATAACAGAAGTAAGTAAGTTTAAAAAGTCTTTAGAGGATTTTCATCATGCCATATAGAAAGACTGTGATTAAAGTTATACAATCAAGTTGCTAACTTGTTCCTCTTAAGGAAAGAGTCATCAACCACTAACCACTACCAATCATCCCTGCTTCCTATTATTAGTAATGGTTGTTCTTTCTACTGATGGAGCTTCATCACTTTTGCACGGAGTATAACATTTCATTTCATCCTCAAAGAGCCCAGTTCTACCCTTGATGGGAAGAACTTCAAACCTTTTATATAGGTCCATAATATCCGTGACTCTTCTTCCCTTCCTTTCCTGTGCTTCACTGTTGCAAACACCAATCTTCTTATACAGATTGGATTCCAAATATATTCTTGGATTCTCTTTCCTCTTTGTTTTTTTTTTTCCATTAAGTATTTTTATATTCTTTAAAGGAATACTTTATTCACCTTGATAAATCCAAAGAATTTAAAGTATTCTTCAACACTTCCATCATATTCTTTAGTAGGTTGAGCAAGTCAATTTTCATGCACATAGCATAATTCAAGTCAAGAAGAATTTATTAAGCATCTATTAGTTTCAAGGTACTTTGCTAAGTGCTGGGGAAACAAGTAACAGTGAATAATGGTCTCTTCTCTCAAGAAGTTCACAGTCCAATGGGGGAGAGAACAAACAAATTACTATGTAAAACAAGATATAAACAAGATAAACTGGAGATAATCTCAGAAGGCAGACTCAGGCTTCAGGAAAAGCTATTTTTTATAATGTAGTTTTACCTGGTACCTGAAGGAGTTCAGGGAAGTGAGATGGGAATGAGGAAACAAAGAATTCAGCCATGTGGATTGGGTCAGTTAGTGAAAATTCACAGTTAGGTGAACGAATATTTTGTCCCAGAAACAAACAAGCATAGTGTTGTATTGTAGATTATGTGACAGGGACTAGAGTGTCAGAACAATTGAAAGGAAGGAAGGGAGTAAGGAAGGAGGGAAGGAAGAAAGGAAGGAAGGAAGGAAGGAAAGAAGGAACAGATTACTCAGGGTTTTAAAATTAAACAGAGAATTTCAAAATATTCAATAATAATTCAATGGTCATAGGGAGCCAAAGAGTTGAATGAATGTGGGTATTGCAGTGACATGGTCAGAACTGTGCTTTAGGAATATCAGTTGGATAATCGAGTGGAGGAGAAACTTCAGTGGAGAGATACTTTATACAGGGATGCGAACCAGTAGGCTTTTGCAGCAATTTAGCCATGAACGATGAGGGCATGAATTAGTGTGTTAGCAGAATCAGAGGAGAGAAGGGAACATATAAGCAAGATGTTACAAAGGTAGAATTGTTTGAAAAACTGATTGGATATGGGAGGGGGTAATAAGAATGTGAGCTATTATAATAAATACAAGCAAAATACTTAACAGATCACTATAATAGTCCTTGTGCTCTCATTGCTAAAAGAGAAATCCAATGTTTTCTGCCTTTCATGTTGTTAACTCATATAGCTAACTACTCATTTTGAAGGCTCTGTTGACGGGTCTTCTGAGTAAGCCTATCATTTATATATTGTGCTTTTTTGTCTTTCTAAATATTTGGTACAATTTGGCAATGTGAATTTGATTTAAATTAGCAATCAGAAGACTCCTACGGCTGCTGTCAGAGACAAGGCTTCTGTGGAATTCCAACTACCAAGCATTTCTCAACATTTCCTTTCTTTTAGTTCCTTTTTGTGGGTGATCAGACATAAGATTCAGTTTATTTATTTTATTTTGGCACTCTATTCTGTTCTCAAAATATATTAGGCTCTAAGATTTTCTCACTTCTCTTCTAATTACTTGATCCTAGACAGGGAAAACCTTTATAGCAATTGGTTATCATGATGTCATTTCTTCTTGGTTCTGATGAAACATGTATGTGGATATACACATATTTGTAAATGTACACACACATGCACACACATATAAATTCAATATTCTATATGTTCATATGCTTATAAATATTTTAAAACCCAGTTACTATCAAAATATATAGTTTATAAACAATGCATCACAATTTTTTCTTTCATTTAAAACAAAATCCTTTAAACCCTTGGGAGTTGTGAGAATTATTACTGAGGTGGTTGTGGTAGTGGTGGGTGGTTGTGGTTGACTTCCATTTCTCTTTTTTACCTGTTGCCCCATAAAAGAAGGGTTAGATTTAGGCCATGAAGATAATTATAGATTTAATTTATCCCCTTTCATTACCTTGCCATTATCTTACTTCTTCTTACTTTATTGATATCAGAGGACTGAATCATGACTTTAACATGCTAGTGAACATTAAAAACAAACAAACAAACAAACAAACAAACTAGCATCAGTTATGTTCTATTTTCTTAAACCCATGTCAGTAATATCTGAACAGAGTGAAAGATGCTTTGTGAGATACTTCAGTTTTGAAAGACTAAGGAACTGTAACCAAAAACTAAACCAAATTTTAGAAGATATTCAATTATTTAGCAAATGAGTTGTGTGTGTGTGTGTGTGTGTGTGTGTGTGTGTGTGTGTGTGTAATACTGGTCCTTAAGTCTATTGGTATGGTAATTTCTCCTTATTGGTGGAGATGGAAGCCCTGTCCCACATGAGGGGTGTGACAGATTTGACATCAGACAAAAGAGTTTAGGCTTTCTCCAGGTCTTCTGTGTCCCAAAGGTGACTCATTGTCTTGATTTGTCAAGAAGTTTATCATTTAAAAAAAGTGACAGATTCTTTCTCACCAGTATTTTCCCTTCACTTTCATATTATTCCTTTTTTACTCTCTATCCTCTAAAGTACATTTACATTTCTTTTGAATCATCCTTACCTTATCTTTCATTTTTCCCCCCTGTCATCTTTCTAATCTCAAAAATAGTTTTTGTCAAAGGGGACCACTCAACCTGTCTTACTGCCTCTAATTTTCCACCACGTAACTAGTAGTAGAACAGATTTCTTTGAAGGTTATTGAATGGACAGTGGAAGTAATGAGCTACTTCAGGTTCTCCTGGCTTCCAGCTTTGAGAGTGAAGATGGAAGAGCCCACTCCACTTCAGGCAGCTGAAGGAAATGACTCTGGGAAGACATGAAAGGACGAAGCAGTTTTCATTACTTTGCTATTCCCCAGCTTGCTATTCTAGAGGATTTGGGGAGTTTTCCCTTAAGTGATATCTAGAAAATGCATTGTTGAACTGAATTATCTCTCTCTTACTGTAAACACTTACATTCTGTATTGTCTGATGTATATTTTCTTATGTATACTTTCTCTCATTTCTGTTTTGCTATGAGTTTGATAAATGGATTCATTTTATTATACTTTTTAGCTATTCTCTATTTTTATTCATTTTGTAAATGGTATTTGGTGGGAAAGGGGCCAATCCTTCCTTGGAGTTCCTCTTGATCCCAGAAATGACAAAATGATCAGCTGGAACCCAATAATATTCCCTAAGATGATGAACACTATTTAAAGAGCAAATATATATACTTCTAGCATGGTACCCCTTTCTCTCTGCAAACAAAGTGGTAGCCTCTGATCCTGATTTATTGCTTACCCTCCTGGTAAGAATGAGTCTCCTTGCTTCCCTTGGAGAAGGGTGGAAAGAAAAGAGGCTAGAGATAACCATTCTGCAACCCTTCAAGTCACACATACAAAGACAGACTTTGCTACATATGGCCCCCTCGCATCATCACCTCAGTACACGTTTGAGTTCAATTCATTGTTACATATATGTGAATATGGATGTATATGTTTATGAGATACACAGGGGTGTGTGTGTGTGTGTGTGTGTGTAGGTAGATAGACAAACTATATTTGGAAATTTTTTTGATTAGCTATTCATTTCATTGTAAGATGAACATAAACCTAGTACTTTATGATTATTACATGTATAACAAAATTAGAAAGGCCAAATGATTCAACTATATATCCTGACCTTAGGACTAGACTAGCTAAATTGATTTGTTAAAATGGAAGAGGGGAGGATTAGGTTAGAAGGGAAGAGGATGGTGGTTGTCACCTGGACAGCCAAAATTGTTGAATTTTTCTCACCTGGATGCTATTGAATACTAGCTATTACATGTTAAAGGAATAGCTACTTCTGTCAATGGAGAGATTATGCATACTCACAAGATCTTAGATCCTTGAAAAGTCTGAATTATTAGATCAAATAACTTTAAAATACTGAGGTATATCACAAGCCAAACATGAATTCTCAATGATGAATCAGTTAGTAAATCATTATTATATTTTTACAGTGAGTATAATATTCTGTTCTTTCTTTGTCTCTTCTCTTTTTCCCTCCCCTTCAGTTTTTTTTTTCCTTCCTCCCCATGTATTTTTGTTTTTGTCTATCTATATGCAGTCTTACAGATTAATTTGCGAAGTATTCTATCACCAGATAGAATAAATTTCTTATTTCAATGAATTCAAGCCTTGAAAAAACAAAGAAATGTTTAAATCAATGAGGTTTCATTATTCAGGAGTCACTTCCAGTTCCAATACATGAAATGAATTTCAAGAGAGATTCAATCAACTGTAATATTCCTTTGCTATAAGGGATAACATCTGTCCCTTTACTAGGCAAAGCCCAGGGCAGTATAAGGATGTTTAATCTATGTAACATAAAATGCCTTATTATCTATTACTTCAAAAGCTACTTTCCTATTTTGATATGGAAGGTAAATTAAAAACCTGAAGAAGCCTTTAGTTATCTCTATATTTTTCCAGCATTTGGTGTACTCAGGAGGACTTTTCATTTGTCTTTTCTTTCTGAAAGAAATACATCATTTAAAAAAGAAATATATCATTAACAAAAGTTACAGATGCTTTCTCACCACTATTTTCCTTTCATTCTTATATTATTCCTTTTTACTCTCCATTCTCTAAAATGTATTTAAACATCTTTTTCATTTGAATCAGCCCTTTTCTTAGCTCTCATTTCCCCCCATCCTATCATCTTCCTGGTATCAAAAAAATAAGTCTTTGTCAAAGGACCCCACTCAACCTGTCTTACTGCCTCCTATTTTCCATTGAGTAACTAGTAGTAGCATGGATTTCTTTGAAGGTAATTCTTTGGGTAGTAGAAGTAACTGATTTTTTTGTTATTTTCTTTAAGAATTACATTGATAACATGATGGTTCATGAAGCAGTAAAAAAAAAAATCTGTCTCTACTCATTCAGTGTTACAGGAAGAAGTCAAAGGCCTTAGCAAATAACAGAAGAAATGGAATATGAAATATTAAGCAGACAAAGCCAAATTTCACCACTTATTTCCAGCATTTAGAGACAAAATCTGGAAACAAGAAGCTACCAATAAGTTATCATGTCACGACTGAGTGGCAGGAGAATTAACAGAAGTGAAGGAAAAGTGGTCTTCTAGTGGGGGGAGTAGAGTGGTTTTAGAAATACTAAGAACCCTCACTAATTCTCATAACTGGAAGGAACCTTAAGCCATCTAGTTCAACCTACACAATTGGTCAAAATGCCTTTGCTTGAAAATGTCTTGGGAGAGAGACTTTTGACTAATTTCCAAAGTAGCCAAATCCAATCTGAGATAGTGCTAATTATTAGCAACTCTTTCTTTACTTCTATCCTCTTTCTCTTATCAACCTAACCACATTGCTCCTAGTTTTTGCCATCTGAGCACTCTCTCTCTGTCTCTGTCTCTACTCTCTGTCTCTGTCTCTCTCCCTCACACACACACACACACACACACACACACACATCTGAGAGTGATAATATTTCAACCAGCAGCTTTCCCTGGCTCTGATTTACCCCTTATTCTTCAGAAATTTCTTATTTGCTTTTGTTTTGTGCCCCTATCTGATTATATGTTTCTGATATATACTTATATGCCTTATCTTTCCAACTATATTGAAAGATCCTTGGATCCAGAGACCACATGATCTTTATTCTCATCCATTTAAACTTTTCACTACTATTGTAATACATTGTAAATAGTAGGTACTTTGTATTTTTTGAACTGAATTGAAATTATTACTTTATCAGGTAGAAAGGTTTTAAGGAACTAGTGCTAAAATGGAATAGTTAAATAATAAAAGGGGGTGGTTAGGCGGTAAAGTGGATGTTAGGCCTGGAATCAGGAAGACTTATCTTCCTGAGTTCAAATCTGTCCTCAGACACTTATTATCTGTGTGAATTTTGGTAAGTCACAATCTTATTTGTCTTAGTTCTTCATCTGTAATATGAACGGGAGAAGAAAATGGCAAACCACTCCATTATCTTTGCCAAGAAAGCCCCAAATGAGGTCACAAAGAATTGGACATGACTGAAAAGAAAAAACTGAATAACAACAAAATTTAAAAAAATACTTCGTGTAAATATTATAAAATTATTTACATTTTCACATCCTAAATTGACACCTACAGATACCTCAACTTTTTTTTTCCCTCAGTTGACTCCAACTGGGACCTTCTAGCTCTTACAATCACCTCCTGAAGATATACTGAATAGAAACATATGACAAGTTTTATTTCTCTTGGAAAGAGTTGATGTTATTTGCAGTAAACTAACAATACTACCTTCTCTTTTGTAATAATAAAACTTGAATCAATAAACATTCAGTACATATTTCAGTCTTCCTAAAAACAGCAAGGTACCTAGTGCTAAGACCTATGGACAATGTTACTCATTGATCTGTTTAGACCCAGCGGCATTTCTTTCTTCCTGGAGAATCTGCAGTGTTACCAAAGGCCAGAATAGAAAGAAAGGAGAAGGGCAGGGGAGAGATCTACCAGTTTAGTGAGGGGAGAAAGTAGAGGGAGAGAGAGAATAATCATTGGGCAGCAGAAATCAAGCAATGTGTTTGAAAATGAGCAGTGCATAAACAAATCAGTTCAAAACACACATAAACCAATAATCAGATGTAGCTTCATTTAAATGCATTATTTGCTGTGGTACTTATATAATGCTCTTCTTCCGAATATGCCTCCCATACCCACTCCATCCACTGTAACCATGCTCGCTATTTACGGTGATAAAAGCTGCCAGTTATTTAGGGTACTTCACAAATTTTGGATTTTCACTTATTGGCATCCTGAGAGTCATGTAATGACATTTTAATGAGAAGCAAGGAAAAAGTGGACTGACTACCCACCTTCTATTTCCAAAACTTCTACTCTGAATCTGAACCAAGGAATAGCATCTCTGTGTTTCAGTGCCCCATTTGTACTGGCAATAGTTAATGGTTCATATTATACAGGTGTGTATAGTCACCATGCTGTGATTGTAACATTCCCTTTAGTCATGTCATAAGTGTTGTATTTGGGAGAAATGGAAATACGACCTACACTTCTGAATGGTTAACCTACAGAATGCATGAGCCTCATGGTGGTGTTTGTTATTTGAACTTTATCATCAGATTCTTCTAGAAGAGAAATCATGAAGCCTCAACTTTTTTTTTATTTTTGTAAAGCTTAAAACACTGAAATTTTGTCAAACTAAATTTAACCTATGACCAATTATAGCATTATATAACCTATATTTTTTCCATCTAAATTTCCCATTTGGATTTAGCAGAGTGCAATGATGTAACAGATAAAATGATAGATACAGATTCAGGAAGACCTTTCTGGAATACTAGGATAAAACCCTTCGATCTTCCTGATTCAAAATCCAGACCTCTATCTGCAATTCCTTGTTTCCTTCTTCCAAGTGATACTAGAAAAATCAACTGATCTTTAACCTTTAAACACAATATCTACATACTATGAATGTATTACTTGATTTCTTTGAACCTTAGTTTCTTTATCTGTAAAATGAGGCTGATAATACCTTACAGGATGATGGGACTAATGCATTTAATAAATGGATGAAAAACCATGTATTAACCATTTATTATTTTTGTACTGTTCAGGTTGAACTTTAGTGGTGAGAGACTTGAGGTCAACTAGGAAGCTGTCACAACAATTTAGACAGAGGAGATTTTCACCTGAACTAAAGTAGCAGACATGCAAGTAGAGAGAAAGGATGGGAAACAAGACATGATTTTGAAGTAGGAAACTGAGAATTTGGCAACTGACTGGATATGTTCCAAGCACTGGGCTAGGTTCTGGGAATATAAAGAGAAAAGTGAGATAGTCTCTGACCTCAGGGTCCTTACATTATTTTTATTTTTTTAATATTTCATTTATTTTTAGTTTTCAACATTCATTTCCACGAGATCTTCAGTTACAATTTTTCTACCTGTCTTTCTCCTACCCCCACCCCAAGATAGCAAGCCTACTGAATACCCTTTCCCCAAACCTGCTCTCTCATATCCTCCCCCATCCCTCAATCCCCCTAATTTTCTAGTAGGACAAGATGGCTCTCTATACCCCAGCATCTATATATCTTATTTCTCAGTTGCATGTAAAAAACAATTTTTTAATTTTGTTTTTAAAACTTTGATTTCCAGTTTCTTTTCCTTCTTTCCTCCTCACCCACCCACACTGGGAAGACAAGCAATTCAATATAGGTTGTATATGTGTAGTTATGCAAAATGTTTTCATAGTAGTTATATTGTGAAAGACTATATTTCCCTCCATCCTATCCCACCCCCCACTTATTCTATTTTCTACTTTAACCCTGTCCCTTTTCAAAAGTGTTTGCTTCTCACTACCCTCTCCCCCAATGTGTCCTCTCTTCTCTCATCCTCTCTCTTGTCCTCTTCCCTGCTGCTTTCCTGTAGGGTAAGATACCCAATTGAGTGTGTATATTATTCGCTCCTTAAGCCAGATTCAATGAGAGTAAGGTTGACCCATTCCCTTTTACCTCCCTACTCTTCCCCTCCATTGTAAAAGTTTTCTCTTGCCCTTTTATATGAGATAATGTACCCTATTCTATCTCTACTTTTCTCCTTTTCCCAATATATTCCTCTTTCACCTCTTAATTTTATTTTTTAGATATTATCCTGTGTGAGGTAACAAAGACCCTTACCTGAATTAAACTCAGAGGCTTCTCAAGGTGAAAGTAGAAAGGAGTTTATTACAGTTCTTGCAAGATAAGGGCAACTCACACTGAGTGCATTCAAAGGTTCATACTTTTATAGTCCCAGCCCCTTACCTAATCACAATCCCCCCTCCCTAGCCACCTTCCTCTTGGCTCATTCCCACAGATCTTGAGGGTACAATCTGAGGTGTGATAATCTAACCCAAGGACAGTGATGAAATACATATAGTAAGCAGGTGCAGTTATTTTTGTAAGTTTAATAGTCTATTAACTTTGGGACACTCCTACATTTTGGGGGGCCCCATTTCTTTAGATCAATGAACAGACATGATCAAAGCCTGTGTCCTTGTCTTTGTTCTTGAAACACTTCATGGTCATTTTACCCTTATGGTATAACTGGGCAAGGAACCAAACACATATGATTATCCTGCAGATTTAGTAATCTAAGAATTCTTGTACAAGTCCCATCCTTGTTAGTCTCTTGACCTGGGTAACCACGCAGATGTATTTGCATCCTGTTTTCCAACCATTTTCTTTCGGCACACTTCAGAGTCAGCAGCTTATCTTTCTTTTATGGGAAAACTGAATCAAAAACCCAACCTTAAATTCTATGTGGGTCCCTTAGCCTAAAATTTTATGAGGGTCTTCACCATATCTCACAGAATTCTTCCTTCTCAATTGATCATTGAAGACCACTCACACCATACCTGATACATTCTTTCTACTATCTTATCCCCTACTCCTCCATCCAATTCAGCTTTGTCCTCATGTTCTATTGGGGCCCATTGCTGTTTTTTTATACCTTTTTGAAGTCTCCCCACTTTTCTTAATTCTAATTCCCATCTCCCCTTTAAATAAGATTGACACACTGACAACATACAATGGTGCACTCCCCTTTATGAGTACAGATACAGAGATTCTAAAAAAACAATAATAAACAATTGTCCCTTCAAGTCCAAAAGTCTCTTTTCACAATTCCGTTTGGTGGGAGTATACCATCTGACAGAAGATCTCTGGTTGCTTTCCAGTCATCCATCCTCAGCACTGCATTCCAGGCTCTTTTTCTTCTGCCTTCTTTCATTCACTTTGCAACAAAAGTAACCTTGTAAGCAATTTATATTACCCCTCCTGAGCCCTTATCATTCTTACAAAACTAAAATTGTTGTCTTGGTCAATTGTCATGATCACACATGAAAACCAATTTCTTATGTTTTACATTAATAAATTATTTTATTTTTTAAAATTAATTGATTTTTAAATTTACTTTTAGTTTACAAGATTCATTTCCACAATCCCTTGAGTTTCAAATTTTCACCTGTCCTTCTTCCCCCTGCTCCACCCCTGATGGGGGCATGCAATCAAGTATAGGATCTGCAAATACTTTCACATTGGACATTAGTCTAGTTGTATAGAAGGGTTGTAACCAATGGAATGAACAATGGGAAAGAAGAAACAAAGCCAAACATGGAAAAGAACGATAGCGTGTAGATTGCTTTAGTCTCCATTTAAACTCTGTTCTTTCTAGATCTTTCTCTGAATGTAGACATCCCCTTCCATCTTGAGACTTGTTGAGTTGTCTTATAACTGTGCGTTGTTGAGAAGAGTCCAGTTTATCAAAGTTGGACATCACACGTACAACGTGTCTGTGATTGTGTACAAATTTCTCCTGGTTCTGCTCTTCTCACTTAGCATCATTTTGTATAAGCCTCTCCAGGTAAATATGAAGTCCATGTCCTCCCCATTTCTTATAGCACAATAGTATTCCATTACTTTCTTATACCACAACTTGTTTAGCCATTCTCCAATTGTTGGGCATCCCCTTAATTTCCAGGTTTTTTGCCACCACAAAGAAGGCTGCAATAAATATTTTTGTGCATATGGGTCTTCCTCCCATTTTTATGATCTCTTTGGGATACAATGACAGATGTGGTATTACTGGGTCAAAGCATATGCAATTATTTATAGCCCTTTCATCATAGCTCCAGATCGCTCTCCAGAATGGTTGAATCAATTCACAGCTCCACCAACAATGCATTAGTGTTCCAATATTTCCACATCCTCTCCAGCCTTTGTCATTTTCCTGTTTTGTCATCTTATCCAACCTGACTGGTGAGATGTGATACCTCAAAGTTGTTTTGATTTGCATTTCTTGAATAAATAGTGATTTACAGCATTTTTTTCATATGCTTATATATATCTTTAATTTCTATCTCTGAAAATTGCCTGTTCATATCCTTTGACCATTTATCAATTGGAGAATGACTTGTATTCTTATAGATTTTACTTAATTCCCTGTATATTTTAGAAATGAGGCCTTTATCAGGATAAGACACTTGTTATAAAAATTCTTTCCCAATTTCCCACTTCCCTCTTAATCTTGGATACATTGGCTTTGTTTGTACAGAAACTTTTCAATTTAGTGTAATCAAGATTGTCCATTTTGCATTTTATAATGATCTCCAACTCTTCTTTGGTCAAAAAGTCTTCCCTACTCCATAAATCTGACAGATTTGCTTCCCCAGATTACTTACAGTATCAGCCTTTATACCTAGATTATGCACCCATTTAGACTTGATTTTGGTGTACGGCATTAGATGATGGTCTATGCCTAATTTCTGCCATACTATATTCCAATTTTCCCAGCAATTTTTGTCAAGTAGTGAGTTCTTATATCCCAAAAACTGGGGTCTTTCAGTTTATCAAACAGTATCTTACTACAGTCGTTGACTACTGAGTCTTTTGTACCCAATCCATTCCATTGATTCACTACTCTATTCCTCAGCTAGTACCAAGTAGTTCTGATGACTGCTCCTTTATAATAGAGATTAAAATCTGGTATGGCTAAGCCACCTTCCATAGCATTTCTTTTCATTAACTGCCTTGATATTCTGGACCTCTTGTTCTTCCAAATGAATTTTGTCACTATTTTTTTTTCTAGCTCTATAAATGATTTTTTTGGTAGATTGATTGGTATGGCACTAAATATGTAATTTAATTTAGATAAAGTTATTGTTTTTATTATATTACCTCAACCCAACCAGGAGTACCATATTGTTAATACCTCCACCAGGAGGATGGGATTTCAATAAGGGATTTACATTAAGCTAACAATTAAAACAATTAAAATATTTACTGAGTAGTCCAGAAACTATTCTACTTTTAACATTATAACAAATCTAAGACAAGTATGATATTATCTATATAACAGAATAATATTCACATAAACTCTTGACCTACTTGTCCTCACATTATTACAAAGAACTAAATGACCCTGACTTATGTAGGAATACTTATCCTAAACCCTAAGCCTAATAGCTTAATCTTATAGTAACTTAAGATGTTCCAGAATCAAGTATTTAATAGATTTGTTGTTGTATTTTCAAAACTTTTGATTATATAAACTTGCCACCAACAATAGGGACAAAACTGTAATGACGGGGCCATATTTCCTCAACTTCAGAATGTCAATTTCAGGCAAAATGTATACCAAGCTGCAATCTGCATTGAGCCAAGCTTAAAGTCTGCCAGGTGTCAACAGGGAAAATCAAGTCAGAAGAATTCGACCTCAGCTCATGAGGAACAGTTGTTCTCATGACCTTCCCTCTGTATTTTATACCTGTTCTTCACAGGGTCTCCCTCTGCATTTTATACCTTTCTTCACAGGGTCTCATATCATGGATCAGTGGCTCAGATAGCTTGGACAGCCTTTCTTAATATTCATACAGGGAGTTAGACACAGAGAAATAGTCAGTGAACAGTCCCATCAAATATTAAATAGTAAGTTCCAACAATCAATTTGAGATATGATTATAAACTCACATTGGTTAAAGAACATCTTCTTTTATTTTTTTAAATTAACTTTTGTTTATTTTTGGTTTACATCATTCATTTCCACAAGATTTTGAGTTACATATTTTCTCCCCATCTTTCACCTACCCACCACCCAAAAACAGCGATCCCATTGTATACCCCCCTTCCCCAATCTGCTCTTTCCTATATCCTCCCTCCAGTCACCCCTCTGACTTTCCGTTAGGGCAAGATGGATCTCCCTAGCCCAGTGCCTTTATATCTTATTTCCCAGTTGCATGTAAATAATAATAATAATAATAATAATAACAACATATACATATTTTTTAAACATTTGATTTCAAAACTTTAAATTCTAGATTCTTTCCCTTCCTCCCTCATCACCTACCCCCACTGGAAAGACAAGCAATTCAATAAAGGCTGTATATGTGTAGTTATGTAAAACATCTTCACAATGGACATATTCTGAGAGACTGACTATATTTCTCTCCTTCCTTTCCTGCCCCACACTTCTTTTATTCTCTATTTTGTCCCTTTCCCTTAACAGAAGTGTGTGCTTGTAACAACACTCACCCCCAACCTGCTGTCCCCTCTATCATCCCCCCTCTTGCCTCCTTCCCCTTACTCTCCTGTAGGGGAAGATACTCAATTTAGAATGTATGTCCTTCCTTCCCTAAGCCAAATTCAATGCCTTCCTGTTCTTCCCCTCCATTGTAACAGTTATCCCTTGTCTCTTCTATATGAAATGATTGACCCCATTCTTTCTTTCCCTCTCTCCTCTCATTATATTCCTCTCCCACCTCTCAATTTCACCTTTCGAAATATCCCTTACTATACAAGTGATCCTGTGCCCTCTGTCTATATATACCTGTACATACATATATACACACACATATGTATTCGTATACATATATACCCTCCTATATTGACATACATGTATGTATACATACACACACACACACATATACCCACACACACACATTTATATTCCCTTCAACTATCCTCATACTGAGAAAAGTTTTATAAGTTACAATTATTGTTTTTCCATGTAGACATGTAAATAGTTCAGCTTTAATAAGTTCCTTATGATTTCTTTTCCATGTTTACCTTCTCATGTTTCTTGTATTTGAATGTCAAACTTTTTATTCAGCTCTGTTTTTTTCATCAACAATGCTTGAAAGACCTCCACCTCATTGAATGACCCTGGAACATTAGACTCAATTTTGTTGGGTGGGTGACTCTTGGTTTTACTTCTAGCTTCTTTGATCCCTGGAACATCATATTTCAGGCCCTTCATCCCTTAATATAGAAGTTTCTAGATCTTGGGTTATCCTGATTGTGTTTCCACAATATTCAAATTGTTTCTTCTTGGCAACTTGTAGTTATTTCTCCTTGATCTGGGAACTCCAAAACCTGGCTATAATATTCCTAGGAGTTTTCTTTTTGTGATCTTTTTCAAGAGGTGATTGATGGATTCTTTCAATTTCTATTTTGCCCTCTGGTTCCAAAACATCAGGAAAATTTTCCTTGAGAATTTCTTGAAGTATAATTTCTAGGTTCTTTTTTTGATCATGGCTTTCAGGTAGTCCAATAAGTTTTAAGTTGTCTCTCCTGGATCTATTTTCCAGATCAGTGGTTTTTCCAGTGAGATATTTCACATTGCCTTCTATTTTTTCATTTGTTTGGATCTGTTTAATAGTATCTTGATTTCTCATAAAGTCATTCACTTCCATTTGCCCCAATCTAATTCTGAAGGAATTATTCTCTTCAGTGAAATTTTAAGATTCATTTTCCATCTGGCAAATTTGGCTTTTTAAGGCATTTTTCTCCTCATTGGCTTTTTGGGCCTCTTTTGTCATTTTAGTTAGTCTATTTTTTAAGGTGTTATTTTCTTCAGTCAGGTTGTTGACTCTCTTTTCATGACTTTCTTGGATCATTCTCATTTCTCTTCCCAATTTTTCCTCCACTTCTCTTATTTGGTTTTCAAAATCCTTCTTAAGCTACTCTGTGGCTTGTAACCAGTCTACATTATTCTTGGAAACTTTTGGTGCAGGACTTCTGACTGTTTGTCTTCCTCCTCTTCCATGCTTTGATCCTTTTTGTCCTCAAAAAAGGTACTAAAGTTCGATTGCTGTGCTTGCTTTGCTTCCTTTGCCTTCTCATCTTACTAGTCAATTAACCTGACTTTGAGATCTTTGCCACATTAGAACTTTGCTTCCAGAGGGGAGAGCTTTGTCCCAATTCACTGGGGTTTTCACAGCCACAGGAGCTATTAGGAGGCCACCATCTCTACAGCCCCTACCAACTTTGGCTTACTGGTCACACACCTTAGGACCACCACTCAAGATCATGATCCTGAGCCAAGCAACTTAAGGCAAGAACACTTAGCCTCTGAATGTTCCCTTGGCCCCCCGGCAATGTGTAGGCCAGAAGCTTTGAAGCAGCCATATGGAGGAGGCTAGAAGGCTGCCACTTCTGCCACTTCTGGCTCTGGGGGCCTAGGGCCGGACCTGCTCCTCCATTCCCCCTCAAATTCAGCCGAGTTCCACTGACTTTTCACTTTCTCTTTGGCATTTTGGGTTGATAATTCTGGAAACCACCAGAGCTGCTGGTGATCCACTCTCTAACATGCTCCAGCCAGGGTGGTTGGGCAGCCCTGGGGCTAAAACCTCAGGGCTGGCCTTGGCTCCCAACATGCTGTGATGAACCCTTCCTGTCTACCTGCCGGGCTGCCTTCAGTAGCAGCTTTGTTTCTCTGTCACTTTGTGGGTTCTGGATCTCTGAAATTTGTTTAGTCATGTTTTATAGGTATTTGAGGAGGTTATGGGGGAAGCCACGGAGTTTGATTTTCCCTGCTTCTATGCTGCCATCTTGACTCTGCCCCCCCAAGGTATATCTTTAATGTGAGCCTAAAATTATGTGTATTCATTTCCATATTTATTCTTGTTCATAAAAAAATAAATCTCTAATCAAGATTATAAATTATTGCTCTAATAGGTTTGCATCTACTTCCCAAGTTTCCTCATCTTCCTGGGACTATGCTTAATCTGAGCTCATACTGTAATCCCTATTTCTAATGAAATCTTCATTTATCTTTTCAACCCCCTGATCCCTGTTACTAACATAACCGTTCTATACTAGAATCCCACAGTAAATAAAACAAAGAGGTTAATGTCTAATCTCACAAACTGATGAATTATGTATCTAATTATTCTCAAAACATTCTGGAAGAATGTCCTTAAAACAGCAAAATTTCATACACTTGCTTTATGCCTAACTCTCCATACACATTATCAATTAACAATCTTAGGATTTAACAATAAAAAGTATCCCAGTTTCATCAAATCATTTGATTATAACAAAAACAATTAACTACAGATAATATCTAATGCACTAACGGGCAGACTTCTCTACCTGCTGTCTCTCTCTCTGCTTCCTTTCCAAGGACTGATGAGATTGCTTCCCCATCATGGATTATAAAATTTTCCTTGTTTCTTTTATCTTGTGTCTCTCATCTTATTCTCAGCCTTACCCCATAAAACTTCTGAAACTACTCCATTATACTGAAACTTATAAACACCACTCTCCAAACATCAGGCTCTGTGTCTCCTAGTCTTTCTGCCAGGAGACTGACTCACACTGCTTTCTTAATACTCTTTTGTTTACTTCCTAGCATATAAGACACTTTTTAAAGTATTGCAACTAACTTAATTTCCAGTTATTGCAGGATTTCCAGATACTAAACTTTCCTCCTCTAAATTAGCCTTCATAGCAATTTATCCCAACATTTTTCTTCTTTTGTCCTTTGATATAAAATTATTACTTTTTGGAATTCAACATGAATATCAACATCAACCTTCAAATTAACATACATTAATACATAGCTTGAAAATCAGACATTTAAATTTTAAGGTTTCTCATTTACTTAACAAGAGTTTCCTTAGTGTCAACTAATATAATAAATTCTGACTTATCTTAAACTTCAGTTAAGAGTAACACATTTCACTTGAAATACTACCAGAATTTATTAGTTTCCCTCCGGTTACATTCCAATATGCAAAAACTTTTCACTTTGTATGAGGCAGGAAATGGTTAAATTCTGGACAACCTCAGCCTGTCTTTGATCTGAGGGGAAAGATTCCCCCTCCCTTTTCTTATCTCTCTCACTCCCTCTCCACACCCCCAAACCTGGCCAGGGCTTTTAGAATGTAAAAGAGAGAGAAAGAAGATTTTCCACACTGTCAATTTAAAAACTAAAATATTTTCTCTCTTTTTCTCTCTCCCTCACCTACCCGATGGAGGAAGGAGGAGGAGACAAAGAGAAAGCGGCACTCCAACAAAGTTCAACATTAGTCTTTGCTGTTCTTGAACACACAGAAGCTGTCAGTGACACAGACATAACTTTACACGGAAACACAGAGACACACACTTTACATAGAAACACACAGAAAGAATATTCAAGCCTGTTTCACTTCATCATTTTCTTTTTATCCTTCTCTTTTATATTTTGTCATTGTATCCCAATCTTGTGCTAGCTCTCTTAGACTGTTGTTTTTCCATGGGTCATGAGATCTTGTCCTCTAAGGACTCACCTGATCTCATCAAATTCTTTTTAGGGAAACAGTATCCAGGGGCTCACCAGATCATGCCCACAGAAACTTCTCAAGGATCATCAGATCTTGCTTGCCTGACTCTAACCACCCAGGGGCTCACCAGATCTTGCCCAGAGAAACTTCTCAAGGCTCACTGGATCTTGTTTGCCTGGGTTGTGCTCACAACTTATGTGACCATAAATCAGCTTTCTCTGTTGAGTGTCTTCCCTAGCACTATCAGAGCTCCATTTTTGTTTATTTTCATTTCTACTTCCTTTGAGTACCTCTCTTCAATATCTTTTACACAGCCAGAGTTCCTCCATTGAGATCCCCGGACCACCAGAGAAAATTCCAAAGAGTACCTGCTCCAGGGTCTCAGTGAGAGTGGCCTCTCTCTCTCTGTGGGATGTTATCTCTGTGGAACCTCCAAAACTGCGTGGGGTAACAAAGACCCTTATGCAAATTAAACTCAGAGGCTTCTCAAGGTAGAAAGTAGAAAGGAGTTTATTACAATTCTCGTGAGAAAAGGGTGACTCACACTGAGTGCATTCAATAAATTCTCAGTGTCAGATCATTAGAAGAGGAAAGAAAGATAGAGAAGATACATACTTTTATAGCCCCAGCCCCATTACCTAATGACAATCCCCCCTCCCTAGCCACCTTCCTCTTGGCTCATTCCCACAAGTCTTCAGGGTACAATTTGAGATGTGATAATCTAACCCAAAGACAGTGATGAAATATATTTAGTAAGCAGGTGCAGTTGTTTTTGTAAGTTTAGTAGTCTGTTAGTTTTGGGACACTCCTATATTTTGGGGGGGCCCTTTTCTTTAGATCAATGAACAGACATGGTCAAGGCCTGTGTCCTTGTCCTTGCTCCTGAAACACTTCATGGTCAGCTTAACCTTACAGTATAACTGGGCAAGGGACCAAGCACATATGATTATCATGCAGATTTAGTAACTTAAGAATTCTTTTTATTTTATTTTATAAAAATTAACTTTTGTTTATTTTTAGTTTCCATCATTCATTTCCACAAGATTTTGAATTACAAATATTCTCCCCATCTTCCCCCTACCCATCACCCCAAAGCAATGATCCCACTATATACCCCCTCCCCCAATCTACTCTCTCCTATATCCTCCCCCATCATCCCTCTGACTTTCTGGTAGGGCAAGATGGATCTTCCTGCCCCAGTGTCTGTATATCTTTTTTCCCAGTTGAATGTAAATAATAATAATAATAATAATAATAATAATAATAATATATACACATATACATGCAGACACACACACATATAATATATATATATATATTTTTTTTTTGAACATTTGATTTTAGAACTTTAAATTCTAGATTCTTTCCCTTCCTCCCTCGTTATCCACCCACATTGAAAAGACAAGCAATTCAATACAGGCTGTACATGTGTACTTATGCAGAACATCTCCACAAAGGACATATTGTGAGAGACTGACTATATTTCTCTCCTTCCTATCCTGCCCCCCACTTGTTCAATTCTCTACTTTGTCCCTGTCCCTTGACAGAATTGTGTGCTTCTAACAACTCTCCCCCCTAGCCTGCCCTCCCCTCCATCATCCTCCCTCTCTTCCCCTTCCCACGTATTCTCCTATAGGGCAAGATACCCAATTTAGAGTGTATGTCCTTCCTTCCCTAAGCCAAATTCAATGAGAGTAAGGTTGACCCATTCCCTTTTGCCTTCCTGTTCTTCCCCTCCATTGTAACAGTTATCCCTTGTCTCTTCTATATGAGATGATTAACCCCATTCTCTCTCTCCCTGTCTCCTCTCATTCTATTCCTCTCTCACCTCTCAATTTCACCTTTTAAAATATCATCCTTTCCTATTCAATTGATCTGGTGCCCTCTGTCTATATACTCATATATACATACACTCACATATGTATTCATACACATATATATACCCTCCTATATAGACATATGTTTATGTATATATACATATATATACATATATATACAAACACAATTATATTCCCTTAACCAATCCTCAGAGTGAGAAAAATTTCATAAGTTACAATTATCATTTTTCCATGTTGGCATGTAAATAGTTCAACTTTGATAACTTTCTTCTGATATCTTTTCCCTGTTTACCTTCTCATGCTTCTTGTATTTGAATGTCAAATTTTCTATTCAGGTGTGGTTTTTTCCTCAAGAATGCTTGAAAGTTCTCCACCTCATTGAATGATCATATTTTACCCTGAAACATTATACTCAATTTTGCTGGGTAGGTGATTCTTGGTTTTAATCTTAGCTCCCTTGATCTCTGGAATATCATATTCCAGGCCCTTCAATCCCTTAACATACAAGCTGCTAGATGTTGGGTTACCCTAATTGTGTTTTGACAGTATTCAAATTGTTTCTTCTTGGCAGATTTTAATATTTTCTCCTTGATCTGGGAACTCCAGAATCTGACTATAACATTCCTAGGAGTTTTCTTTTTGGGATCTTTTTCAAGAGGTGATTGGTGAATTCTTTCAAGTTCTCTTTTGCCCTCTGGTTCTAAAACGTCAGGGCAATTTTCCTTGGGAATTTCTTGAAGGACAATTTCTAGGCTTTTTTTTTGATCATGGCTTTCAGGTAGTCCAATAATTTTTAAATTATCTCTCTTGGATTTATTTCCCACATCAGTGGTTTTTCCAGTAAGATATTTCCCATTGCCTTCTATTTTTCCATTTGTTTGGAACTCTTTGGATCTTGATTTCTCATCAAGTCATTAGCTTCGATTTGCTGTAATCTAATTTTGAAGGAGTTATTATCTTTGGTGAGTTTTAGAAATTTCTTTTCCATTCTTTTTCATCAGGGAATTGTAAATAACTATATAAATGTCAGCTCTTATCATTCATGGGAAAAGGTGTTAAAAAATTATTAGTTTTCTAAGATCATGGGCATGATCTCCCAAATACAGGATGTCATATGGATTAAATGAGACAATAATCATAAAGCATATAGCAATACCTGGTAAATAGTAGGCATAATATAAATGTTAATGATTATTATTATTATTCATAGTTATAAAATAAAAAGGCCTTATTTTAACATGATTTTTTATCTTCACTTTTTTCAGCTATCTTCATTTCTAAGGAATTTGGAAAATTATTATATTAATTTAAGTAAATATATATTGAGTATTTATGTGTTTTAGGAACTCTTCTAGTTACTGATAATATAAGGCAGAAAATGAGGCAGCTAGGTGGTTAGGTGAATAGAGCACCACCCCTTGAGTCAGGAAGCACTGATGACTATCTGTGTGACCCTGAGAGAGTTACTTAATCTCCATTCATCTCAGTTCCCTCAACTCTAAAATGGAGATAATAATACCACCAATCTCCCATGAATGCTGTTATAATAAATAATAATAATAATAGCTAATATTGATGTAGCACTTAGTATGTACCAGGCACAGTACTAAGTGCTTTACAATCATTGTCTCCTTTGAATCACACAGAAACTATAAACGGTATAAAGCACTGTAGTATAGTTCCTGACATTTAGATTTTAAATAAATACTTGTTTTCTTCTTTCCCTTTTTCCAGAGAATTTACATTCAATTTAAGAAATACTTGGGTCATATGTCATCTACTATTCCCTACAGTTACTTACTCATTAAAATATGTATATATAAGTATGTATATGTATTTATGTCTATATGTTTCTTCAATTCCTTACTTTCCCTCATATATAATCCATTGCCACATGTTACAGTTGCTAGCTTCCCAATATCTATCACATCTGACTCCTCTTTGCTCACATAGCTACTACCTTAAGTTCAGCTTCTTGCCACCTCTCCTCTATATAACTGTAACAGACTCCTAATTTTCCTCCCAGTCTAAAATCTCTCATCACTCTAATACATCCTGCACCTTATAGTCAAAGAAATATTAGATAAGCTCAGATCTGACTATTTTACTCCCCTATTCAACCATCTCCAAGGGCTTCCTGTTGCCTTTAGAATAAACCATAGCCTCCTTTGTTCAGTTTTTTTTAAAGACCTTCAAAACCTGCACCCACCCTAACTTTCCAGCCTCACTGGACATTACTTTTTCATACAATATGAAATTAAAATGAGTTAAATGTAATGTTAATGGAATCTGAAGATCTTCCATGCCCCTTTGTACTGGCAAGTAAACAGGTACTTAGCACTTTGTTTCCAGTTAACACCTTGTTTAAGCTATTTAATTAACACAGAAGGAGTTAACACCTTGGGAAGAAGTTGCTGATGTAACAGGAAGGGGTAGAACAGGGAAGAGCTGTACTGTATATATATGGAAGAGCACCATCAGGACAGTCAGAATTTCTCTTGGTGAGTATCTGGAGGCTGCAACTTCTGCTGAGACCTTTCCTTTGGGGTTTTTTGCTAAGAACTTCCAAGAATCAGGCTGATCTTAGAAAACTTATCAGTTGTAGTACCTTGAGTGAGAGAAGAGGATCCCTGCTTGAGGAAGCCTGTTCTGTTGTGAAGGCTTGGGAATGAGGGTGTTCACTGCATTAACAATGTGTATCAACTTTGTGGCCACTGTAATGACTTTGGCTTTCTGTTTCTGGGACTTGGTTTTCTGGTATTTGAATAAAGGTTTTGGTTCTGCCCTCCATGTGGAGAGTCTGCTACATTTTATGATTCATAACTATACCAGCATATTCATAACCACGGTGGATGTTGTGAATATTGCATTATTGTTACATTAAACTAGCCTTCTCTTTGAACCTCACTCATCAAACTCCATCTCCCAATTTCTATCTCCATATATTTGTAATGACCATACTTCAATGTACAAAATATGTATTGTAATATATGTATATACATTTATATTACAATATACAATACAACATGCAATTATAGTATACAATATACAATACATAATATATATTACAATATGTTATCTTATAATATAAAATGTACACGCTTTACCTCTGCCTCATAGTCTCCTTTTCCTTTAAGATGTACCTCAGATGCCATCTTCTGCATTATTATTCCTGATACCCACAACTGACACTGATCTCCCTCCAAGACTATCTTACATTTAACTACATAATGTGTCAATTGCAGCATTTTTAAAAATCTATGTTGTGTATGCTTTATATGTAGTTGTTTCCCACATTGGAATGAAAGTTCATGATAGAGTAGAGGGAGGAACTTACCCAAACTCCACCAAATTCACCTCTAAACAACTTTAAAATGATTCCACAAATCAAATTCTGGAGCAACAGAATCAATGAAAAGTCAAGGTAAACAATTTTCCAGCCCAAGACAACCTTGGAGATTTGCAGGAAAAGACTGTCACACTGGGATGGTGGTTAGACCTACAGTATTGCATAGGTCACACCCCAGCAATGATAGCAAAAGGCCTCATACTCATTTGTAACTTTGGCAGCAGCAGTTTCTAGAGTGGTCAACCCACAAATGACAAGGGGGTTGGACAACTGGACAGAAAAAGATTACAAAGGACCTTTTGTTGCATTGCCTAAATATAGTTCTGGGTTACAGTTTAAGTATAAAGAGATTTGAAAAAGAGGTTACTATGGTCATAGTCCTTGGGTGGAGAGGAGTCCTTGTGATAGCTCACAAGGGAAAAGAGGCCCTGGTCTCGGTTCTAAGGCAGAAAGAGTACTAGGACTTGCAGCTGAAGGAGAACAAGGCCTAAATCACAGTCATGACAGATAGTATTTGAGGCCAAAGGGGAGCAGGTGACCTAGTCACAGTTGCAGAGCAGAGAAGAACGCATGTAGTTCCTCACAAGGGAGTAGGGTCCCTCGTCTCATTGGGCAGAAAGGATCACTAACACTTGTGACTACCAGAGGTCCTGGTCTTGGAGGGACCTAATCATAATTCCAGGGCCAAGAAGAACACTCACATTAGCAGCTAGAAAGGAGCAAGATCCCTTCTTGGGTAAAGATTAGAGCAATGACTCCACCTCTCTTTAGATCACACTACTCTGGAATCACCAAAAACATATAGACCAGTATTACATAAACTGTTTAGAAAAATAGGCACAAGAGAGTCACATTTATGATGCAAATATGGTTTCAATAACTAAACCAGGGAGAACAAAACATATCCAGATCTTGTACTCTTTCCATTATAGTTCGCTCTGTGAATGATTTCATTACTTATTGAATTAAATAAGCTGAATTTTAACTATTTTTTGTGAGTAACCATATCTTCACAATGAAAATGACTAATATACATTAGTCATTAAAATTTTAAATTAGATACACAGTGTTTGCTCAGATTGTGATAAATTCTATATAGAATACAAGACAAAAAGGTAAAAATCTTTGCCTGTATAGAACTTAAAAATTCTTCAAGGAGACATGAATGCCCTTTTATATATATATTCATGCATACTTTCAGTAATTTGGTGATGCAGGAATCTCATCTAAACCTCCATCAGTATGGATCATTATCGTCTTTTAACATTTCACATCAGGAAGTTCTTGTTTTCTTCTTTACCAGATTTGCCCATGGAGGACTTGCCAATTATATTTTCATTCCATACTCTGGAAATTTCTCAAGTATCGTCTCTATTGTGGCTCACCGTATCTCCATGAATGATCACCTATTTTTTCTTAAACATACTCAGTGCAATGTTTTTTGAGTTGTGATTTATTGGGAGAGGGGTGTTTTTTTTTTTCTTTAACATTGTTTCTAGTTAGTAAGTCATTGCTGCTAACACAATGAAACTTGCTTAGGTCCAGATTTGATTAAAAAAAACAGATACACGGTGCTTGTGTTCATGGAAATTAGATACCAATGAGAAATTACATTATATTTAAATGCAAATAATGGCTACATGCAATGGTAATAAATAGTTCTAACACACATGAAAATGGGGAGAAAAGGCCAATATCACAACACCAGGAATTGAGGTAGCCTGTTGAAGCAAAGAGTAAAAGTCAGGAGGCAGTAGAATAGATATGAAAGTGAGATAAACAGGAGAGAATCCCAATGGGATCTATAAAGGTGACTGAGGAAGTATGTATTTAAGGCTGCCAGGAGGCAGATGAGAGGTGTAGCTGGATATGGAACATTAATATCATTTGTCTTGACAAAAACAAACAAAACAAAACAAAACACATGAGCCTGGGAACTTTAAACTAAGTCACGAGCCAGCTGATACTTTTCCTTCCAACTCACCCCCATTTCTATCAGTGGAGAAACTCTTCAATCCTGATGCCCTCACTAGATGGCATGGAATCTAGTTGCTCACACCTCTGTCAACTGGAGTGCTCTTAGTGTTTTCACTACTAACAGAGCACAGTTTCATTTCATTAAACATTTTGAAACTTGAAAGTCTTCTTGACAATAAAATATTTCTAAATTCTTTTGTTTTGATGAATTTCATGTAAACAGATTAGAAACACGTGAATTAAATTTTCCTTTAAATACACAGGGACTTAACATTTAATAGGAAAAGTGCTTAGCAGAACATTATTATTATTATTATGAATTCTTAAATGTTAAAATCCAACAGGCTTAATTCATGTTTCTTAACATTTTGATGTTAATTATGAAAAAAGAGGTTCAAGCAGTGATGAAATTTTGCATAATTTTCATGTTCTAGAGAAATGTTTTAAATAACCTATTTGCTAAGTATTCAATAAACCTCTTAGAAATAAATATATTTACATGATTTTCAAGTTGTGACCATAGGTTATCCTTGAACATTCCAAGTATGTCTTACTTATCTTTGTTTGTCCTAGATGTTCAGCAAAGTGCTTCCCATAGCAGTTATTAAATATGTTTGATGAATGAATAAATAAATGAATGAATATTCATAGTTAAACAAGTAGTAGAAAGGGATATATGGGCAGACAACATTAGCTTCCTTTGAATTTCCTTTGCTTACTAAATTTTGGATCCATCTTCCCCTGACCCTTAGGGATGGTTATGAAGCCACATTCACTCTCATTTTTAAGACCAGCAGAAATGCCAGTTCTATTACATGTACTATAGTAATAACAATAACGAAGATGATGTTTGTTTGTTTTTAGTCCAGTGTTATCTACATTATATCATGGTCTCTCTGTTTTCTGTAAATCATAGGACTTAGATCTAGAAAGGACATTAGACTTTGACTAATCTAAATACCTTATTTCAAGTATAAGGAAAATCAGAATCAGAAATGTAACCAACTGGCCCATGGTGGCACTGATCTGTAAATAGTATATGGAAAAAAACAATTGAATTAGGAGCACCTGGAAGTGGTCCAGAGGTTAGAGGGCAGGCAATGGATAGTTTACCTCAAACAGGTAGAACTGTTCTGGGGGAAGGAAGATTATATCCCTGCTCCTCAAGATGACAGGTGAGTGGATCAGCACAGAGGTAGGGGAAAGCAAGCCCTGGAAGAAGAAAAGACTTAGTGAGTACCCAATGGATGAAAAGGTCCACATGAGACATAAGGCAAAAAGGCAATCATGCTGTGATTATTGGGTCCTGTGGACTATGTCATGCTAGAACAGAATGATATGAACCACCACAAGGAAGAAGCATGCCAACTGAATGTCAGTTCATGGGGCAGAATCCCAATTACTCTGTCCTACTTCTGGCTCTGAAGTTAATTGACTTTGCCAAGGTCATTGAAATAATATCTGGCATGCCAAGTCAAGAACATTGATGACAAATCTAGTGGTCTTTCCACTAAATAATGCTTCATGAATTCCAAGTTATTTGGTTGGTTTATTGTAGCTATTTACCATTACCATCTTTTCAAACTAAAGAAATGTGCAAAAACTTAAGAATTTTATGAAATGCAGTATTGATAAAGTACTGCAGACACAAGAGCTACAATTGAATCCTGGAAACTGGGAACAAATTCAAGAAATAAATTAAGGACAAAGATTTCACATTCAATGGCTGTTTAGGTATCTGCAGAAACATTTCTAGATGTAGCCTATATAGTGATATTTTTTTTTTTTGCATTTGTTGTCAATGGGATTGAAGCACTTAAATGCAAATGCACCAAACCTTCATACCAATTAAACAAAAAGTATTTTTTAAAAATTACACTGTTTGGTATAAATAATAAATCCAATAATAAAATGATTGCCTCTGTTTTTAAGAAATTTTCATTCGAGAAGGAAGATGAAACATATACACAATTCATTCTTAACTCAGATTCCAAAAGAATCTTGCTTCTTTCTACGGCATAGATATGGCCATGTCACTCCAGTGCTCAAAATATCTTCAGTGAGTTCCTATTTCCTGAAGGATAAGATACAAGCATCTTGGCTTGATATTTAAAATCTTTCACAGAGCATGTAAGTTTCATGGCCAGAAATATGGGGAAATCACTTAACTCCATTTAAGCACAGGTTTTAACATGCCATTCCCCTTCTCAAAAACTGAAAATATTATACCTGGAACCCCACATTCCTGAATATTGACTGCTTCTCCTCAGTCACTACTTCAGAAATGCTCCACCAACCAGATTCAAAAATCACCTTGCCACAAGAAGATATCCAACGATTATCTTGCTTTTTTGTGCTCTCTAAGCAGTTCTGGAACCAAGAACTATGATCAAATTACTTGCACCATTTTCCCCCTTGATGGAATGGTTTCAAAACATTCCCCTATAGTATCACAATTCTTCTAACTTATAACTTCCTTATAACTGGACCAAAGTGTCTTTTCCTAATCATTATTGTTTGCATTTTATGCGCTACCCTCACCCCTAGAATATAAATTCCTTTAGAGCATGAACTATCTTCATTTCCATATTTTTGTCCTTCACGCTTAACTCAAGGCTTGGCACACAGTAAATGTTTAATTGTTTTTCTATTCAACTATTGGAATTGATACTAAATGAACTATGAAAAATTCATGGATTCTCATATATTTATCATGTTTATAATATTATCTACTTCTGTGACCTTGAGAAAATCATTCAATTTCTCATAAGCAAAATAAAGACTTCTCTAGATATCTTGCAAAATTATTTTCAGAGTTATAACTAGACACTAGTTAAATATTTAAACTAAAATCATTTGTTGCTTACATTTGAAATGTTTATGCTATTTACAGTTTTGTACAGAAGAGGAAGGGTACGTCTCTTGAAGTACCAAGTGAGATTTTGTCTATATTTAAGGAATCTTTACCTGAAAGTATAGATGTTGAAAAAGTGCTTTGTCATGGTTTACTTAAGAAAGCAATAAATTTTTTTCTACCCTAAAATCCATAAAAATCCTTGCTAGTCTAGCATAGATAGAGATATTTACATGGAGGTCTTCTAAGAGAATATTTCTTATATAAATTTTTCAAAATGCCAGTGCTATGTGTTGTGATTTTTGGATATGTTGCTTCTAGGGAGGAAGAGGGATTTGGCTCATTCTGATTAGCAACAGAAGGAAAAAAGTTGAATCAGTTCATGAATGTCAGAGAGGCAGATTTGATTTCAATGTGAAATCAAACATACCAGCCATCAAATCACCCCAAAGTGTAAAGGGATGACTTGGCAGAATAGAGGTCTTTAAACAAGATATACAAGATATATGTCAGATATACTAAATGAAGTATTCTTCAAGGAAAGGTCAGACGAGAGAGTCTCTAATGCCCATCCCCTTAAGAACTTTCACCTTTAAGTCCACACTGCTCTGATTAATGAGTGTGTGTGTGTGTGTGTGTGTGTGTGTGTGTAAATTCACATAACTAACTGTACACAGTCAGCTATTACCATCTTTCCTATTTTACCTTAGTCGTCTTCTTGCCTTTTCTCCTTTTGCCACAGACATATTCTCACTTTCTCTCTCTTTTATCTTCAACCAGGAATAATAATCAAATCAGTTATTTCCACTGCATTAGGCCAGTGACTTCCAAAATAAAAATGTCTTTCCTTGGTTATCACATCCTTCTGTATGTTGTTTCTCCCTACTTGAATGCAAGCAGCTAGAGAGCAGAATTTTTCCCCTTTTGTATTTGATTTCTTTGTGTTTAATGTATTTAAGAAATGCTTTCTTTTTCATTCATATATCCATTCATTGCAACTCTAAGAATCTGACATTATGTATTTACACTTGGAGTCCCATGTAATAATCATTATAGTGGTAAGAGAAGTTCAAAGTTCCAGTTGGCTTAAGCCACAGTGATTGAAGCCAGACTTGCTTCATTTCATCCACTGTCAAATCCTGAATGTTGAGCTAGAGTAGGAATAAGCGGATAACTGTTCATGGCAGTGGCAGAATAAAGGGGGGAAAGCTGAGATGCTATATATCTAGGTCTATATCTATACCTAGGACTATGAGAAAATGATCTTAAAAAACTGGACTAAGATAATAGGTTAGTGAAGTAAATTTTACAAATTGTGTAAGGGCAGACCATTCAGACAGCAAATAGGCCAAAGTGAAGGGACTAATCTTGATCACACACAAATGGCAGAGGATACCATTTTTAAAAGTTACTTGGTCATAAAGGGAGAAATTCCTTTGTAATGAGCTTTTAGAAATGGAAAAAAGAAAATTTAAGTGATATCAAAAGAACAAAGTCTGAGACAGTAACGTAAGGGAGAAAAAAGCCTTGGGTACAACTGACACTGAGGACAAAATTGTTGGAGGACTTAGGGAGCCAAACAAATAAAGGAATGGAGGGAGATTAAAACCTAGTTTCTGAAACACTTGTCTATAGTCAGGTTTTCTGTAAACCTGAATATTTTCCCCTTGGTTGCATTAAATATCTCAAATAATTCATGGTGGTTCTATATAGTAAAATGTCTTTAATATGCCTAAAAGAAGGATATCACAATTTTTTATGAAACAGGACAAAGAAAACGAACTGAAATAGTAAAGGATCTAGGTTATGATGTGATAGAAAGGAGTAGCCAGAAACTAGGAGAGTTACAAGGAGCTACACAATGGGTTGTACTGATAAATAAAAGTTTGGGAGTCACATAGTTGAGGTAATGTAGAATAAATCTGTGATAGTATAAGAGGCAAAATGATGGAAAGGAAAAGCACTAGATAATGAATCAGAAATTTGTTCCTCCTGTATGACCTTAGGCAAATTATTTATATTCTTTATGCTTCAATTACTTGTATAGTTAATGGAAAAGGTTAAGATAAATGGTCTCTTCAGTCTCTTGAATCAA